>QXTE01000398.1:315171-379918 GCA_003942145.1 Platysternon megacephalum
GAGGTTCCACCCAGCTCTCTGATTTCAGCTGAGCTCTCAGTGAGGGAACCTTGCTGCTAGTGCAGACTGGGCCGTCTCTTCCACAGAAACACTGTCCCACAGCAGGTCTAAGCACTTAGACCTGATTATCAGTGACTTCAGCTGTAGTGGTCACTTAAAAAAACCCCAAAGACTATCTATGGAGCCTAATCAGCTCTGTCTTGAAACAGTGGAGAGGGGCAGGTCAAATAGTACTTGTGACTCAGGCAGACCATCAAGCAAAACACCTGTCCCCATGCTCTCTTGATGCCCTCAATCAGCACAGGCTAAGTACAGTTCTACTGCCCTTTGTTGTCAGATGCTACTGGTGTGGTGCTCTGCTTTCTCCTGTTGCTATCACTCGGCTGCGTGTGTGTGTTCCCTCTGTGTGCTGCCCCAGCTCTGTGCAGATAGCTGACCCAGCAGACCCGAAGAGAACCCCCAATAACCACAGAGTCCAGTAAAATGCAAAGCCACGTCGATTAGGTTTATTGCGACCTCGGACACAATTGCAGTTCCCTGTAGGTTTAGCCTAACTCAGGGCATACTACGAGAGTGCCTCTTGGCAATGGACCCGGCTCAGTCAGTGGCGGGACTTTCCACTGCCCCCCTCGGCCGGACAAAGGCACCGCCCCAGGGATACCTTCTTATACACAGGTACAAACAAGTTACACATCACTCCTGACGTATTGAGGTGCAACCCTTCTACGTAGCAAGGTGCCGCCTTTCACCTTGTACAGATTGGTTTGATCAAAACAACTCTATCCATCATTTTACCCTTTTGCCCCTGTCATTGGGATGGGTCGGCCTGTTCCATGTTATCTTGTGTGGAATGTCTACATTCTGATATCTAGTGTTCTGTACCTTTTAGGTATGTATCTTCTTGCAGCATCAGCCCTTTCCTTGCCAGCTTCTGTGAGCAGGGCCTGCCTCTGGCTCACAGCTTAACTTTGCTTTATGCTAGCAAAGTCTTGACCATTACTTCAGTTCAGGCCTCAGGCCTCATACTGGGCCTTTACTTACTACACCCTTTACTCATACAAAAATGCATTACCTCTCACCCCGCATTCAAGTGATTTGTAACCCAACCCCAGACAAAATCTATCACTTGGGCAACACAGCTCTGTTTGCTGGATACCTAGGTAGATTAGGTGTGACTGTAAATACAATCTGGTCCTGAAGCCTTTTCCCTCAGCCCATCACTAGCTGTCAGGGAGAGCTCATTTAGACTTTGCTTACAAATCATAATTTGAAATTATTAATTTGGCCATCACTGAAATGAATGCACTGACATTGTCATAAAAACAGCTGTATAAGGAAGCTAGTCTATGTTCATACTTTTCAAATCTATTATACTTTCAGATTCATGTATTTTATCATACACTTTATTCTTTTAAAGTGTGTATTAATGTTTCAATTTCAAGTCAAATTTCCAAACAATCACTAAATTGACAACACTGCATGTAACTAGTTCACAAAACTGGGGGGGAGGGGAGAGGGACTGTTGGGGAAATCCCTACTCCTAACTAAACCCCCCTCTGCCCTTGCCCTCCAAAATAAAAACAAAAGTTATCGTGGAATTAAAAGGCCACATGCTGCCATCAGATTGTTCACTCTGCTTCTGCATTACACCCCTTTCTCCCACCGTCTGTCTGTCTTGTCTAATTAGATTGTAAACTCTTCAGGGCAGGGACCACGCTGTGCTTGCGTGTGTGCACACACACACAGTGCCTAGCACAGTGGGGCCCTGTTCTTGGTTGGCCCTTAGGCACCACCATAACAAACATGACTAATAAGAATTAAAAGTATCAGAGGGGTAGCCGTGTTAGTCTGGATCTGTAAAAGCAGCAAAGAATCCTGTGGCACCTTATAGACTAACAGACGTTTTGCAGCATGAGCTTTCGTGGGTGAATACCCACTTCTTGCATCCGAAGAAGTGGGTATTCACCCACGAAAGCTCATGCTGCAAAACGTCTGTTAGTCTATAAGGTGCCACAGGATTCTTTGCTGCTTTTACAGATCCAGACTAACACGGCTACCCCTCTGATACTTTTAATTCTTATTAGTCATGTTTGTTATGGTGGTGCCTAAGGGCCAACCAAGAACAGGGCCCCACTGTGCTAGGCACTGTGTGTGTGTGCACACACGCAAGCACAGCGTGGTCCCTGCCCTGAAGAGTTTACAATCTAATTAGACAAGACAGACAGACGGTGGGAGAAAGGGGTGTAATGCAGAAGCAGAGTGAACAATCTGATGGCAGCATGTGGCCTTTTAATTCCACGATAACTTTTGTTTTTATTTTGGAGGGCAAGGGCAGAGGGGGGTTTAGTTAGGAGTAGGGATTTCCCCAACAGTCCCTCTCCCCTCCCCCCCAGTTTTGTGAACTAGTTACATGCAGTGTTGTCAATTTAGTGATTGTTTGGAAATTTGACTTGAAATTGAAACATTAATACACACTTTAAAAGAATAAAGTGTATGATAAAATACATGAATCTGAAAGTATAATAGATTTGAAAAGTATGAACATAGACTAGCTTCCTTATACAGCTGTTTTTATGACAATGTCAGTGCATTCATTTCAGTGATGGCCAAATTAATAATTTCAAATTATGATTTGTAAGCAAAGTCTAAATGAGCTCTCCCTGACAGCTAGTGATGGGCTGAGGGAAAAGGCTTCAGGACCAGATTGTATTTACAGTCACACCTAATCTACCTAGGTATCCAGCAAACAGAGCTGTGTTGCCCAAGTGATAGATTTTGTCTGGGGTTGGGTTACAAATCACTTGAATGCGGGGTGAGAGGTAATGCATTTTTGTATGAGTAAAGGGTGTAGTAAGTAAAGGCCCAGTATGAGGCCTGAGGCCTGAACTGAAGTAATGGTCAAGACTTTGCTAGCATAAAGCAAAGTTAAGCTGTGAGCCAGAGGCAGGCCCTGCTCACAGAAGCTGGCAAGGAAAGGGCTGATGCTGCAAGAAGATACATACCTAAAAGGTACAGAACACTAGATATCAGAATGTAGACATTCCACACAAGATAACATGGAACAGGCCGACCCATCCCAATGACAGGGGCAAAAGGGTAAAATGATGGATAGAGTTGTTTTGATCAAACCAATCTGTACAAGGTGAAAGGCGGCACCTTGCTACGTAGAAGGGTTGCACCTCAATACGTCAGGAGTGATGTGTAACTTGTTTGTACCTGTGTATAAGAAGGTATCCCTGGGGCGGTGCCTTTGTCCGGCCGAGGGGGGCAGTGGAAAGTCCCGCCACTGACTGAGCCGGGTCCATTGCCAAGAGGCACTCTCGTAGTATGCCCTGAGTTAGGCTAAACCTACAGGGAACTGCAATTGTGTCCGAGGTCGCAATAAACCTAATCGACGTGGCTTTGCATTTTACTGGACTCTGTGGTTATTGGGGGTTCTCTTCGGGTCTGCTGGGTCAGCTATCTGCACAGAGCTGGGGCAGCACACAGAGGGAACACACACACGCAGCCGAGTGATAGCAACAGGAGAAAGCAGAGCACCACACCAGTAGCATCTGACAACAAAGGGCAGTAGAACTGTACTTAGCCTGTGCTGATTGAGGGCATCAAGAGAGCATGGGGACAGGTGTTTTGCTTGATGGTCTGCCTGAGTCACAAGTACTATTTGACCTGCCCCTCTCCACTGTTTCAAGACAGAGCTGATTAGGCTCCATAGATAGTCTTTGGGGTTTTTTTAAGTGACCACTACAGCTGAAGTCACTGATAATCAGGTCTAAGTGCTTAGACCTGCTGTGGGACAGTGTTTCTGTGGAAGAGACGGCCCAGTCTGCACTAGCAGCAAGGTTCCCTCACTGAGAGCTCAGCTGAAATCAGAGAGCTGGGTGGAACCTCGAGACCAAACTCGCAGAGGTCACAGTGGCAGGTGGCAGCAGAAGGTGATGGCGCAGGGCCATTGGCAACAGAGTGATGGAGTGAATGGTGGCACAATGAACAGTGGCCAGAGCGAACAGTGAGCAGCTGGAGGAACGAGCAAGGTGCCTTCTTGCCCCCCACCTGGGAGGTGAACTCATGTGAAAGCACCTCTGAACTCAGTCTTTAGTGACCAAGGATAACACCAGTGAGTGTTAATGAGGCTGTTAAGAATGCTGGAGACACACCACAGTTCATGTGAACAAACATGGCTGTGGCATCATACTTTCTATTTAAGCAAGAGATACCACACACTACAAACTGGAGGCCAATGTTAAGTTCACTGTCACTTGTTCATCCTGAAGTTGAACACTGGTACTGAACAAGACCAGCAAATGCTCACTATCTTTCTGCAAGAAACTCAACTGACTGGCTAGGAGCATGTGGTGCAACAGTGAAAGACTCAACAGTTGAAAAAGTGAAGAACTCTCACCACATGCAAAAAAAATTGCATACATTGCTGATGAATGCACTGATGCAAATGGGCATCAAATATTAAGTCATTGTGTACGTTATCTTGATGTCAGTGGTAGGTCAGTAGATGCATTTCTAGATCTTCAGTTATAGAAGACACATGGGCTGCATCTGTAACAATCCGCATCTTAGAGTTAAATGCTTGCCAATTGTACCCCAAACAGATGGCTGCTTGTGCATTTGATGGAGCTGCAAACTTCTCTGGAAGACATGGTGGAGTACAAGCTTTGGTCAGAGAAAAGTGTAACCCTAATCTCTCCTGTACACACTGCAGAGGCCAGCTACTCCAACTAGTACTAGCTGCAGACTCTTCAAAAGATATTAAAGCTTTAAATTTAATGTCTTCATTATATTTTCAGTAAGAGTCCAATTAGACTGATTCTATTGGAAAATATAGAAGATATACTGGGACTGAAGTTCAAATTAGTCCAACCTGAGAAAACCCTCTGGCTTTCTCATGAGCGATTCTTGGCTGTTGTCTTAATTATTGCAGCTGTTATTACTGGCTTTGGAAAGTATCCACCAAGATGGGATGGATCTAAGTAGTGAGGCCGGTGGATTACTTTTGCTACTACGTTCAGAGAAGACTATTGTCATTCTCTCTTGTAAGTCTACTGTTGAAACCACTTGGGTCATTAAACAATGCTATCTAGGCATCTGCTACAGCAGTAGCAGATGTTTGTCCAGCAATTGATCCAAATGTAGCTTCTATCAGAGCTATCCATTGGAAAAAGTACTGGAAGAAGCAAAGATGTCAGTCTAGAAGTTGACTAATAAAGGCATTTATATTGAATCCTTAAGTGAAGAAGAGGAAGTGTTTAAGACAACTGAAAGTAAAGACTTGATTCTTAATCTACAACTGCAACTTCTAGATTCTACTCAACCTCTACGTGGCTTTTACAGATCCCTGTCCTATAAAATACTGACAGTTGAGTGGAGTGAGGCACTACTAGCAAGGGGGCTGCCATGTGCTCAGGACAGAATAGAGAATTTGAACAGAGTGGAATATCCTGACGAATGAATGAAGATTTGACTTCAACTTTTTTTATCCTCACTAGTGGCTTGACCCAATCTTTATGCTATGTTTCCTGGGATGAAAGGTAGGAATTCATCTCTTGCTACTCCCAGTCACAACGGCTACAGCTGAGTTCCTTTTCATCATTGAATAGAATTTTGTGTTCTGAAGGAAGTCGCCTTCTGCCTGATCATGTGAATGAACTAATGAGCATATAAATTGAAGGAATGGAAGTACCGGACACACGAGAAGCCACCAAAGATGAACGCATTGCATTCAAGAAGTTCATTAACAGTTGTGCAAAATTTATAACAAACTAAGAAGGATGTAGATGTAGTGATTCACAGAAGGCTTGAATAGCCAACTTTAATTTGTGTGATTTTTAAAACATGAATTAAATCTAATAAAATGGTCATGAAACATTTTTTCAGTTTTTACTATGGTGCCATACAGCCCACTTGCGCCCTCATGGTCTCATCCCTCACCAGCCCTGACTTCCCCCGCCTCCCCCATAAATTCAACCCCCCCCCCTTAATTTCAGTTCCTGGGGAAAACGCTGGTTAGGAGGGGATTAGCTAAATGAAAGGGACAAAGGGGATAGGGCAGGAGAGAAGAGCATAAAAAGGGGATGTGGGAAGAGGCTGTGAGGGATGGGGTTGGCGCAAACAGCAAATCAGCACAGGGCAGAGAAAGTCCACCCACCAGTAGGAAATTCTCTGTCATGGAAGTGCTGTGTCTGTGCACTTAACTCAAGTGCTGGGGGCTCTCACCACTTCTCTTATTCCATAGTCATTCTGGATAGTTACTGTCTGCTGACGATAGTGTGAGAGGAAATGATATTTAATCACATTGCTCATCTACTGGACTTGACTGCCACTTGATCTTGCCTTGTAGAGAACAGTAATGTGGAGGTGCTGAATAACCATCTGTGTGGGCGTAAGACAATGTTATACTTCAATTGCTAAAACTAGAGGTAGGGGAATAGTCTCTCTCTGTGGGATAAGGGAGAGGCTGAAATGACTGCAAAGAATTAAACACAAGCAGTAGGAGATGTGGCCAAACAGCTGAAGAAAACAATGGTAGCAACCTGTATAGTTGCTGTGTACACATGATCACTCTGCTAGACGATGATCCAGGTGTGAGGTCAGCAGCCATCTAGCACTCTCCCGGAGACTGTGCTAGTGAGATATACGTCTAAATCCCCACCAGTGAGAATGCTCTCATTGGTGGTTTGCAATTAAATCCAGAATGCTCTTTTCAGGTGCTATCACTTCAGACCATCTGTTGGTTTGGAACACTGCCCACTTCTTGCAGATATATTTCTTTGGGTCTTTCCCCACCACAGTCACTGCTAAGGCCTTGGCGATCTTAACTGTTTGTTCCTTTTTTTTATCTATTTGCAAAAACAATAAAATTCCAGAGGAAACAGAGTGAGTGAACTGCTAATAAGACTTTTTTCCCTCCTTTGTACCTGAATTGTGTTTCATCTGAACATTATTTTAACGACTACTTTGAGAAATTTGTGTAGGGGGGAAAAAAACCACTTGCCAAATGACAGTTATAGTATTAGAATAACTGAAAACTGCATTCTGCTATTTATTTATAGTGCAGGTGACAATTTCAATTCCTTGCTCTACCATCTTCCTGTGTAACCACAGGTGAGTCCCTAATCGGGGATAATAGCCCTGCCCTGTGATGTGAGGCTAAATGCATTGAAGATTGTGAGGTGCTTGGATACCCCACTGAGAGGGGTTATATGACTACCACAGATGGACTGTATGGCAGGGCTATAGAGATTCCCTATTCATGCCCACTAGTCAACATGAGTTACATCCCCACTCTTGTCGAAAGGAATCGAACAGAATAAAATGATTACTGTCTGTATTACTGGGGCCTCTACTGGCCCCCAAGTCAAACAGCAGAGCTCCATTGTACTATACACACATGGAATGAAAAGACAGTCCTTTCCCAAAGAGCTTACTTTCTAAGTAAACGGTTATCTACAGACTGCTTTGAATGTTAGTCTCCGTTGTGAGGAATGGCTACCTGGGTGCCAGTCTCTCCAGAATCCCTCCCCTCCTCCCACTCTCACTTCAACTTGTTTATGGTCCTAAATGTAAATTTGAAACACCCAACTTTAGGCACCCAAGTTTGTAAGAGTTGGCTTCATTTTCTGCCTGTCAGAGTGAGCTCGAGATGTACCTGCCTCAGACCAGCATTGTGAGCCCTAACTCAACACCTGTAAAATACTGAATGAAGTATTAAGGCTACCAGTGGCAGAGGTGGGAAGCAACGGCTGGTATTTCTAAGGCTTTGTCTATGCTGGCAACTGAACAACACAACTTTTGTCGTTCAGAGGTGTTAAAAAACACTCTCCCCAAAAGACAAACGTTTTGCCGACGAAAAGCACCGGTGTGAACAGTGCGTTGTCAGCAGGAGCACTATCCTGCCGAGAGTGCTAACGCCGCTTGTTGGGGGTGGAAGTTGTTTGCCGGTGGGAGAGCTCTCTCCCGCCGACAAACGGCTAAAGGGCGCACCTTTTAGCAGCACAGCTGTAGCGACACAGCCATGTCATTAAAAGGTGCATAGTGTAGACACATTCCTAGCACTCTGCGTTCATTCCTCTAGATCACATAGACTGCAGCGGGCTACCACCGCTCCCTGACAATTCACTTCAAGCTACAGGTTCACACGCTTCTGAACTCTCAAACACTCATGGTTTTTATTGAACAATCTTCTGCGTCACCAGCTCTAGCACAAAACTATTTGCACAGAGAATTTCCTCTTCAGTTGTGATGGCGACCCTTTATTAATTAGTCTGGGTGGAATGGTCCCTCAGTAAAATAAACGTTGAACGCAGGAAATATAGGAGTCTTTCATCTTCATTTCTAAGAAAATTGAATCTTTCCCTTATTTTCCCAAATCCACTATCCTTCTCACTTAACCTCAGACGATTCCAAACATCCGTGGCATTCAAGGAAATAACTGTGATGTCAATTAATGCAAGGTTGGAGGAAGGAGAACAGAGGCTCAGAATGTTTGACGCCCCTCCCCCCCAAACAAATATACACTGTGCAGCTATTATGTTTTGGTTAAAGGATCCTCATGAGATCATTCTCTACTTAAAATCCCCAGATGGAATTTGAGGAAGGACTGAAAAGCACGAGCTTACTCATTTAACCTGTATGAGTAATCTTGAGATATGGGGTTTCCTGCATTCAAAAAGAAAACTAGACATGTCGTAGCTCTTTGTAACAGATGGGAACAAAACATTAACTAAAGACAGCTTGATGCCATTTGTGAACCCAAAAGTACAATCCATGTGCTTCAGGATGCATCTGAGCAGAAAGCCCAGCCTAGCTACAATAGTTAATACCTTACCCTTTAATAAAAAAAACCTTTCTGCAGTTTCTACAATACACATTCTCAGAGAGACTTTACAGGCTGTGCAATACAGACAGCAGGGAGCCCAAATTTCTCACATTGATGTAAATAAGAAAAGTCAATTGAAATCAATGGGCAAGAGTCTCAGCAGGTATAAGACAGCATAGCTCAACAGAAATTAACAGTGCTATGATCTTCCCCAACTGAGAATCTAGCATGATATTAGTGAAATTATGCTGGTGTAAATAAGAGGAGAATCGGACCCACTCTCTCTATTGGTTACAATAGCAACCAGCAACATATGGTCAAAGCAATCAGTTCCAGCATGGCTTGGATTTTCAAGCTATATAAATATCTTAGCACCTGCTCACTTCATAAAAGAACTTCCACTACATGTTATTTATTACGTGTGGAAGAAGCTGTAAGTGAAGACCCACTGCCATTTGTGGACCATGTCAGTAGTCAATATGCAGGACAGATCTTCGCCAGTGGGGTGCATGACTTACTGTTTGCACTGAAGTGTGGCATATGGACAGGATAAAATATTGGCCCAAACTGTGCTCAGTTACACCAGTTGAAACCCAGAGTATTTTCACTGCTGTCAATGGAGTTGCTCATGATTTACACAGAGCAGACCTTGGTGCAAAATTGCATGTCATTGTATACATTTAGGGTGGGATTTTCAAAAATCCTGTTGGCTTAACGCTTCTCCCATTGAAATTAATGATACAACTCCTAATGACTTCAATAGGAGAGGAATTAGACAAACACTGAGCGCACTTGAAAATTCCACCCATATCTACTGCATGCAGATCTAAAACATGGTGGCCTAAGACACACATTTAGGCTGCTTTACATGAGCGGAAGCAATCCCATGCACTGTGTAATCTTATAGCTAATTACTTGGGAAGTTCCATAGCGTCTAGGTCTCGGGGTCACTGTATAAAATGAAACAATGCAGAGAAAATCACAAGTAATCCTCTGGAAAACGAATCATTCTCACCAAAAAAACAAACAGAACACTGAACCAGAAAACAATTCCTTTATATCGAGTGCCTGATCAATATGGCTGCAAACTCATCTCAGTTATAATGCCCCAACTTCACACAAGTAGTAACACGCTCACTAGAAAGGAAGGATTATCTTGTGGTTAAGGCACCAGACTGGGACTTGGGAGAGCTAGATTTGATTCCTGGTCCCACCACAGCCTTCCTGTGTAATTTGGGACAACTCACTTTGTGTGTATGTGAAGCTGATGCTCGTAAATGATGACAGCACTGCAGTTGGTCGTTTCAGCTTACCTGCAAATAACCAGCAGAGGTGTACATGTACCCACATTGCCCTACCAATGTGTTTCAGATCTGACCTGGAACGGGCATTTCCTGGGGTGAGAGTGTAATTCAGTCTCCCTGCCCATTCAGTTCATAACTGCTTTGCTCAGACTCTCAATACGTACTGATTAGAGTGGGTTTCTTATGGTGTGGACACTTGTCCACTGGGAGCTGGACTGAGACCATAGGAGTAAACCACAGAATCATTAGCTCTGGAAAAGACCTATTAGGTCATCTACTCTGTCAGTGAAGGATCGTTCCTTACAATCTATTTTCTAGTGACTTCATATATTTCTCATTTCTTCTTCCATCATTTTTCTTGGGAGATTATTCCAGGGTCACGAATTTCCTTCTGTTATTTTGCCTAAACTTTCCTTTTTCTCAATTTCATCTGATTACTCTGTATAATAGAAATATAAATAACATACAATCGCATTGTACTGTACTAAATGTGCCTCCTTGCTGTCTGCCTTCCCCAATGTCTTGAAGTAGTACTTTTCTGTGAAACTACTAGTCATCTCTATTTATAAACAAATAAAGGTGAAACTATTAAGCTGTTACATCATTATGCTATTTTTGAGAGACTTCAGTAGTTGTGTTATTGCTGAACTAACTTTACATTGTTAGTCTGGGTGTGTCAATATCCTGTTCTGTTGGCTCCATTACTTGTAGATGTCCTGAACAATTTGTTCCCCCATTGTTTTGCTTGGTGTTTCCCTTGGGCAGGAGAAGGCGATTGGCAGCTGAGATTTGGCTGTTTCTGGTTAGCCTTTGTAGGACAAAAGGTTGATGCACCATGCAGTTTGGTCAGAGGGCAAGCTGCATTGCATTATGGGAAATGTAGTCCTCCAGGGAGCTGGATCAGAGGCGAGAATGGAACTACAACTCCAACAGGCAATGAACTGATTACAAAATAATTAAGCTTACTGTTTTTGTTTACCTGATTTGCAACTAAATGGTCTGGGTCGGTTAAAAAAACTAAATATTCTGATTCAGGTTGCACTGATCTGAATGAAAGATATTTGATTTTCCCAATAGAAAAATCAAACATTTCATGCAAAATCAAAATTTCCCCACATAAACTGCATTTTTCATTTGAGAAATCATTCTGATGGAAAATTCCTGACCAGCTCTCCTTGTATGCTCTTCAGGGCAGGGACTATCTTTTACTATGTGAATGTACAGCTCTGAGCACAATGGAGCCCTGATCTCTGTTCGGGACCCTAGACACTAACCTGGCATAAGTGATAATAACTTATAGACTTTAAGGTCAGACGGGACCATCATGATCATCTGACCTCCTGCACATTGCAGGCCACAGAACCTCACCCATCCACTGTTATAATAGAACCCTACCCTCTGGTTGAGTAACTGGAGTCCTCAAATCATAATTTAAAAACTTGAAGTTACAGAGAATCCACCATTTACACTAATTTAAACCTTCAAGTGACTCATACCTCGTGCTGCAGAGGAAGGCGAAAACCCCTCGGGGTTTCTGCCAATGTGACCTGGGGGAAAATTCCTTCTTGACCCCAAATATGGCGATCAGTTAGACCCTGAGCATGTGGGCAAGACCCACCAGCCAGACACCTGGGAAAGAATTCTCTGTAGTAACTCAGAACCTTCCCCATCTAGTGTCCCATCACCAGCCACTGGAAATATCAAAACTTTCCAAAACATTCACCTTTTCCGGTGAAATACTTCATATTTAGATTCTGCTGGAAGTAAACTTTTTTGGTGAATTTTGATAAAATCTCTTCAGCCATATTTTTTTAGTTCAATGAAATTAAAAATAGAATTTTTGCAAATTGCGAAAGCGTAACAGTTTAATTTTAGAGCAAGCTTCAATAAAAATGTCTGAAGTTTGAAACCCATTGTCTCCTAATTGTGGTCAAGTGGCTTTGTCTGGCATGGAATAAGTTGATTTTGATTTGCCAGACCTGATCCACAGTCCATTGGAGTCATTGGCCTTTGGATCAAGCTCTTCGATTTGTAGTTTCACCATATTTCTGGAGAGAAAGTTTAATGGATACATACCTCTCTGCTGTTCAGGTCTCTCATATAGACAACAAAATTGTCATCAACAATACTGGTTACAAAGAGGGACTGTAGTCATGTTAAATGCTTGGCGACTAGGCTTGACATAACAGTTTTTTGTTCTGGTTGTTGATCTTGCCTCATTTACTATAAAAGGACCTGACCCTGAAAAATCTTACTAGCAGTCCATTGACATCCTCAAAACCACTGCTCGGCTATTGCCTAACCCTCTAGGTGCCTTAAATCAACTAGGCACCTTTAAGTTTCTGCCAGCAGGCATGGGCAAAGCCACCTAAGTTGTGACGCCGCCCCACAACTGATGAGCTGCTCACTGGCCCTGCTCCTGCCTAAGCCCCAGCGGGATTCTCAAGTTAGGCATTCCCCTGCCTCTCACCTGTGGGACCCTGAGTATTTCTATGCGGTTGCGTCTTGCACAAAAGACTGCCGGGGGAAAGCAGGATGGGAATTTTGTGTGCATGGATTTGAATCGGGGTCTTCCACATCCCAGTTGAGTGTCCTAACTACTTGGCTATAACAGGGTCTCTCCTCTCTCACTTTTCATGAGACCTGGCTTAGGCGCTAAATGCCAGGAGAGGATTCACGGCTGGCAATCTGGAGAAAGATAGTCACTTAAATACCTTTGTGAACCTGGTCGCTAAGCCTGCTCCTTTCCCCTGCACTGCACTCCTGCCTAGTGTAGGCTCCCCACTGAGCTTGCTGGCTTCTGAGGATTCTTTTTGTAGGTGCCTAACTCTCCCCATATGTTGTATGAGGAGTCTGGCTGCCTAACTCAAAGCTGTGAATTCCACTGGGCAGCAGGTCACCCTAGGAGTCAGGAGTTGCAGATCTAGTCCTTAGTCTTTCTCCCTCAGCTGTTTCTAGGTCAGAGAGCCCTATTCAAGCCTGTTTGCGAAGCTACCTCCCTCCCATATTCAAATCCCTCCCAGAACTCACTTGTGCTGCAAAACCAACCAGAGGACATGAAGAGGGGAGTAGATAGATGAGGGGGAAGGGTAAGCTAACCAACAAGTTATAATTAAAAAACTGAACCACCAAGGAGAGCATGTCTTACGAAGTAATCACTGATCTTATGACAGTCACCCTTTAACTTCCTCTCCCCTTCACTTCCCCTCTCTCATCTATATATGTTCCTCACTTTTAGTTTCATATCTATTCCAGATTGTCAGCACTTTGGGGGTAGGGACTTTTCTTTACTTGTTCAGGAGGTGCCTGGCACATTTTTGGATGCTCAGATGATGATAATACTGATAAGATGGTAATTCAGGCTGTACGCCGGGGTCAGCAACCTTTCAGAAGTGGTGTGCTGAGTCTTCATTTATTCACTCTAATTTAAGGTTTCGCGTGCCAGTAATACATTAACGTTTTTAGAAGGTCTTTCTATAAGTCTATAATATATAATTAATACATAAACTATTGTTGTATGTAAAGTAAATAAGGTTTCTAAAATGTTTAAGGAGCTTCATTTAAAATTAAATTAAAATGCAGAGCCCCCCGGACTGGTGGCCAGGACCTGGACAGTGTGAGTGCCACTGAAAATCAGCTCACGTGCTGCCTTTGGCACGTGTTCCATAGGTTGCCTACCCCTGCTGTACGCCCATTTTATTTTTGGTCTCTCTGCTTGACATTGCTAACACAAATTCCAATTATTATGAATTGTGAGAACGGATTATTTGATGTACAGCAGTCACCTAGCCACCAGTAGCAGAATACCTCAAATTCATGTCACATAGGCCTCCAAACATCCGTCAGATGGATCAGGTCTGAAATGATGACCTGGAGGTAAAATGCCTTGAATCCCATTACAAATTTCTTGAGCTGTCAGGTAGGCATTTGTTTGCTTTCTGACACTGAAGGATCTAATTATTAGGGATTTATCATTTTTCAGAGCACCTCTAATTATTGTTCAGCATTGGTTTGGAGAAAAATTCCCAAGAGCTCCTTTCTCTTTTTAGTGTCAGTGTTTCTCTTCATGTCAAATTTCTTTATTATTATTACTATTATTTTGCTTTATTGCTCCAGGAATAAAATCTAGCCACCCACAACTAGAATAATCTTCCTTAATAGAAAATTGTACCTTCTAAATGTAACAGAGCAGATTTAGATAAAAAATAAATATCACATCAACACAATTCCTAAAAGCAAGATACTGTTTTGCTTATTTTTATTATTTGTAATTCTGTACCTTCTCCTCAAACATGCACATTCCATTAACAGTATTTCTTTGGATATATCTTTAAGAATAAATCTCCCAGTTCAACAACAATGTACAATTAATCTACCCCCGCTCCAAATCTCTGGGGCCAGATTCTCCTGTTACTTGCACTGTTGTAAGGAGAATCCCCATTTCAATCATTGATGTAAAGCCAGTACAAGAAACAAGAATCAGATCCTGAAGCTTTATAAAATCCTTCAACATATTACCTCTCTAGGCAACAGATTAAGATCCTACGTAGTCTGTATTTATGCTCATGTAACTGATCAGAATCTGACTATTGTCGGTTCAGTGTTCATCATAGATGTAGCCACTCTGTACCGATAGCATTTTGTGACTGTTACCATTTGGCCTTACAGGTCCCAAGACTGGAGTGCATATGAGAAGTGGAAAGGGACTAATATAAACATTGATCAGAACTTTAATCCAAAAATGACCAAGTGGGGTGCAAAGGACCTAGCAAAGGACCAGTTGCCCCAAAAAAAGTCAGGACATCCAAGACAAGGTTTAAAAAGGGGACAGTCCCAGCAAAAACAGGACTTTGGTCACCCTAGTATTACAATATGTGAACACTGACTCCTTACTATTCCCAGAAGCCTCTTTGCTTTACCAGATACTCAACAGTTTGATCCATATCTTTCCTATGATTTTTATCTTTATACAATTGCAACCCACATACCTTGTGTGTGTGTGGTGTTCTGTCCCCTCTCGTGGCATTGAGACCACTTAGAGAGAGAGAGCGCCAGTTGGCTTTTAGCTCACGCGGTAGAGGCTCATGCACTAAGCTCCAGAGGTCCCCGGTTCAATCCCACCTGCCGACAACTGGGGGTCTGTCGGCGTTACACAATGTCAGAGCATGAGACACTAGACAGCTATTTAGAAATATATAGGAAGCACTAAAAGTGAAATATCCCTCACAGGTATGGGAAGCAGGAACCTATTTCTCTCTGACCTCTGACTACTGTGTTTCTGCTCCAGCTAAGTCAGCATGACATCTCTGCCAATCCTATAGGCTTCATTGCCACTCCAGCCACTATACATAATTGTCACCTTTAGATAGAGCACTTCCTGCCACTAGGGTGACCAGATAGCAAGTGTAAAAAAATCAGGATGGGGGTGGGGGGTAGTCGGAGCCTATATAAGAAAAAGCCTCCAAAATCAGGACTGTCCCTATAAAATCGGGACATCTGGTCACCCTACCTGCCACTTGTGGACAAGATCTGCCACTTCATACAGGGGCCAAGCCAAGGAATGTGCAGTGGAGAAGCAGTCAGATTAGCAGAGGCCTTGTTTGCTTTGGCAGGAGTAGAAATAGGAGTCCACTTGGGATCAACAATGGATAATACTTTGCACTTATGTAGCATCAACAACCTCAAAGCAATTTGAGACACCACCATCAAACAGCCCTGTGATGTGGGCATTACACCAACTATACCAATGAGTGAACTCCAGTACAATGAGGTTAAGGCCATTTGTAGACACCTAAATAAGTGGACTGATTTTCAGAGGCACTGAGAAAACACTCCATATGGCAGAGTCCAGCAGCAGAATTTAATAGGATTAAATTTATGGGGTTCTATAGAAATTTCTCTAAAAATCAATAGCAATTTATAGAGTTCCACATCCTTTCCATGGGTTTTTTTTAAACTACCTTATAGCACATATATAATTTTCTATTAATTAAATTCTATAGAATAGTCCAAAAACACCTATAGAAATGTTATACCTTTCTATTAAGTTCTCTGGAACTTTTCCATTAGTCGCAACTCCCATTGGAATCAAAGGAATCACTTTTGGGCCCCGAAATCTAATACACTTCTACCCCGATATAACGCGACCCGATATAGCACGAATTCAGATATAACACGGTAAAGCAGTGCTCCGGTGGGGGGGGGGCGGGGCTGCGCACTCCGGCGGATCAAAGCAAGTTCGATATAACGCGCTTTCACCTATAACACGGTAAGATTTTTTGGCTCCCGAGGACAGCGTTCTATGGGGGTAGAGGTGTATTTTTAATCGATGCAGAAACAACAAAGATCAGTTGAAGAAATTAGATTTGCAACAAGTGTGATGCCTGGAGGCATTCAACATCATGGTAAAACCTGTGCTTGTCTAAACCCAGCCAAAAGCACATGACCCTTCTGGCTCTGAGCTAGCTGGCAAACACTGGCTTACACACCTAGGTACCAGGCAGGTAGAGACACACATGTGAGTCATCTGAAGCACAAGAAGGTGACTAAGTAGGAGATGGTTTCAGCCCAGAAAGGGCACAAACACCACATCTAAGGAAATATGGGTTTACACATAGCTAAACTTTTATCGACTCTCCTTTTCAAGTTTCTTTTTATTGGCCAGTTACACTTTTATATTTCAGCTGGGCAGAAGTATTGAGTGAAGGCGATACGTGAACCAGTACTAGGCAGGCCTTTGAGGTTGTTGGCTCAGGCATATTACGAGGGAGCGTTTGAGCTGACCCTCTCATAGTGAATCACCTGTTGGTATGAGTTATCCATTTACTAATAGAGGCCCTGATGAGTCACAGTTACACTAAAGCCCCATTTAGCCCATTCTGGCAACAAGCAGGAGCCTTAGCCCTCATCTTCACTAGGAAAAACAGATGTAATTTGTGTTGAAATCCTAGCGTGGGCAAGGCCGGTTGTAGTTTTAACACGTTAACTGGTTTGAGATAAATTCTAGGCTCCTCCCTAGTTCACCTCAGCCAGCCAACGTGTTAAAACTACAACCACCTTGTCTGCCTTAGGGTTTTAACACAACAGAGAGTCCTGTGGCACCTTTAAGACTAACAGATGTATTGGAGCATAAGCTTTCGTGGGTGAATACCCACTTCGTCAGACGCATCACAGTTTTTACACAGTTTATTCTAAGGTGAACATGGTCTTAAAGAAACAGCCCCCTGAGCTCCAGCTGGCATGGCCCTTCTCCCTGTCCAACATGGGGTAGAGATATCTCATCATGTGTGGGAGGGAGGTGGTGCACCGTGAGTAGAAGAGGGCATGATGATAACATGATGCTTTATAGCTATTCTCTGCTTCCTGAGGGACAATAGCTCCAGGGCTGCTGTAACTTACACCAGGAGCTGGTCAAGTTGTTGCCCATTCTTGCAATTTTATACATTTGGTGTTTTTCTTAAGCCTCTGGCTCTTGGAGTCATGTGATTTAGGTGAGAATCTCAGCTTTCATTTACAAAAATTTAAATTTCTAGAGCTGTGGTTGCAGAGAGAGCTTGAAAACATGAACCCTAAAAGTCTCCAAACCCAGAAGACTAATGAAAAGAACCCAATATAATTATTCATGATTATGTGGCCAATCTAATGATTATGAAAGATTGGGGCTGGCAATACTAAGTGTATGGAGGTGGCTTAAATCAAACTTTCTTCCCCCTAAAACCTCTGTTCTTGCCCCAAACTCAAAAACAAAGTACCTAAGAATTGGGTCCCCAGCATTCATATGTAATCTGACTGCACAGACTACATTCCAAGAGGCCCAATCACTTAAATTACTAGCTGTCCCTGTTCGAAGCAGGATAATTAGCTCTTTCTCCTAGTGTCTGCTGATAGCTACCTGATGCATTCTGCTAAAAAATGTGCTGATTGTTTGTATGCTATGCATGGAGTAACAGTTTATGGAGAGAAAGTCCATCAACATCCTTAGCCAGCAGTATGAAACAGCAATTACAATGTAGTCAGACAGCATGGAGCCTGAGCTTTTAATGCAATTAATTCTGTCATGGCTTAATAAATTCAGTGCATTGGAGTAGTCAAGACTGAAGTTTAACAAGCACAGAACTGAGAGTTTTTAACATATTTACCTTCATATTTTTAAGATAAATCTGCCCCAGTCTGAGGCCTCTGATACATTGCAAACAGCAGCAGCCATAAAAGACATTTTTTTAATCTAGTATTTTTAGTTTCTCATTTTGTACATGCCTCACAAAATCTGATTTTTAAAAAACAAACCAAAATTACAAGCCATTTCCGTGGAGTTTAAGGGATAAAATATACAACCCTGCTTTTCCTATGGGATGTGTATGTGGAGGTGCTGGGAGGACAATGGCTTGGGGTCCTTCACCACTTTTTAGGGGTGGTGGTGGCAAGAGATGCCAATACAGCGTCTTCGTCCTGCGGATGGATGCTGCCCTTTTTCAGTTTTGTGGGATGGGAACATTGGCTGGCTCTGGGGCCTTTGATGGGAGTGGAGGGTCCATTCAGGCAGTTGTCATTTCCACACTTAATGGGGTCTGCTAATTCTGTCCCCACAGTACCCCTGTGAGCTACAGAGGGTAATTTTTCCCTTAATTTTACAGATGGGGAAACTTTGGCAGAGAAATTAAGTGACACGCGCAAGGCCATAAGGTGTCATTATCAGAGCAAGGGTTGAGCTCAGAATACTCCCAGTCCAGAACACTAGACTGCAGCTCTTTATTGTAACATACAAGATTTTATGAATGTGAACAGTTAAAAATCCTTCTCTTCCCACAGTGTATGCAAGCCAACTTCATTTTTGCAAAGTTTTTCTGTTATGAGAGATACGAGGGGGGCGCATAAAAGTTTCCTGACAACATCACCTTGTGATCTGAACCAAGCTCAGCTATCTAGGTGCACTTTTTTAGTTGATTAAATGTATACGGCTACCAATCTCACTGTACAGAGACCTTCCATCCCAGAGCATCCCAGAGAACTTTATTAACTATTTGCAATATAGGAATCCATTAACTCCAGTGCTGCAAGTAGAAATCATTTTTTGCCAGTACTGCATTCATGGGAGGGCCACAAGGGAGGGCACATGACCTCCCCATGTGACCCTCCATGTGACTCCTCCCTGCCCCAGCCCAGGGCCCCCACGCTTGCCCCATCCCTTCTGACACCCCCCTTTGTATATACAAACATCAACATGCATAACTACTCACGTTCCCCCCAAATATGTGGTCTGTTTATATGGAATATGGGAGTTGGGTGAGGAGCCATTTCAGCATATGTATGACTTATTAAAAGACAAATGTTAAGTAAAACTGTATCCTAAACTGCTTTATGGTATTGTACCCAAACATAGCATTTCAATGGGGGATTCAACTTCCTTTATAGGAACGGACTCCTGAAACTTTTACCAGCCCACAAAAGTGGTCCATAGTCATGCAAATAGTCCCATTGTCTTCAATGGGATGATCAAATGATTAAGGGTTTACAGGATTAGGTTCCAAGTTTGTAAATTGTTCTGGATGAAACTGACAATGCCTGAGCTGTCAGATCAGAAGGAGCTTCTTTCGAATAATGGTGGGCAAATGTGTGATAAGTCTTAGCTCCATTGCTAAGATGAGGAAAATATTTTCAGCAAAGTTCTTGGCAGATTCCTGAGGCAGCTAGCTGGTTTAAGGCTGTCAGTGTCTGGTATTATAATCTTCACTTACAGTTCTCTCACCCACAAAGCTGGAAAATGAGGCATTTGTTTTCTTTGTTTTGCTGCTCAGTTCCAGTTAACAAAATGCATGTTAGACTAGTTTGGCTGCAAAAAAGAATTCTAGATACACTGCGGACAACACCTGATTCCCGTCAGGCTGCAGAGCTGGGCTGACATCAGAATCCAAACATCCTCTGGTCAGTGCAAGCAGAAGCATTTCTCTAATGATTTGGACTTAATGTGATGCCGTATGGATGTCATGGATAATTCAGACCAATGGGGAGAAACAGAATAAAAAATACTGTTTAAACACCTTTCGTGCCCCCCACTCCTCCCCTCTTGAGGACTCCTGACCAATGTAACAGCACAATATATATGCTAACAAACTTAAACAAAGCCTTTGTTTAGCATATGTATTGTGCTGTTAAAGCCATATAAAGAATGAATGTCCTCCCTAGCCTCATTCTGCTCCTTTAAGGAGCAGAGTGCAGCACACACACACCCCGGGGGAGGGGGGGAATAGCCCCAAGTCTTTCCAGTACCCCATATCCACTAAAAATCTCTTGTCGGTACTGCATACTGGAGGGTACTGCCCTACTTGCACCCTTGGTTAATTCACAAGTGAAATGTAGCTACTCACAGTATTCTGTGTATGCAGCAGCTGTCTAGCAATACACAGCACCACACAGCTGTTTAAGGCAGGAAGTGAACAAGAATTCCATAGCCAGTTGAAACTGCAGAGAGAATTTAGACCCAGAATTTGGCACTTGAATTAACAGTGCTGCTCATGAGAAAAGTGTCCTGCAATCTTTAATAACAGCAAATGGTCAGGACCTCAATGTGTATGTCCAATCCCAAAGACAAGGATATTGATTTCTCTAGGGAATTAGGTTATACCGAAGCTGTGCATTTTCCCTCAGGCTCAAAGCCTCTGCAGAAAATGACTGCTGAGCGATTTTAAATGGGTGTGTCTCATTGATATATTGCCGAAGAAAGCTTATTTGCTGGCAAGCCAGTGCAAACTGGTTTGACTTGACCAGACTTCAGAAGTCAGAAAATGTAGTTTCCTCAGTAAACTTTGACACATGAGACCTCAAATAGTTAGGAACTGCTAAATAATGAACAACAAATGTCTTTCCTTCTGCCAAATGGCTTTTGCTATATGAATGCCATGGAAAAAGATACTCTTTTTATGCTACTATATTTCACTTGCCATCTCTAGAATGATAAACCTTATATAGGCAAATGGAAAATAGCGTACCAAAGATTTATCTTGCTCTGAAGACATGAGGAGTTGAGATAAATCCTGATCAAGCCAAGCTCACATAAGATTAAATGCAATAGAAATAACTGAAAGTTTTCTAATTATGTGGAGATGGCAGAGCTGCTTCTGATACACAAATATGTATGAGAACATACATGTTATATACCCTTCTGTGCTGGTACATACAGAAAAAAAAGTGTTCTGTTAATTCTTTTTCTATTGCCAGGTAAAACTGGCAGCACACGTCTGGTGCCAGGCTGAGGCTGCCTCTTTTACATATGCATAAGTGTGAAAAGTGCTACCGAGAAACAGAATCATGGGAGAAATTGTGTCCCAACATAAGAACTGCCATATTGGGTCAAACCATGTACGGAACTCCTGCCTCCCATGTTCTATAGATTTTATGAGGCTGGAGCAACAGATGGGGCATTCTCAGTGTGTGAAACTCTTAGTGGTAGTATGTGCAATGCCTAACCCAATATAGGCATACCTATAGTCCTACCAAGTTTAAGAGCATTTTGGGGCTGAGGGCCATTTCTACAACCTGGAGGGATGTAACCACCTTTTAGTTAATGGAGTTTGATTAATATGTGAATATTAGGGCTGTCGATTAATCGCAGTTAACTCATGCGATTAATTTAAAAAAATTAATCGCGATTAAAAACATTAATCACGATTAATCGCCGTTTTAAATGCACTGTTAAACAGTAGAATACCAATTGAAATTTATTAAATATTTTGGATGTTTTTCTACATTTTCATATATATTGTTTTCTGTGTTGTAATTGAAATCAAAGTGTATATTATTTTTTATTACAAATATTTCCACTGTAAAATAATAAACAAAAGAAATAGTATCTTTCAATTCACCTCATACAAGTACTGTAGTGCAATCTCTTTGTCGTGAAAGTGCAACTTACAAATGTAGATTTTGTTGTTGTGTTATAACTGCACTCAAGAACAAAACAATGTAAAACTTCAGAGCCTACAAGTCCACTCAGTCCTACTTCTTGTTCAGGGAATCACTAAGACAAACAAATTTGTTTACATTTACAGGAAATAATGCTGCCCGCTTCTTATTTACAATGTCACCAGAAAGTGAGAACAGGCATTTCCATGGCACTTTTGTAGCTGGCATTGCAAGTTATTTATGTGCCAGATATGCTAAACATTCTTATGCCCCTTCATGCTTCAGCCACCATTCCAGAGGACATGCTTCCATGCTGATGACGCTCATTAAAAAAAATGCGTTAATTAAATTTGTGTCTGAACTCCTTAGGGTAGAATTGTATGTCCCCTGCTCTGTTTTACCCGCATTCTGCCATATATTTCATGTTATAGCAGTCTCAGATGATGACCCAGCACGTTGTTCATTTTAAGAACACTTTCACTGCAGATCTGACAAAACACAAAGAAGGTACACTGTGAGATTTCTAAAGATTGCTACAGCACTCGACTCAAGGTTTAAGAATCTGAAGTGCCTTCCAAAATCTGAGAGGGACGAAGAGTAGCGCATGCTTTTAGAAGTCTTAAAAGAGCAACACTCCGATGCGGATACTACAGAACCCGAACCACCAAAAGAGAAAATCAACCTTCTGCTGGTGGCATCTGACTCAGATAATGAAAATGAACATGCATTGGTCCATACTGCTTTGGACTGTTATCAAGCAGAACCTGTCATCAGCATAGACACATGTCCCCTGGAATGGTGGCTGAAGCATGAATAATGCTACACCAAAGATGTGCAGTAGGCCCTATCAGCAAAATGGGCCAAATCCTATTCTGCCTGCACAGCCAAAATTCACATTGTAGGCTACAGGAATTTTTCCTGTTTAAGGAGCACAGTATAACTCTCTAGAGCTTATAACCATTTCCAAACAGACTGGCTCACCTGGAACTTGCTATTGGGAGGTACTAGGACGGTGGTTGGCCACAGTATGGCTTGGGCTAGCAAGGCTCCCATTAAAATAACAAACAAACAAAACAACACTCTGCACAGGCCAGGGAACCCATGGTAGAACTGTGATTGCAACAGGGAAAACAGTTGTCGAGCACAGATGAGGCACATCCATGCTTGACAGCTGGTTTGAAACTCCGGTGTTACTAGCAGGCTTCCAGCTGTAGTGAGGACAGATGTGCTGTGCCTACAGGACCCTGTGCATTTCCCTTTTTTGATATGTATCATGAAATAATATACTGCAAAATATAAAATGTCAGTATCAATCCAAGTGTGCTGCCTGGGTTGTTCCAATTAGGAAAGGTCACAGAAGGAAGCCCTGCTTGAAGTGAGATCTTAGCAAGTTTAGCAAATTAGCAGACTGTGTAAAAGGAATTTGCCCACAACAAGAAAAGGAATCGTATTGCACATTCTTTGGTGCTGATTCACTGAGAGCAGAAGAAGCAGGCTGCTGACCCATGCCCCCAGATTCAGCTCTGGGCAGTTTTTTCTGTTACTTTAGTTGAAGAGAGATTATCAAAGAGAAGTGATGAAAAGGAAACATCTAAGTCTGTAGAACTCCATTCTTTTAAAGAAACCTCAGCTCTTTGTGTGTGTTTGGGGGCAGGGTGGACTGAATAGAAGATATTTTACAAAGGGAGCTCTTCTTCCCTTCTCTTTGCACAGTGTAGGGGGTGGAGTGCCCCAAAATTATGAACATTCTGCAGGAAATTTGCCCCGTGATAGCATGGCAGACAAAGGTAGTGGGTCACACTTTATGTTAAAGTTCCATTTAAAAGTACTCTATGAAGGGCTAATACATGATCAATAGATAATTAAGTAGATATTAAAACAATTCTTAGAGATTGTTAATATCCAGCAGGTCCATAGATTGCTTATAGCTAGGTCAGGTCAAAATGTTTCCACTGAACCTTTTTTTTAGATGAAAAATTGGGTTTTCAATTGAACAAATATTTTTGAAGCAAGTGCCTGGTAGTTTTCAGATTTTTTTTTTAATCAGAACCCAACTTTTTTAACCAAAAACTGAACATTTTCATGGTTGGAGTTTTTCAAAGACAATTCAAAAGTTTCCATGGGGCGGGAAAGGGGCTTTTTTTCTGACCAGCTCTACTTATAAACATCTTTAACACTTTCTTCTGATGTCCTTATAACTCACTATCAAACATACTACTCGTGTCTGGTAATAACATGAGAGAGACAAGGTGGGTGAGGTAATATCGTTTGTTGGACCAACTTCTGTTGGTGGAAGGCACAAGCTTTTGAGCTTCACAAAGTTCTTCCTGAGGTCCTGTGAAGTTCAAAAGCTTGCCCCTTCCCCAACAGAAGTTGGTCCAGTAAAGGATATTACCTCACCCACCTTGTCTCTCTTATATCCTGGGACCAGCACAGCTACATGCTCATAATAAAGTAATAACATGCTTATATGTGTTGTTAATTCATTAACGCTTCATAAAAGATTTATAAATTAAACCTTAATGTAAAGTATCCAGTGCATCTCTCTGAATGTGGTGTCCTGTGGCACATTTCCTTCAGGTCCCCTTTTTATCTGCTTTCTATCTAATCTGGGTGAATTTTCAGAAGTGCTCTGTGTTACCCTAGCTCTGTTTCTCTTCAGTGGGAGTTTTACCATCAATTTCCATAGAAGCCAAGTTACTGTTGAGCACATCTGAAAACCCCACAATCTAGTAGCTCTGTTTGTAAAGCACCCTGGAAATTTACAGTAATATGTGCAGTACTTTATTAATGACTTAAACTTTTATACATTCAATCAATACTGTCAAACTCCTTGCCACAGAATGTCACTATGGCCAGAATTGAGCAAGATTGAAAGAGCAATGGCTATATGGATAACAATAACCTCCAAAGTTATAATCGTTCATGTTAACTATTTCAGGGCTGTAAACTAATCTCCATGCTTTAGGAGTTAGGATGCAACCTTCTTGGGGGAACAGGTTATCCCACACCTGCCAACTGTGGGGCTCTCCCACTTCCTCTGAAGTATCTGGTGCTGCCCAGGGTTGGAGGCAGGTTACTGGGCTAGATCAGTGTCTCTCAACCTTTCCAGACTACTGTACCCCTTTCAAGAGTCTGATTTGTCTTGCGTACCCCAAGTTTCAACTCACTTTAAAAAGCTACTTGCTTACAAAATCAGACCTAAAAATACAAAAGTGTCACAGGCACACTATTCCCGACTATGGCTGACTTTCTCATTTTTACCATTTAATTATAAAATAAATCAATTGGAATATAAATATTGTACTTACATTTCAGTGTATAGTCTATAGAGCAGTATAAACAAGTCATTGTATAAAATTTTAGTTGGTACTGACTTCCCTAGTGCTTTTTCTGTAGCCTGTTGTAAAACTAGGCAAATATCTAGATGAGTTGATGTACCCCTGGAAGACCTCTGTGTACTTCCCGGGTACATGTACCCCTGGTTGAGAACCGCTGTGCTAGATGGACCTCAGGTCTGATCCAGTCTGGCAGATTCTACATTCATTTATTTTTCCATGCACCCATCCATCCCAGAGCCTGTAGGACTCATTTCCATAACAGCTAAACATTGAGGGAAAACGCATTACAAGAGGAGATATGTCCTTCTCCCTCTCATCCATCCAAATTCCTGCTTTGCATCTGTGCAGCAAGGGCCAATAACCCATGGTATCACAGCAGGCTAACCCATTCATTGGGAATTTGTCAAGTCTCTCAGCCATTTTCCCCCTCTGCCCCCTCCCTGTACTGTGTAGAGGACTGATCCAATGCCCTCTGGAGTTAATGAAAAAACTTCTATTGACTTCAGTAGGTGCTGGATCAGGTCCTGGGTCAAGAAGCAGTAAAGCAAGGGAGGTGGAGAACAGGTGTCCATAATAACACTCTGGGTTCACCCTGAGAGGAAGCACCCAAGCTATTTCAAGGAATTGTATTCACCTTTGCAGCCTCTTGGAGTGAGAACAAAGGTATTTGGGTCCTGATCCTGCAGAGTGCTGAATACCTCCTAGCATCCCATCAGATCATGGGAGCTTAGGGAGTTCAGAACCTTGCCGTACCAGGCCACTGGTGATTGATGGTACCAAGCACTGCAGAGACGCCAGCCGGATGACCCCGACCTCATTCCCTGTGATCTGTGAGAGTAGATATGGAAGGAGGAGTCCAGCCTTATTCAACATACAAAGTTCACACTCAGGGCTCCATTTGCCTCCTGTTGAAGTCCATGGGAGTCTTTCCAATGACCTTAGTGCAGCTAGACCTGGTCCTTAATGTACATCTCGCATAAGACCGCATTCTAGTGCTCCCTAGGAAATAGTCACCGATTACAGAATGTCTTGGCTCTATCATTTTTTCATTTTTTTTAAAAACCTAGTACATTTAATTGAAAGCCCCTCTATTTTAAACAAGTATTAAAGTTGCAAAGAGAGAGACTGAAAATCAGCAACTGCTCTTGTGCTTATGTTTTATTGTTGAGTCTTTGATTACAAGATCAGATACTGCATCTTTTCCAAAGGACCCTGCCTGATTCAGGGCATGTGTTAGACATTTTGAGTGAATGTGGCAGGGATATTTAGTGATTGAGACATCAGGGAACTATTCACATGCTAAAAGTCAGGCACATGCTCAAGTGCTTCTCTGAGGTGAGCCTGGGTGCTCAGTATCATGTAGGATTGAGCCCTGATTAATAAGCAGACTCATTAGGAAAAAAGCGGACAATTTAATTTGAATGCTGAATGGGCTTTTTGGATTAAGGGATGTAGTTATGTAGCTATTCTTTCGATAAGAAGGAAATTATTACAAGAAGTTTTTGTCCTTCCCAAATAGTCTAAAAGGATATCCTTGTCTCGGAACAGAATCAAGCCATATTCCAGATGTTGAAAGCAAAGTGCATTTTAAGAGGATGTTTATTAAATGATCTAGGGACTACAGATAGACTAGACGAAGACAACTATTTAACTACCATTCAGTTGTTAACTCTTGGATGCCAAAATCATCATGCAGATGCAAAATGTTCAGGCTAACATGGGAGCTTCAGGGCTGTTGATTTATTCATTTTTTAAAAGATAGTATTCTGGAGGGGGAAAAGGTTTGTAAATGAAAATTGTTTGAATGTCACAGAAGTGAAATACATTTCTCTGGGAGGGGGGGGAGAGTTTCTTCTCCAGTATGTGCAATCTAGTGAATTATAAAGATAAATAAAAATATATTCTCAAAAGATGGTTGCCATAGTTCAGAATGAAAGGGGTAATTTATCACTCCACCGTAACAACCTTTACCAAGAGGAGACAACAAAGGATTGTTGTTTTCTTACACTCTATTTTTCCAGTAATAATTTCTTCAGCTATGATGCCTGAGATTGATAAATTTATAGAAATATTTTCATTGGCTCAAAATCCATCTGAAAGCTGCAGCCCCAATAAAAAAAAACACCTTCCTCAGCCCAACTTGTGTCCCTTGAAACTTCCCCATCTAACACAAATAAGATCCTCCCCACTCAAACTCAATAAAATACATACTCAACACACTAAGATCACCGCCCCCAAACACAATCCTGCTGGAAAGGCCGTGGCTTATCTAAGCTTTGGTGCATGCCGTTAAAGTCAATGTTTCAGTGTCAAGGACCCTTTGCTGAAAGCACCCTTTGCCAGTCCACAGCTGTTTAAGCTGTGTCAGCCCACGGGCTACAGCTGGCTACAACTGTCACTGCCTTAAGCTCATCGAAACCCACAGCAAACTGTTCATTTCTTTCCATCTTCCCATAAAGAGAGTCCAAAGGAGAAGTAAGTTCCAGCACCACCATTAGCAAAGGTAAGATTCCCCTTCACTAAAGTGCATAGGATTCCAGAGACTAGTGTTAACTTTAGAGTTATCAGTGACCTGCCTTTGACTCTTGCAGTCCACACAAACACTATGTTAAAAGGATATTACTAAAGTTGCAAAGTCAAACCCTCAAAAGTTAGGAAATGCCAGAATTAAGGTTCCATTCCAGACTCTGTAGGGTAGTAAGCACAGACTCTTTTGCATTTTCCTCCCAAGCGTAACCCCTTGTGCCCCATTCCCTTCAACCTGTCCCTGTCTGGTCTCTTACCCACCCTTGATTCCTGGTCCCAGTCCCATTCTCCTTACCAGCCAGTCCCAGGTTCCCCCCTTCTGGATCTTCATCCAAACTGTTTTCTTCCCCTACCCTGGCCTCCAATCATGTCCCCACCCTTTGTACTCCAGGGCAGATATGGTCTCTTACTATGTGTAGATACAGTGCACAGTGGGGCTCTGATCTTGCTTGGGGCCTGTAGGTGCTACTGTAACACAAATAAATAATAGTAATAATAAAGCAAACAAAAATATCACTTGGAATATATATATGCACGCACACAAACACACACACACCCTGCATCCAAAGAGAACCCTTGAGTAGTTCCCCGTACTGTTCTGGTCATAAAGTGTTAACAACTCTCTGTATCCTGGACATGGGTTTATTCAAAGCCAAACTGGCAGGAATTTATAGTCAGGATGCTTGTAAATTATGTGCGTTTGAAAAGAAATAACAAATGAAAAAAATACATACTGACAAAAATGTGTGTCATCTGGGAAAGCACAAAGAACAAGATTTATTTGGAAGAACTGCCTTTCTGAGCCCTCTTTAAATTCATCTGAAAAACACTTCCCTAAATCAGCTAACCATTTGTATCATTTACCTAATGTTTTACAGCCTCCCTGATAAAACTGCAGGCAGCTGGAATTCCACTGCATTTGCAAACTTTCCCATAGATTCACCTGATCATGCAATCATTGCTGCCCGGGCTTTTAAGTCATCTATAAGGAACCAATTTCACATTCAAGTCAAATAGTGGGGAAGGGATTGTTGTTTCACTAGAGGTCAAGTTATCTAGACTGTTTGTCTAGATAACTGTTTGTGCAGCCCCAGTTAAAGGTCCCTCAGCAAACAAGCGAGTTTGTTTGGAAGCTCGTCCGGGCTGACCCAAGTTATTTTCAATATTCTCCCAAGAGAAAGCACTAAGTGTTACAATTGGTTGACACGAGTTAACACTCCTGCTTAGTGCAAGGAGATATCACACACATTTATATTTCATCTGGCCCTAGGTATGAAAATAATTCAGGTCCCTGTTGCAAACAGTGTCCTGCTGTTACCATGCTTTGGTAAAGCTGCTACCTTAAGATTAAAAGGTGTAGCTAATCTCTTCCAATTACTGTATTAATAATTCTCTTATTAGAAATCCCCTGAGCTGGCTGGATATTTGAATTAATTCTTGCACTGACCGAGGGGGATCAGAAGTCCCAACAAGAAGTAGCAATGCTGGGAGAATGGTGTTTTGCTGCTATTTAAACTCAAAGAAAGGCCTTTTGTTCCATATCAAATGCAGCAAAGACATGACAAATTTTACCAAAATGTTGCCATTTTATCATGGCATTCTGAAATCTGGAAAACATGACACAAGGCCCCGCCCTGTAATCTTACAATCTAAGTGGGAAAAAGTCAAGCACAGGATGGGGGCTGGGACACAACAAAAATAGCTGCCCAGTGGGCATATCTGGTTTCCCCTTCCATCCGAGGTGTTGATTAGCTCAGCTAGAGCTAGTGTCAGTTGTAAGAGTGGCTCTCAAACTCTGGCCTCATGTGATACCCTTGTTGCTGCTCCCTTTGTAGATACTATGGTGGCTGAACAGTGGGTTCTGGGAATTGAAACAGCTTTAAAAAGTCAACTTTTACCTCAGTTTATTACTTAGAATCAAATAACAATACTGCTGTTACTCCTTAAGTAGAAGGAAAGACAGCAACAGCTGAGCGAAACCTGTAGGAACTGAGTAAATACGCCAGGAGGGAAGAGATCCTTGGCTGGTGTGAGTAAGGACAGCTCCGTTGACTTCAGTGGAGCTATGCTGAGTCACCTGACTCTGACCCCTGTATGATTGAGGTAAAAGTGTTACTTGTTCTCAACAGTCTACACACGAGGAACCAGCCAGCTAAGCTCTTGGTGTGGTGTGCAGTCTTGAGCAAGGGTAAAAGACACTGTTGGTGCCACCAGAACTGCCCTCAACTGATTCCAGTCATACCTTGAAAATGTTGGCGTTAGCTCTTAGGATTCGTGGAAAGCCTTGGACTGACCGCTCTGGGCAGTGACAGTTCAAGCTACATGCCACGACCCACCAATGTATTTCAACACTGTTCCAGCAGATGCAGCTCTGGTGGTGTGAGGGAAGTTTGGTTTCCAGGCCTGGTTAGTCAATGGCCACTTTGCTGTATCCATTCACTAGCAGCTAAAGTTTGGGGGTTTAGATTCTATCATTTCCTTATGGGGTTTTCTGTTTGTTGCATACACTTAAAGCTGTGTAAACCCAGACATCATGGTTTTGAGGAGCTTATAAAGCTTCCACTTTGGCTGGCCGGCCTTGGAAAAAGATTGTAATCTCCACAGGCTTCTAAATGAACAATAAATATTTGGAAATGGAATTGAAGAAGCTGTGTGTGATACAACAAAGCTGCTAATCCAGAGCCTGCCAGTTGTCAAGAAAGATTTTGTTTCCTTATGAGGTTAAAGGAAAATCTTTTATTTAATGAAAAACAACCCTGAACATTTACAAGCTCCTTAATAGCATCTGACCAAGTCTGTAATTAATTCCCTTCTGGACCCTGAAAGATGTGCAAAATGAAAGGGTCACTGACATGACCTTGGAGATGCGGCTAATCTGGCAAAACACCCCTTGATGCATACGTCAGGCCATAAAAGATTATTTTCCCTGCCAGGATCTTTCAGCCTTGAGATAGCAGCTTAGAGCAAATTCAAATAGGTGCATCATTCTTTTCATCAGATTACCCGCACTTTAGTTAGGAAAGAAACACAATGAAGTGGTTGAACAAATATCTTTCAATCCATGTGGTCTCTGAAACCCAAGCAGTCATGTCAAAAGGGTAGCACAGCAAGGCTGTCCGTGTTTACATGTGCGCTCTCTCTCTCTCTCTCTCTCTCTCTCTCTCTCTATATATATATATATATATATATATACACACACATACTTATGTATCTGGGGAAGGTCAGAGAGAAATGAGATATTGCCAGGCTGACTTCACCAGCTTATTTTCCTCTAAAATAAAAGTAAACAAAAAGCTCCACAATGGGTTTATTCTGTAGATTTTAAAAAGATACAGAGAAGTAAAGCCGCAATCTAATCTCAACCAGCTTGTATATGCACTGGTAAGTATTAACAAGGCAAAAAGGATCCTACTTGATCATACCTTGATATCCAAAAAAGAATTTGAGAAACAGTTAGCCAAAGACTCAAAGAGTAATAGCAAAAAATTGTTTAAGTACATCAGAAACAGGTGTGACGGGTTGAGTCACAGAAACCCCCTTGGGACTGCCACCTGATGTGCTGAGACTACCTCTGAGCCTGCTTTCCCTGGCAGCGTGGGACTTCAGTTCCCTGTCTTGTTGAGCCAGACACGCTAGCCTGCTACACACACAGACCCAGGTCTGAACCACGTCCCCCAAAAGCTGCAGACTTAACTGAAAACAGCTTAAGAAGTGCTCCTGTCTCTAGCACCCAGTTCCCAATGCGATCCAAACCCCAAATAAATCCGTTTTACTCTGTATAAAGCTTATACAGGGTAAACTCATAAATTGTCCGCCCTCTATAACACTGAGAGCGAGAGATGCACAGCTGTTTGCTCCCCCAGGAATTAATTACTTACTCTGGGTTAATTTATAAGCAAAACATGATTTTAATAAGTATAAAAAGTAGGATTTAAGTGGCTCCAAGTAATGACAGACAGAACAAAGTAAATTACCAAGCAAAATAAAACAAAAACACATAAGTGTAAGCCTAATACAGTAGGAAACTAAATGCAGGTAAATCAGAGATGTTCCAATAAGCTTCTTTCACAGACTAGACTCCTTTCTAGTCTGGGCCCAATATTTTCCCCTGGTACAGTCTTTGTTCCAGCTCAGGTGGTAGCTAGGGGATTCCTCATGACTGTCACCCCTTTGTTCTCTTCCACCCCCTTTTATTACCTTTGGCACAAGGCAGGAACCTTTTGTCTCTTTGGGTCCCTACCTCTCCTTCTAAATGGGAAAGCACCAGGTTTAAGATGGATTCCAGGACCAGGTGACATGGTCACATGTCCTGTGAGACCCGAAGCCTCCATTCTTCCTGGCCGGACTCACTGGAAGGCTTGCAAGTAAACAGAGCCATCTACAGTCCATTGTCCTGGTTAATGGAAGCCATCAAGCTTCCAAACTACAATTAATGGCCCACACGTTGCATAATTACAATAGGACCTCAGAGTTATATTTCATATTTAAATTTTGTAATTATACCTTACAAGAGACCTTTTGTATGAAGCATATTCCAGTTACATTATATTCACACTTATTAGCATATTTTCATAAAATCATATGGAGTGCAACGTCACAGCAGGAAGCCTGCTAAACAACCAGTGGGGCCACTGGACGATCGAGGTGCTAAAGGAGCACTCAAGGACGATAACCTATCATTTAAATCAATTTCTGTACCAGATGACTGGAGGATAGCTAATGTGATGTCAATTTTTAAAAGGGCTCCAAAGGTGATCCCAGCAATTATAGGCCTGTAAGCCTGACTTCAGTACCGGGCAAACTGGTTAAAACTATAATAAAGAACAATATTGTCAGACAAATAGATGAACATAATTTGTTGAGGAAGAGTCAACATGGTTTTAGTAAAGGGAAATCATGCCTCACCAATCTACTAGCATTCTTTGAGAGGGTCAACAAGCATGTGGACCAAGGGGATCCAGTGGATATAGTGTACTTAGATTTTCAGAAAGCCTTTGACAAGGTCCCTCACCAAAGGCTCTTATGAAAAGTAAGCTGCCACGGGATAAGAGGGAAGATGATCTCATGGATTGGTAACTGGTTAAAAGATAGGAAACAAAGGGTAGGTATAAATAGTCAGTTTTCAGAATGGAGAGCGGTAAATAGTGGTGTCCCCCAGGAGTCTGTTCTCAGACCAGTCCTATTTAACATATTCATAAATGATCTGGAAAAAGGATGGGCAGGGATGGTGTCATTAGCCTCTGTTTGCCAGAAGCTGGGAATGGGCAACAGAGGGATGGATCACTTGATGATTACCTGTTCTGTTCATTCCCTCTGGGGCACCTGGCATTGGCCACTGTCGGAAGACAGGATACTGGGCTAGATGGACCCTTGGGCTGACCCAGTAGGGCCATTCTTATGTTCTTATCCTTTATAAGGACACGAAATATCACCAGAATGGATAATATTGCAATAATAATCATACTGTTTTAAACGTACCTGCCATTTGAGGGACCGAAAGCACTTCACAAAAGTAAATGGATTTAGCCTCACAAGTCACAACCTCCATGTGTGCTAGTATTAACCCCGTTTCAGATTTACCATTTTATGTCTCCAGGAGCTCCTGCTGGAATGGTGTTGCTATGTGCAGCTGTCTTCTGAGACCTGTGACTTAAATGTTTAGCACCAGTACAACATTGTACCTGTTTCTATTGCGCTCTTACATAGCCCTACATTTCAAAAGCATTATGCAGGGTTTATGCTGTGCAGCTCCTGTTAAGGTCACTGGGAGTCATAATACTAATTCTCATGCATTACACTGAAAATGAGAAGCACTCAGTGGGTTTGTCCTGTGATACTTAACGTTCAATCACAGTGGCTCATCTTTCAAGGTATGCAGTGATACTTGCTGCATAAAACAAGTGGGATTCAGTACTGAGCTCCAAATGATTTTTGATCAGTTTGTAAGCATCTTGAGGCCACACACAATGAAGCATCAGGTCAGGTTTGACATTGAATTTGTTGAGCCACGTTTACTTACATTTCTGCACTAGCAGGTTTTGTTAACTGAGAGGGCTGCTACCACAGTTGCCAACTTTCACGTGGTAAATAAGCACCCCGACTTTCACAATAAGCCAGAAATCAAGCTAATCCCATTTCAAAACAAGGCCAAAACAAGCCAGTCCCTAAGAACCCCAACACTCTATGTGACTAGATCCCCCTGGCATGCAGTCTGGGACTGTGGTGGGCCTGCTGTGAACCCCTGACTCTCTCCCCCCATTGCCCCTGCTTGCCAGGAGCCGATCAAAAAAAAGAAGCAACAAGCTACGAGCCAAACAAGCTACAAGCCAAAAACTAGCCAACAAGCAACTCACAAGCCAATTAAGTCAAAAACAAGCCCAATTTCTGGGGGGGTTTCCACGGGTTTGGCATATCTGGCTGCTACACTGTAATGAATCATAGTGTTTCCTACCCATCTATTTCTCTCACTATGTATTTATAATCCATTCTCTCGTTTACTTCAAAACCAGGACAACCTGCCACTATAGTTGCTCCACCATAGCAATGTCAGTCTCTACAATGCAGGATCACCAAATGTACTTGTGAGATGAGTTGAGAGCTTGGACAGCTGATGGAGGGCTATGCACATTCCAGGTGATAGAATTTTAGTTTGATTATAATGTAAGGGAAAAATTCATTTTGGCTCCATTGCTAATACAGTAAAGACAATGATTCTAGGGGAATATTGTAAACATCTCTCTACAGAGCAGTTCTGTAGCTGATTTAGTTTAGAGCCAGCTATTAACATAAGCCAACAGTGCAGAACTTTTTTGACAGTGCACGTAGGTGGCATGCTAATAGGGAATATAATTTTGTATACGTATACATAAGAACATAAGAATGTCCATACTGGGTCAGACGAAAGGTCCATCTAGCCCAGTATCCTGTCTTCCGACAGTGGTCAATTCGAGGTGCCCAGAGGGAATGAACAGAACAGGTAATCATCAAGTGATCCACCCCTGTCGCCCATTCCCAGCTTCTGGCAAACAGAGGCTAGGGACACCATCCCTGCCCATCTGGCTAATAGCTATTGATGGACCTATCCTCCATGAACTTATCTAGCTCTTTTTTGAACCCTGTTATAGCATTGGCCTTCACAACATCCTCTGGGAAGGAGTTCCATAGGTTGACTGTGCATTGTGTAAAAAAAATACTTTCTTTTGTTTGTTTTAAACATGCTGCCTATTAATTTCATTTGGTGACTCCTAGTTCTTGTGTTATAAGAAGAAGTAAATAACACTTCCTTATTTACTTTCTCCATACCAGTCATGATTTTATAGACCTCAATCATATCCCCCCTTATTTGTCTGTTTTCCAAGCTGAAAATTCCCAGTCTTATTAGTCTCTCCTCATATGGCAGCTGTTCCATACCCCTAATAATTTTTGTTGCCCTTTTCTGAACCTTTTCCAATTCCAATATATCTTTTTTGGCATGGGGCGATCTCATCTGCACGCAGTATTCAAGATGTGGGCGTACCATGAATTTATATAGAAGCAATATATTTTCTGTTTTATTATCTATCCCTTTCTTAATGATTCCCAACATTTTGTTTGCTTTTTTGACTGCCGCTGCACATTGAGTGGATGTTTTCTGAGAACTATCCACAATGACTCCAAGTCTCTTTCTTGAGTGGTAACAGCTAATTTAGACCCCATCATTTTATATGTATAGTTGGGATTATGTTTTCCAATGTGCATTACTTTGCATTTATCAACATTGAATTTCATCTGCCATTTTGTTAACCTGTCATCCAGTTTTGTGAGATCCTTTTGTAGCTCTTCGCAGTCTGCTTGGGACTTAACTATTTTGAGTAGTTTTGTATCATCTGCAAATTTTGCCACCTCACTGTTTACCCCTTTTTCCAGATCGTTTATGAATAATGTAAATAGGACTGGGCTCAGTACAGACCCCTGGGGGACACCTCTATTTACCTCTCGCCATTCTCCATTCTCATACTGGAAAAGGTTAATATATGCAGAAGGAAGATTTGAAAATTAAAGCTATAGCCAATTTTTTCAAACTTCGGTGGCTAAACCTAGGAATCTAAATCTATATTTAAATACCTAAAAATACTACCTGACTTTCATACGTGATGAGTACCTGAAATTCCCAATGCTTTCCATGGGAACAGCAGGTCCTCAGAACCTGGGATAGTCTCTCCCTTGACCCCACCTGCCGCCCCTGGGCACTCCCCACTCAGGGGCCCCAGCAGCGCAGCGCAGCTGAGTGGCGTCTGCCTGCTCGCTCCAGTGGCTGTCGGCCCCTCCCTGTTGCCCTCCGTGGGGCTGTGCCTCCGCGCGCTGCCCCCGCCCCGAGCGCACCTGTGGCCAATGGGACGCTGCGGGGGCGGTGCCTGGGGGAAGAAGCGTGCGGAGGCCCCCCTGCCCACCGCGCCTTGGAGCCCCAGGTAAGCGCCGCACCCCCAATCTCCTCCCAGAGCCTAAACCCCCACCACCTCCCCACATACCCCCTTCTGCCCCCAAACTCCCTCCCAGAGCCTGCACCCACTTCCCACACATCCCCTCCCAACCCCAAACTCCCTCCCAGAGCCTGTGCCCCATCCCCACGCCTTCCCCAGCCCTCAAACTCCCTCCCAGAGCCTGCACCAGTCCCCCCCCCCCCCCCCCCCCCCCCCCCCCCCCCCCCCCCCCCCCCCCCCCCCTGCCCCCAACCCCCCCCACAGCGCCCGCACCCCCTCCCCACACATTCCCCAGCCCCCCAACTCCCTCCCAGAGCCTGCATCCCCTTCCCACACAGCCCCTCCCAACCCCAACCGCCCTCCCAGAGCCTGCACCAGTCCCCCCCCCCCCCCCCCCCCCTACCCCCCCCCCCCCCCCCCACACACCCCCTCCTGCCCCCAAACTCCCTCCCAGAGCCTGCACCCCAATCCCCTACCCCAGACCTCCTCCCCCACCCAAACTCCATCCCAGAGCCTTAGGCAGGTGGGGAGCGGAGTTTTGGGGGGGCAGGTTCTGGGCAACATGAGTGACATTGGCCTGCTGGGAGGATTTGAGGACTGGCACTGGCCCTACGGTAAATTGAGTTTGAGACCCTTGATTTAGATGGTGAAGTATGGATTTAGGGCCCAATCCAAAGTCTACTGAAGCCAGTAAGTGTCTTTCTATTAATTTCAATAGGCTTTAGGTGTTTATATTTAGGCACCCAAGTTTGAAAAACTTGGCCTACACTCCTACTCCACTATTGTTTTGCTTTAGAGCAGGGGTCAGCAACCTTTCAGAAGTGGTGTGTCGAGTCTTCATTTATTCACTCTAATTTAAGGTTTCGCGTGCCAGTAATACATTTTAATGTTTTTAGAAGGTCTCTTTCTATAAGTCTTTATTATATAACTAAACTATTGTTGTATGTAAAGTAAAGAAGGTTTTTAAAATGTTTAAGAAGCTTCATTTAAAATTAAATGAAAATGCAGAGCCCCCTGGACCGGTGGCCAGGACCCGGTCAGTGTGAGTGCCACTGAAAATCAGCTTGCGTGCCATAGATTGCCTACCCCTGCTTTAGAGATACATGCCTTTAAAAAAAGCAGGCAGAGCTTAAGTGACCTGACAATATTTGCTTCGCCTCCTCCCCATTCTCCTCTCTTACAGTCACTTGGAATAGACAGCAACTTTAGGTGCAGATGATGCATTAAGTAATGCTTTGTTACGAGGCACCTTTACCACCCTTCGCCTCTTCTCAAGCACAGCACACAGAGCTATGGACCTGATCCAAAGCCCAATGAAGTAAATGCAAGTCTTCCTATTGACTTCAGTGGACTTTGTATCAGGCCCTAGGTGGGATATTTTGTCTTCAACCAGGAGCTGAAATTGCTGATACCTAGGTTTAAGCATTAGACCTGCTTTGCTCTGATGCAAGAGACTGCCTGGTATGCACCAGCAGTGAGGCTCTCCCACTAACAGCTGAAATTACTGAGAGCTGGGTTAAGTGCGGGGACCTGAAGACATACCAGTGGATTCGTTATTGGCTGGCAGAGAGGCGTGGTGATTGGCCAGCAGGGCAGCTGGTGGAGGGAGCTGACCACCGATCAGCCGGCAGGGTGGCTGGCAAAGAGGAGCAGCGAGAGGGTGCCTAGACAGCAGAGAGAGCAAGGTGCCTTCTTACCCCCCCCACCCACATCCAGGGTGGGAGGTGAACTCTGCAAATGCACCTCTGAACTCTGGGTCTGCACTGACCAAGGACAGCAACTGTGAGTGGGGTGCAGAGAAGGGACGGGAACATCAAAGGGACTTTTGGTTGCTGGATTTAAGAACCCGAGGGAAAAGCACACTGCCCAACTTACTCAGGGGTGGGTCTTTTGCTCACGGTTTATGTTTATGAACCCTCTTTGCGGCGTTTTCCCAAATTAATGCCAGGTTACTTCACTCCTTTTATTAAAAGTTTCTTTGCTACACTCAGACTCTGTGCTTGCAAGTGGGGAAGTATTGCCTTTCAGATATGTAATTGTCCCAGGTCGCTGGGTGGGAGCTCCAGCCAGTTTTGTGTTGTATTGTTGAAAAGGAACCCCTAGATACTGAACCCGACCCTTGTTGCTGCCAACTCTGACGGGCAGAAGGGTTACATGTCTTATACACTTCAAGTGATATCAGGGCTCTCCTTGCCTCATCCAATGAGAAGAGCTTAATAATCATAGTGAGAGTTTAGCATAAGGTGACACTAACAATACAGAGCTGATTTTGCCATCATATTCATACTGAGTAGTACTTTAGTCCACGTGTGGTTCCTCTGATCTCATAAACAGAGCAAGGGATTTCTCAATAGGAGTATGGTGGAAGATTTGGCTCACAGTAAGACCTACCTGTATATTTTTTAGAGAAATAATTATTATGGTAGAAGCAAGTTGGGGGAAAATCTTGCTGAACTCACAGGATGTTTGCCACTTTAATTAGCATAGAAGATGGGGAGTTGTGACAAGTTTGCCTGAGATTTAAATTCCACCTGATAGATTTATCCAAGTTCATTTTTACTGCTTGTGTTTTGGGAATAAGCTTTCACTCCAGAACTTGGCAGGAATGGCCTACTTAACATGGGAATCTTAACATGCCGCTGCATGCTGGTCAGACTGGTTCATGATACAAAACAACAGCTTAGAGACAAGTTTGGAAGGTGGGGGGAGGGGAGAAAAATATACTTGCAAAGACCCATTGAAAATGGGCAATGTGTCAATAGGTTCCAAATCCCGGGGGAAGGGAATTAGTTGGTGCACAGAGATTATTATGATTTTGCACCTATAAATATAGCAAACTAGATTTTCAACTGCACCAAGTTTGCACTTGATGAGACTGTGAGAAGATGGCACTAGGCCACATTTCTACTTCCCTGATCCTTGGCTGGTTAATTATTGGGTAAGATATAATGGTTTCAGCATGATCTCGTTTGAGTGTATCTGTAATTCACCGGTGAGTCCCTCTCTGTGCTTGATCCACCAAGGCTATTGGTTTGACTGAACCCCCAGCCAGTGCTTAAATTGTCATATAGTATTTCCCAGAGCCCTCTACAACCTCCCCATTCGGGGCTCTGGGCTTCAGCTGCGGGGTTGGGGGGGTCTCAGGGCTTTAGCTCTGTGGGTGCTCCAAGGCTCGGGGCTTCAGTCCCATGGGACACAGTGGGGTGCAGGGCTTCAACCCCACGGGTTTAATAATATTTACCAGAGCTCTGCTCCGGACAGCTCTGGCTGAATTTAAACCCGCCCCCACTTAAAGAACTTTCACTCATGCTATAGCAGTGTCTGCTTTTATCTATGGAGGTCCCCAGTGGGATCCTCTCTGTGTTGGCCAAGATATTGGCTGTCCCATGTCTTTTTAGGAGTTTGCACAAGTGTAACTAAATTGATTCCACATGGCAGAGGCACCCCCCCCCCCCAACGTTTAGCCTAGTGGTTAGGGTACTCCCCTTGGATGTGGGAGACCCACCTGAGAAGGGAATTTGAGCAGGGATTGGCAGTGATGCTGGAACAATGTTTATAGTGGGGGTGCTGAGGGCGGAAACCAAGTATTTGGGGTGTTATTACTACTTCAAGCCAAGGGGTGCGTCAGTCCAGCACCTATGGAGATTGGTACCTCTCGGGTGAGTGCCCGAGCCACTGAGCTATTGGATAGTCTGACATGGGCCTCCCTCAGTCTCTCCTGTTGAAGCTGTTCCACTGTGGATTAGTAATAAAAGTATCATTGGGTGAGAGAGAAAGGGCTGGTCCACACTAGGGGCAGGGATCGAAATAAGATACGCGACTTCAGCTACGCGAATAGCGTAGCTGAAGTCGAAGTATCTTATTTCGAATTTCCCGCTCTTACCTCGCGTCCTAGCAGCGCGGGATCGACGGCCGCGGCTCCCCCTTCGACTCCGCGAACTCCGCTCGCCCTGCTGGAGTTACGGAGTTCGAAGTAGCGCGTTCGGGGATCGATGTATCGCGTCCAGTCGAGACGCGATACATCGATCCCCGCTAGATCGATGTCTACCCGCCGATCCGGGCGGGTAGTCTGGACGGGGCCAAAGAAACATGGCAAAAGCATGAGTGAATTTCTGTTGCCTGGTGGTTACAGCACGCACACGGGATCCAGGCCCCCCCCCCAGCTTCAATGACTAATTCTTTAGCCATAATGGAACAGCTTCAACCAGGAAGTTTGAGGGAAATCCACATAAGAATTGCCCAGTGGTTATGGCTTTCACCTGAGATGGCAGCTCCCTGGTTGTAACATATACTCCTAAGGGTATTCCTGCGCCAAAAAATTAAAAAATCCACACACAATATTTTAAAATTCTGCAAATTTTATTTATCAAATAAATGTGGAGGCTCCAGCATGGCACTGGGGAGCCCAGGCCACTGGCTGCAGAGAGGTGGGAGATCACTGTGCAGCTCCCCACCCCCTACCCCCGGGACACAGACTCAGCGGTGAGGCTGCACCCAACCCTGACACAGCGCAAGGACCGGGCCTGCCCCAGAAACACCCCAGGGCCCTGCCCCTCTGTGCCAGGTGCACCAGGTGTGGGCAAGCAGGATCCAAGTGTGGAGGGGCTTAGTGTGGGGGGATCCAGGTGTGGGTTGAGAGGGTTCTGTGTGGGGCAATCTGGGTGCGGGCAGCTCAGTGGGGGATCCAGGTGAGGGAGGGTCTGGATGCACAGGGGCTTGTTGGGGGGTTCTGGGTGCAACGGCAATGGGACTCTTCAGGGGGGTCCAGGTGAAGGTGGTTGGGGCTCAGTGTGGGGGGGTCTGGATGTGGGGGAGGGAGAGCTCAGCGGGGGGCTCTGGGTGTGGGGGATTCAGTGGGGGGTCCAGATGCTGGAGGAGTGGGGCTCAGTGGGGTGGGGAGCCAGGTGAAAGTGGTTGTGGCTCAGTGAGGTGGGGATCTGGGTGCGGGTAGCTCGTCAGGTTGGTCCAGGTGCAGGGGGAGTGGGGCTCATCGGGGGGATTCCAAGTGGGAGGGTGAGGCTCAGCGGGAGAGTCTGGGTATGAGGGGGTCTGGATACACGGGGTTGGATGGATTGGGGAGCTGCTCCGTGTACAGGGATCCCTCCCCCTGAAGATGAGGAGCGATGGGTGCAGGAAGCGGGGGAGGGGAGTGTGCAGAGCTTCCTGAAGCTGGGGGAGAAATCTAGAGGTGGGTCTGACCCAGCCCGGATGCTGTGAAGGGGAAGGGGAAGTCCCGTTCTCCCCAGCCCAGCTGGGACTAGCAGCTGAGCCCAGCACAGGGTAGGAGCCACCAGCTGGGTCTTCCCCAGTCCCGCCCCCTGCCCCACAGTGATATACCTCTCTGCCGGCTGCCCTGGGCACCCGAAACATACTGCTGGGGAGGGTCGCGTGACCGCGCTTGTAGCTTCCGTTTGCTTCCCCATCAGAAAGTCATTTAACCCAGACTCTCTCTCTTTTGTTTTTTAATACATTTTAGTTTAGTTAATAAGAATTGGCTGTAGCGTGTATTTGGGCAAGATCTGAAACATTCATTAGCCTGGGAGGTGATGTGTCCGATCCTTTGGGATTGGTAGAACCTTTTCTTTTATATGATGAATTAAGATTTACAGAAATTTTCATCATATTTGATATGGGTACCTGGATGGAGGCCTGACACTGGATCACTTTAAGGGAACTGTGTTGTTTGGACTTCTGAGTAACCAGTAAGGTAATAAAGAAGCTGTTTTATGCTGTCTTGGTAAATCCACCAGCTTTATGGGGATTGTCTGCCCCATTCTTTTCAGTTCACCCTAATTGAGTGACCACAGCTGGCTCCCTACTAGGACCCTGGTCACAGTATGCATGTATCATTTTTTTATCTGGAGTTATGAATATTAACTATGTATCTGTACTTCACATGTAGTCACAGCTTGGTGACACCCACTAGGCAAAATGCTTCCAGTCTAACTAGCTGGTTGTGAAGGGCCCATTCAGGGTAATGGGCCATTAGGGAAAACGATAGGCCTTAGAAGAAGCCTATCCCCCACCTGGTGAACCTTCCTGTGGATGTTTCGGCCGTCCTGTAAGTGATGGCTGCTATGACTCTACAAGGGCATGTGACCAGGCCACATGACTCTGGACTCCATTTTGGAATGTCTGTATTTTTCCACAAACTGGTCTGGTCTGGGACCCAAGTTTGAAACAAAGGGTTCCCACCATATACTAAAGCTATATAAGGCATGGAGTGACATCATCATAGACCTTAATCATAGACTTTAAGGTCAGAAGAGACCATTATGATCATCTAGTCCGACCTCCTGCACAACGCAGGCCACAGAATCTCACCCACTCACTCCTGTAACAAACCCCTAACCTATATCTGAGCCATTTAAGTCCTCAAATCATGGTTTAAAGACTTCAAGGTGCAGAGAATCCTCCAGCATCTGTTGTTCTTCACTCTCCTACAACTGAACACCTAAGAAACGCTCCTAAGAAAAAGGACTTGGAATGGGGGTGGGGATCTGAAGTTGCAAAGCAAGTGCAGCTTGTGCCTTGAAAGTCTGCAAGTCTGCTTCTATCACCAGCCAGGGTGAGAATTTGCTAATTCATAGCCTATATTTCTAGTATCTTAGGCTTAGTTTGCATTTTTGTTTATTTACTAGGTAATCTGCTTTGATCTGTTTGCTATCCCTTATAATCACTTAAAATTGATCTTTTTGTAATTAATAAACTTATTTTATGTTTTAATCTAAACCAGTAAGTTTGGAGTGAAGTGCTCGGGAAGCTTAGCTCAGGGGGCTGTTGCATTTCCTCTCTACATTGGGGGTGGGGGGTAAACTCTATGAGTTTACGCTCTACAGTTCCCTGGGCAGCTCAAGAGGGTATAATTTTGAGTTTATACTCCAGTGGGTGGGTGCATGCCTGGGAAGCTGGGGGTTATCTTGGTTGTAGCCTCTCTCTTGTTGGTTCATGCAGTGGCTGGTCAGAGAACCTGCATGTAACTGCAGCTGGGTGTGTCCTAGGGTGACCAGACAGCAAGTGTGAAAAATCGGGACGGGGGTGAGGGGTAATAGGAGCCTATATAAGAAAAAGACCCCAAAATTGGGACTGTCCCTATAAAATCGGGACAGCTGGTCGGGACATCTGCTCCCTACCTGTGTGAATGCTGGTGGAAGTGTAGGACCAGAGTGGGTCAGCAGCTTGTCACAGCAGCACAGTGTGAGAGGGAGTCCAGGCTGCTGGGTCAGAGGGCTCAGTGGTACCCCAGTTCCAGGGGGAACCTGTCACAACCTTACAAGGCACACATTGTTCAAAGATTACTACAGTAGTGTGTATGGTGTGAATACAGGGGTGTATTCCATCACATTTGTCAAATCCTTTCTCCTCCTCAGATGGAAGGGGGGACTAGNTTTTTATTTCCACTGAGGCAAATAGTTTTTTTGGCTATCAGGATTTTTTTTTAATTAGGTAATATTTTAAGCCTTGACTTTGTAGCTATGTATGTAACAAAAATACACAATGGAAATTATAGCTTCAGTGCATAAATTTATCACCTGTGAAACTCAAAGAAAGATCATATTTCTCCACCATTTTGTACCACTGACCAGCTGCATCATGGGACTTGGACTACTGCTGGAAGCAGGATCCTGAACTAGCTAAATCAGTGATCTGATCCAGGAATGCAACTCCAGTGTTTTATTATGAACTACACACTTTGACACCATTCTGTTCCTGTAATTTAAACAGATTTAAATTCAAAGCACCATCCACAAACTTCATTTGTGTTTAAAACCGCACTGCTTAATGTAATTTCTCCCTCATCCCTTGTGGCTAACTATTCATCCCTCCTTTTTGTCAGCCATCCATAAATATAAAATGATTTATCTGAGCACTGCCATGCTGTAAACATGATCACGGGAAACTGTTGATGGGAGACATCCATAGAGTTAAATAATCAGTACTTGCTTAGACATTAACTCAAAGCCAGCTGTAAAGTGCTGTAAGCACTTGCAATTCAAATGAAAGTATAAAATGTCCTGTACCTAGAGATATGCAGCTTGTGTTTTTTGAGTGGCAATCTAAACATACTCTGCCTGCTATTATGACAACCTTTAGTACAGGTTCACAATGCGAGTTACAAAAATTAGAGCCAGAAAAGACCTATTAAGTCATCACATGTTCCTCTACTAATGCAGACTTGTTCTATAGAACATATTATTGAGTGCTACTGCTATGTTCAGCCTAGTTTAAATGGACCAAGCAATAGGAACTCCAAAACTTCCTTCAAAAGACCATGCCACAGTCTAATAGACCTGATCAGTGGAAAAAATAATTCCAATAATCAAACTAAATTTCCTTCTCTCCTCAGTTACATCTCATAACTCCTAGTTACACCTACTTGAACCATCCTGAATTTTGGCTCTCCATCCTTGGTGTATATATACTCTTCAAATACTTGTAGACAGTTATTGTACATGCCTTTCCCATTGTTTAACCAAACTAAACATATTAGTTGAAACTTTCAAAGCAGGCTAGAGGATTTTAGTCACAATTCCCAGAGAGAATAATGGCAGTTGACTAAAGATTTAGCCACATAACTCCTGTTAATTACAGTGGGAGTTGTGTGGTTATGTCCCCTAGTCAGCTTTGAAAAGATCAACCATTTGGGTCTTCTTATTTCTTACAGGGTAAATCCCTCCCAGGACTATCGTTATTTTTCTTGATGTTTTCTGAGTTCTCTCCAATATGTCAATATTTTTCTGGTATCATGGCGAATGCAATTAATAAATCACCCCCAAATTTATATTTATATATATGTATACAAACTTTTCTTCTGACATTGCAACATTAGCATTTTCAGCATATTGGCTCTGGGAATTTACACAAAATACATTCTCAGTGTGACTCTCTTTTCTCATTGCAGTGTAAAATGTGAACAATTAGCAGACTATAACCTTGTCTGCAAGACTTGGACTATTCATCTCTTTGTTAGTAGTTCGCCTGCCTGATGATCCAACAATGTTAAAAAAAAAAAAGAAGACAGCCCAACAAATAGAGAATCAGCCAGCGCCCTCCATCTCCTTTTAGCCTGAGAGTATGAGTTTTACTGAACTGGCATCATGATGTGATGAGACTGGGTGACAATGACCAGACTGCCAAAGCTGGTCTCGCTCAGCTGATTCAAACAGGGCTTGCTCAGTGCCTTCTGAGTTTTGCCTGAATAGATTTCTGGGGCTGAGTTAACAAGTTTGACAATTTCAGCAAACCTTTTTGTTAGAGTATTTTCCCATTGACTTTAGTCGGAGTAGCAATGGGATAAATCACTTGTGATTGGCACTGCTGTGCCATTGCTATTCCCTAACATGTCTCTCCAAGTCACCAAGAAAGAGCTGCTCGCTACCGAAGCTCTAGCAACATGAGAACGAGTTCGGTCAGAGATATTTGGGGGATGATCAAGGTTGAAGACTTCTGCCAATGCCCAGACCCCAGCCACGTGGTCCGACCAGTTCAAGGATAATACACCTCTACCTCGATATAACGCGACCCGATATAACATGAACTCGGATATAACGCGGTAAACAGCACTCCGGGGAGGCGGGGCTGCGCACTCCGGTGGATCAAAGCAAGTTCAATATAACGCGGTTTCACCTATAACGCGGTAAGATTTTTTGGCTCTCGAGGACAGCGTTATATCGGGGTAGAGGTGTATTCATTATTTGTCCTTCCCACCAGGGTAACTCCTCCCCCCGCCCCCAGCCACTTCTGAAGACAGCAGAATAGCTCTCAGGGTGCTAATAGGCCTTACGTGTCAAGCTAGTGGTTTTGAAATGATTCTTGACTCCACACACACTCCTCCATAAAAGTCTATCAAAATCAAAAATTGTGCCTGAAGGAAGTGACTATTCTCAAGTCTCCAAGTACCAGGCCTCTCCACAGATTGCATATTGGGCCTGATCCAATGCCTGATGAAGTCACTTGACTTCTTCCCACCAACTTCCGTGGGCCTTGAATCAGGCCCACAGGGTGTAAACCTTCTGATGATGTAAAGTAGCTGAAGTTAACATGATAAGACTTAGTTTGTTTTATCACTCAGGATGCTTTACTAGTACAACATTAGTCTTTGGGGTCAACTATTAAGCAAGGACATGAGCTGTCAGACCTGAATCCTCTTCATCATACCATATGATTTTAGTCACATCTGTTCACAGAGAACCTTACCATGCCTTCCTTATATGGATAGTCAACCAGCTGTGCCTCTGAGATCATAAACCATCTCTTCACCCCAACACTGAGACCTCATCAACTGTTAGGCTTTGCTGTGAGCAATGAGACAAGAAATTGGAATCCTGTGCCCTTGAAGGCACATTGAATGGAACACATATGTGCAATAGACAATAATAGCATGTCCCTGCAGTGAGGAGACTTCAACACTGCAATAAAGCATCAGACAAATAATCCAGATCAATTTAGATATGTATTCTAGTGCTTAGCCTCAAGGCCTGAGGACAGGATCTGAAATTACTTTCAGCCACAAGAAAGGATGATCAGCTACCTGAGATTTATGAGAGAAGTTATATGGTGCTGGTGACTCTGACCTTAATTACGGTACTGATTAATTCTCTGCTTTTTCACAAGAAGGATCTGGTTTTCAGTTGCTAGGCCATGGGCTGGTTTAGGTGCTTAACTCTAGATGGTTCACTGCTGAGGATCCCAAGTGGAGGGAGGTGCCTATCTCTGGTCCATCAGTGACCCAGCTCAATGGGAGTTAAGTGCCTAAATACATTTGGGGATCTGGACCTAAGCCCTGCCCCTTTCCTCTGCATTTCACATCTGTCTAGCTTGGCCAGCTCCTTGCTCAGGTTGCTGGCTTCTGAGAATCCCTTTCTTTGGCACAGAACTCTCCCTATACAACATACAGGGAGCATAACCCAGGGTGGAGGAGTCCATTTGGTAGCAGGACACCTATGTGTTAGGTATTGCAATGCTGAACAAAGCAATGCCTAACTGCCTTTGAAATCAATGCTTTCAATAGGAGTTAGGCGCCTAAATACCTTTGAGGATCCAGGCTGCCTAAGTGCCTTGCCTGAGATGACATGGAAATTTTGTGACAGAGCAGCGACTTGAACCTGCATCCTCGGCTAGAGGCCTAACCTCTGGATCACCCTCCCTCAGTAGTACCACATTACCTGTTATAAATTACAAGCTTTCACACTAAGTCAAGAAAGAGAAATATTCATACTATGCATGCAGATCTGAACTTTGCAGCTGATGCCTAAAACCAGAAAGGACTTGAAAACACCTACTGAAGGGATCCTCAGAAGCCAGCAATGTCTCAGGAGAGATCTCAGAACTACCCAGCCTCTGACGGGAAGATCTGAGTAGTACTGCTGGCTTGCCCCTTTGGGGGCTGCTAGGTCATGGTTAAATAACTGTTAAACATAAACTATTCTGTGTTATGACTACTGCATATGGGTTCTGAATTACTTGGCTAAAAGACAAATGTCAGAAAAAGCACTTAAACAGAACAGCTGCTTTGCCGCTGTCATCGTTCCTGCTGTGCAACAGTTGGCTCATTTAAATTGGTCCCAAATCCCAGTTCAAAGAGAAATTTTCCACTGCAGGAACACAGGAGACACTGCTTAGTGGTATAGTTAGTATTTGTTACATTTTGACATGTGAACCCCCAGATCCACTTTGCTACTGGTTATTTTTTCCCATTTTTGAAGTCACTCAGTTTTGACTTACTTTAACTTAAGTAAAACTGAGGGCTTCGGTTTTGCTATTTAACTTCTATATTGTGGTAGCACATAGTGCTAGATCCACAAAAGGGACTTAGGTCCCACTGAGCTGCTCAGAATGCCGGCTCAGCTACTGCCTAACCGTATAGATGTCTAACATCCGTTGATGCCTACCTTTCCACCAGTAAAGTACCTACTTTTCTGCCAGTGGGCATGCATACAGCGGCCTAAGTGCTGACGCTGCTTAGCTCATGCCTAAGCCCTAGGAAGATGATCACACTAGCTGTTTCCTCACCTATCTCCCCTGCAGGGCCCAATCTGGTGGATGTTGTCAGAGCATGTCTAACTAGCACAATCAACAGCTGTGGTGGTTCTAGTCCCCACTATACCGAACAGCTCAGTGGTCAGTGCACTCAGCTGGGGTGTGAGAGGCCTTGGTTTGAATCCCTGCTCTGTCTGGTTTAGAGCAAGGGTTTGTACCCTGGTCTCCCACTTAAGGGCCCTAACCACCAGGCTGTACAGTCAGTCTCACTGTCTCTTGCTCAATGCATCATTAAATATGTTATCCACAGTGGAACAGCTTTAACAGGAGAGGCTGAGAAAACCCCCACCCCAAAATAGCCTGTAGCCCAGTGGTCAGGGAACTCACCTGGGAAGTGGGAAAACTGGGTTCAAATCCCTACTCCAATTCAGGCAGAGCAGCACTTCAAACCTAAGTCTCATGCATCCTGGGTTTGTGTGCTAACCACTGGGATATTGGATATAAAAGAGATTACTACCCCCTCCTCATTTAGCAAGAAATGGGCCTAAACCTGGTCAGCTCTAACTCCAGAAGAGGGCTCACGACTGTGAATCCTTAGTGGAGGAAGGCACCTCCCTCCGGCTCAAAGTTAGGCACCTAATTCCCACCTCTCTCCTCAGCATTTCTTACTGGCTAGCTTAGGCGGCTCCCCACTCAGCTTGCTGGCGTCTGTGGATCGATTGCATTCTTGGGCACCGGCTCCCTCATGCGTCATATGGGGAGCTGGGGTGCCTAATTTGTGGCTGTGGATTCCACTAGACAGCAGGGCACCTAAAACTTAGGCTTTGCAATGCGTAAGTCCCTTTGTGGATCTAGCCCATAAAGGCCAACCAGATAGTCCCCCATTTGCTAGGCCTGATCTATATGCAGCTTTTGAACCAGCACAACTATGTCAGTTAGGGGGTGTAGGGTGTTTTGCCGATATAGTTATATTGGTAAAACTCATATAGTGTGGATACAGTATTATCAGTATAAAAGTGTCTCGTAGCAGTATGCATGATGGAAGTCTTCGTTTTTAAAAGTTTCTTTATTTGCAATCATGCTGATGCTCGAGCTGAAATACCAACTTCAAAGCAATTAATTCCGGATAAGGCCGAGGCAGGTAAATCTTACCCACCTCCGATGTGTTCACAGCTGGTGACATCAGCAGAATCTCCAAGTTCCTTTTCCCCCAGCTCTTCACCAATTCACTTTGCACAGTTTGTGAAACCAGTAGAGCTTGAAAATTCATTGAAGAAAGTGAGCACTGAACTAGCGGCCCATGTACGCACACATATATCCATCTTCTAGTACAAACCCATTAAAGGCCCAGCAACAGTGGAATTGTCAAAGCCACCTACGATATTTGGACATCCAGGCCCAGATGCTAACTGTATACAGCAGCCTAACTCCCATTGAAATCATGAATTTCTAATGGGATTTTGGTGTCCAAGTCTCTTAGGGGGCAACATGAACAGTCTGATGTCACCAGTGACACACAACCTTCACGCTGCTCTTGTGTGCACTTCAATACAGTTTTCTATTACAATGTCACATACTATTTTCAGTAGAAGAGCTGCCTCATTCAATGTACAACCCAGAGCTCCTGCCCCATAGCCTTGACCACAAGATCATTCTTCCTCTATTAGGGAATTCCTATAATTTACAATATACCCTACAACGTCTGCAGTGAAAGAGGCAGGTGTGCTACAGACACCTGACTCATTCGCTACATAACTCTGCCTTATTCTTTGCTCAAGTTGCTCATGAATGAGGGTTCTGTGGAAAAACAGCTCATGTGCTTACACACTGCGTTGCAATGAATATGCTCTGGGGCCCAAACTTGCACAGGCAACCTTAACTTTACCCTGCCTAAATTAACGTGTATCTAAACTGACTGCTCAAACTGCCCCCTAAACCGCCATCCTCCTACTCCCCAAAATAACCACACCACACTGGAGCTCAGGCCAAGAATGGAAAATTTCATCCCCAAAGCCAAATGCTTCAGAAAGAAACCAGCATGTGAAAACAAGGGCCATTGTTTCCTGACACCATTTTGCAACTGTAAGCAGAGTGGACACTCTCTAGTGCCTGCTATCATGACTTGCAGCTTGTTGAGAACCTTACCTTTTAATATCATAATTTAATCAGACTCAGAGTCATGATCCTACTCCAAAAGATGTGACATAGAGGCTACTTGGTAAAGGGTCCCCTGTCCTTTGCAAACACTTCTCACTCACACCTGACAAACTCACTACACCAAACACGTCTTGCAGGCTATTTATCCATAGAGTAACATGTAAAGTATCTACAGAAAGATTGTAACATATTGAGATTCATAATCATTACAAGATGTATGTGGGGTAATGTTTAAGGAATAATGTATTTATATTGCAAATATGCTTTATGGATTTGGAGTAAAAGTGAGTCCCCTGGGGATTATAAGTCATGGTGATGGCCCATTCGAGCAGGAGGGAGTTAACCCCCACCCTGGTTAGCCAGAGATACAATGCAAGGCTCAATTGTCTAGCCTTCCTCCCTCCCGAGACTTTCAATGGAAAACCATTAGTGACAACTGCAAACAATCAAAATAACTTGGAGGTTAAAAAAGGACCATTACAACAGACAGAAAATCACCCCTGCCTATGAAAAAGACAAAAGACAGTTTCAGTATAACATAGAAGAGGAGAGGCACTCTGTAGCCTTTCACTGAGGAGACATCTGGAGCAAGCGTGGATGTTCTCATTAAAAATTTGATCCTGATTCCTGTGCAGCCAGCCAGCTCTGCCACAGACTGACCTTTGGGGGGGGGGAACCTACTTTGTTAGGTAGGAAAGGTGACTTCTAATAAGTGTAGACCCAGATTCATGGCTTTGTATTGTAACCATTTGTTTCCACCACTCTCTCTCCATTCTTTTTTAAATAAACCTACATTTGTTTTATTATAAGTGCTCACAAGTGTTGTGTGATTTTACAGGAGCAGCAGTTAAAGGTAAAACTGATAAACTAGGGTGCACTGCTCCGTTGGGGGCAGACATTCTGAGCTTTCTGTGAGTAGCCAGTGTCAGGGGCTGGATATCACAGGGGAATGCTTCCAGGAGACTTAGGGACTGGGGTGCACCTCTTGTTAACCTGAAGGCAAACACAGGCTGGCACCGCCTGGAGGTGAATGCTTGAGTGGCTGAAAGGCTGGTGGGGGTTAAGGAGTTGACATTACCAAGACTCTCTCATGCTTCAGGCAGGTCCTGGGTACCCCCCAAAACATCATAAAGGACTCACTGGCAAAACTCCCATTGACTTCCCCGGGAACAGGATCAGGCCTTTTACAACAGTTTTGGAGGCTTTCTAGTGTAGATGTACAGACTTTGCTTGTTATTTAACCCCCACCAGAAATCTCCTGCCATTGCTTTCGTTTGTTTTTTTTAAATATATTTATTTCAATCAATCCCCTCTTTCTCAGCTAATTTCTGTGGCTCCAGGCACACACAGTGACAATGTTAAAGTCACAGCAGCTGCAAGTGAGCTTCATGCTTCTTTCCAACTGTATCCTGGCAGACTTTGCTCCAGAAGTCTGTTCCACTTAATCTGGGACAAAGGAGCACTTTCCTTGTTTATCTGTATGATAACTATGGCAACACTGCACAAAGAGTCCTCAACAAATAACTGGCGAAGGCCCAGCCTACTATCTAGCTGGCAGAGAGTGTTCTCTGGTAGCTAAACTGTTTCATTTTAATCAATTTTTAAACTGTGCTTCATTTTGATCAAGAGCTTAATTTGTTACCTAGAAACAGGCCCCTGGTTTAATGTGTCCGGTAGCTGTTAGCTAAGGCAAATGATATGTCTGACAAATAGAACATTGCAAGAGATGTCCAAGAACAGATCTTGTAATGGGCCATCATTTAATAAAAGGTGAGGCAATGTGGTGGTAAATAACCACATGCACGTATCACGCTATCAGCAGCCAGGCCACAGAGGGAGGAGAGAGAGAGCAGACAGCTAAGGAGAGGCTCACTGCAAGTGACAGCAGAGGTTCCCTGAATTTAGGGCTTGTCTGCGTGGGAAAGTTGCATTGACACAACTTTCTTTTTTGTGGTAGAAACTGCCTTGTTTCCACGCACAGGTTGTCTTATTGTGTCATCTTGCCACTTAAATGGAAATAATTGAACCACATTGGAGTCTACACTACTTATGCTGGGAGAAGGTATTAGAAAATCTCAGTGGACCATGAGCTTCTTACTTGGGGGCTTGATCCTGCACGGTATTAGCAATTATGTAAAAGCTAGGTCTAAAGTAAAGTTGTAGGGGGTAACTTTCAAAGACACAAGGGGTCTTGACTTGTCAGTGGCAGCCGGACACTTAACTCCCCCTTGGGCCTTTGAAAGTCTCCTTTTATTGCTCAGAAACCTGGAGATATTTTTAAAGTCTGTTTGGCTTTCACTTATTAATGTTTATTGTTTGTTAGATGCTGATAGGATGAGCCTATTGCAGGACCGATCCCTAAGATTGTAAGTTCCTTGGAGGCAGGACCATGTCTTCATTTGTGTTTTGCACAGCACTGACCCTCTGATCAGCACTTAAACAATAATTAATAACAAAGAAATTGGCTTGAAGAAAAGGAGAGGTAAGGACATGACATTTGCACCAGAGTCCCGAAAGATATTGACATTGTTCTGGCTGGGGTGTCCCAAAGCACACTGTCAGTATAAAGACCAAAGAGAGAGATGAGTCTGAGAGTGGCCCAGAGTGGCATCTTTGACGGCCACATGTTGTATGCAGTGTAAATACAGGTGTGTCTCATCTTACACTGGGGTTACGTTCCGCGGTCAGCACGTAAAGCGAAAACCGTGTATAGTCAAAACTCCATTGAGTGTAATGGCAGGCGGAATCGCCCGCACTACAGGAACAGTATTTAAATTGTTATTTTTCTCTTTGTTTTTTGTTTTGTTTTTGCCGACCGCGTAAAGCTGAATTCGCGCATGTTAAATGCGCGTAAGATGCGACAGACCTGTATAGTCAACTAAGGTAGCAAGTATTTTTTTAATTTGCTTTTCTTTTTCTGTTCTGACATGTTTTGGGCAGTGATTTTACGCCACTAAAAGTTAGTTGTACACGGTGCATCAAAATATTTAAAGACTTGTGTACCAGGACTCGGATTTAAAACAACAGTGTACAACTACAGTATGTTCTTACCATATCTCACATGTCATTACAGGATCCTCATTTGCGCACTCCACATAGCAGATGCCTCTTGTCTGGCAGTTGCCTGTGAGTCATAAAAGCACCTTTGGCTCATATTCTATTCTGAAGCATATCAGCGCATGGACAGTGTTTTGGCATGCTGTCCCTTTGAGCAGCCCCCTCCCCTTCATAGACTAACTACATGCAGCACTAGGGGCTGGCTGGTGGCTTTAGCAATAGTGCACTTTCCTTACAAGTTATTTTTCCTAAAAGTACAGGGGAATCTGTACGACAGACCACTCGTATTAAGCAACCATCTGTCTTAAGTTACCACCCCAAAGTATCCTCACTTGACAATAGCTAGACTGCTGGGATGCTGTTGTAACCCACACATCTTCTGGGTGGGGTGTTCTGTGCCATCTAGTGACACGAGACCACTTAGAGAGAGAGAGATTAATGAGTTTCCTCTATAACGTTAGTTAATAGCTAGTTGGCTTTTAGCTCATGTTGTAGCGGCTCATGCACTAAGCTCCAGAGGTCCCAGGTTCAATCCCGACAACTGGGGTCTGTCAGCGTTACACTGTGACCGCTGATTTAAATTTTTTATTAAAGCTAATGTTAAAAAAAATTATATAATACATAGGTTGAGAAAAGAGTGTCTGTACATCTGGGTATAGTGCTTAGATTATCCACAAATACAAAGTTGTGGTTTTTTTTAAAGTCAGATGATACATAAAGTACATAATCAGCAATAACCCATATTTAGGTGAATAGATTTAACAATACAGTTTAGATATTAGAACCTCAATACTCGGGTACATCACTCATGAAAAGTTGTACGGAGATTTGGTTGTGGAAAGCAAAATATATCAATGAGTGGGGCTTGTCCCTCAGTAATTGAGAATTAAGTTGGTTGTCCATTTAGAAAATACAATCCATGAGGCAAGTATTACACTAATAATCAGAACTGTCTTATGGTCACCTTGTGTGTTCCCCACCTCCCCATCTGTTTGGTGTATCCACCTGTTGTCTCCTGTCAATCTTTGATGTAAGCTCTTTGGGGAAAGGACTATCTTTTCACTGTATGTATGTACAGAGCCTAGCACAATGGGGCCCTAATCCCTCCAAGTACTACTGTAGTCCAAATAAATAATAATAATCCCCAGCAAACTGAATGCAATTCTGCTGCTCCTTTTCTGGAAAATCACCTCTACTAGGCAGCCAGTGTTTGATGGTTACCTAAGGGCCTGATCCTTCACGGTGCTCAACACCACCTGAAAGGGCTGAACAGCCTCATTGCTCATTTGAATGGGAGTTGAGGGCACCCAGCACCAGAAGATGGTCAGCATCTCACAGAATCAAGGGCGTGCACAATGGTGATAACTTTGTACATACCAACAGGAATGGGCATGGGAACAGCCACCCAGGAAAAATAAGTGGGAGCCATTGTGAGCTAAACAAACATAACTATTTATATTCCGCAACTGTGTGTGTGTGTGTGTGTGTGTGTGTGTGTGCGTGTGTGTGTGCTCAAATTACGTGCATGCCTTAGTTCCACTGGGGGTGGTGACCCCTATTTCTGTCTATACCTAGTGAGCCTTCTGTACTCTTGTAACATGTAATTGGTAAGGTCACCCTTGCCCCTGCATTACTTATTTTACCGTATGGATACTGCCTGCCCTCTGCTGGGTACACAGGTTGGCAAACCATATGGCTAAAGGACCTTTCCTGTTTCCCAGCAGCACATCGCTGCCATTGTTCCTGTCTCTCCTCACCCCCTCTTCTCTGACCGTGCCCTGTCTCTCCTCACCCCCTCTTCTCTGACCGTGCCCTGCCTGCTTCTCTATAGCTGTGCTTGGCACCTTTGTTACAGCTGTTTCATGGCAATGCACCTTGGGCCAATGGCAAACATTCCCTAGTAACAGGCAGGACTGTGTAAAACGCTGCATATGCTATCAAGGAATACTCTTGAGTCACAATTTATCCATTTGCCAAACTATGTGCATCTAATTAATGGTGTTAGGATTTTTTTCCTTGAAATGCCCTTTTTTGGCTAGCTTTCTCCCTTTCCCCTATACTCTATGCAATTAGGCTCATTTGCAGTAGTTTTGCACTCTCAACAGAATGCTTGCTTCATGAGGTCAGTTTAAAGATATTTTATACTTACACCCTTCCCCCCACTTTTTAAAGGACCCATCAAATGCACAAATGGTGACATCATTGACAGCAGTGGTAGATGCGGATACTCCTCACCACTCAGGATCAGGCCTATAATAAGGAGCAGGCCCGCCAACAGCAATTCCAGGCCCCAGGGCAGAACAATCAGTGGGCTCCCATGCATGCACAAGCCACACCGGCGCGGACACGGTCCGCCTGACATTTGGGCAGTGCTGCGCCTGTGCTGGCTTGTTCCCAGTGAGCTGCCGGCTGCAATGCTGGGTGCACTCTTCCAGCAGGGCCAGGGCTTCCACATGCCCGCCCAGTAGCGTTGCTAACTGTCTAATTGCACAAACCCAAAGACCCTTGCCCTGCCCTCTGCCCCGCCCCTTCACTGGGGCCCCGCCCCTGTCCTGCCCCTTCTCACTCCATCCCCCCCCGCCCCGCCCCCCGTCTGTCGCTCTCCCCCACCTTCACTCACTTTCACGAGGCTGAGTAGGGGGTTGGGGTGCGGAAGAGGGTGTGGGGTGTGGGCTCTGGGAGGGAGTTTGGGTGCGGGAGGGGTGTGGGGTGCGGGCTCTGGGAGGGAGTTTGGGTGCGGGAGGGGTGTGGGGTGCGGACTCTGGGAGGGAGTTTGGGTGCAGGAGAAGGTGCGGGGTCAGGCTTTGGGAGGGAGTTTGGGTGCAGGGTGCAGGCTCTAGGCTGGGGCAGGGGGCTAGGGTGTAAAAGAGGTCAGGGGGCCAGCGCTAACCTCGGGCGGCTCCCAAAAGCGACCAACACACCCCTCTGGCAGCGGTTCCTAGGCAGGGGGACCCAGGGTGGTCTCCACGTGCCACTGCCCACAGGCACTGCTCCCGCAGCTCCCATTGGCCGCAGTTCCTGGCCAATGGGAGCAGCGGAGTCGATGCTCAAGGCAGGCGCAGCGCGCGAAGACCCCCTTGTGCCCCCCCGCAGGGGCCATAGGGCCATTCCGGCCTCTTCCGGGAGTGGTGTAGAGTGAGGGCGGGCAGGAAGCCTGCCTTAGCTCTGCTCGCTGCTGGCGGCCGCTGGGGGCCCCTGGGCCCTTTTAAATCACCCAGGCCCCTGGGCAATTGCCCCCCTCGTCGATGGACCTGATAAGGAGAAAGAGTTGCTTCCAAGCTTGTAAAACGTTTGCAGAAAAGAACACAATGCTTTCAAAAGCAACCTTTGTTTCCAGATTCCAGATTCCAGCATGCTTCTGAGGGCAGATATTTTTCTTAGCCAGAAATAGGCTATTTAAAAAGAACACAATGCTTTCAAAAGCAAAGTGCCAATTTTATTTATTTTTCTTTACAGAATTTATTAGCTGAATTAAATGTTAAAATTGTTAGGGTACTTTTCCTCCATTAGTTAGATGAAAGGAGAAAGATCTCTGAAGCTTGTAATGTTGAACAGTTAATCTGGTTTTGATAGATAGAAGAAAGATAGTAAAGGGAAAAAAGGCTATTTACACTATTCACTTCTTGAGATTTTTAAGTTCATCAAGGATTTAACAGCCTGTTGGGAATAGCCTAATGAAAAGTTTTAAATGCTTTAAGAGAGCCTGGGAAAGCTATTTAAGCCTTTCAGTCTATACTGCACCTCTGACATTTAGGAACTATAAATCTAGCCAAACCCATTTTACAGAAGTAAAGAAAGACACAGAGAAGTTAAGCTACTAGCACAGGCCACACAGTGGGACAATAACAAATCAGGAATAGAACCCATCTGTCATAAGTCCTAATGCCTTTCTCTAACCACCTGACAACTTTGGCTCACTAAGACCCTACAACAACCTCAGTTCAGAGTTTCTTTGTGACATCTCAGGGTAGATTTTATATTTTGCATTTTTGCACTGAAAGTACTTTATGCAACTTATTTGGATTTTCTGTATTTCCCCATTATGGCCCCAATTCAGCAACATACGTAGGCATCTGCCTAACTTCAAATTCACAGGGACTAACACACATGCTTGAAGTTACAGATGTGCTTAAGGGTATGTCTACACTGTAGTTAGACACCCACGGCTAGCCCATGCCAGCTGACTCGGGCTAAGGGGCTGTGACGCTGTATGGAATCTGGGGGACACTTTAGGATATTACTAATACCCATATTGTAAAATTGCAGTGAGTTGTGCCGGATATGCTGTGTAAGGTATCTGTGAAAATGTTGTAATTTGCCAAGTATAATAATCTTGTTTATATGTTTGTATCACCTTTGTTTTATGAGTTATAGATATAGATGGTATATCTGTATTTCCAAACTTGTGCTGTGTTTCTGGGTGACACCCCCAGACAGATTGGCATCAGCACTAGACCTGCTTGATGGCCCACCAAGGGACATCAACTGTACAGTGAATCCATTGAAAGGGCCAGGGACTACACCTTATGACTCAGCAAGGCAGGCGGGGACATGCCTCTGGAGAGAACTCTAAGGCCTTTCAATGCCATATGCTATGAGTTTGTGTTTGGAACAAAGGAAGCACAAGCCACATGGCAAAAGACTATAAAAGGCAGCTGCATCATCTCCATCTTGTCTTCATTCTTCCTTCTTACCTTTTTTGCAAACTGAAGCGCTGAACAAAGGACTGAATGACCCATCCAATGGATGTGTTCCAGAGGGACTTTCAAGCCAGAAAACTCACTAATACCGCTAAGAAGCTGATATATGTACTTTGAAGTCTTTGTATGTTTGTGACTGCTTTACCATTTAACTCTCTTCTTTTTCTTTCTTTTTTCTTTATAATTAACCTTTAGTTTTAGATGCTAAAGGATTGGCTGCCAGCGTGGTATTTTGGGTAAGATCCAATCTAAAATTGACCTGGGAATGTGGTTGGCCCTTAGGGGGTCAGAAGAACATTTTGAGCAGAATTTTTAAATAACTCCTCACCTTACTGGACCTAGGTGCTGACTGGGAGCCAGAGAACTGGAATGCAATAAAGGGAGCTGTGATTTCTTTTTTTGCTTCTTGATAACCAGTATGGGGGATCAGGAGCACAGTTTGTGACTGGTTGGGGAGATTAACTTCAGTGTTACCCACCAGTCTTGGGAGTATTTGCTCTCCTTTTCGCAGCATGCCCTGACCTTGGCATTTCCAATGAAGGCTACCCCAGGCACCATGGGTCACAGGGGCTCAGGCTATGGGGCTATGTAGACGTTTGGGCTTGGGCTGCAGCCCGAGCTCTGGAATCCTCCCACTTTGCAGGGTTCTAGATCCCGGGGTCCAGCCTGAGCCCAAACATCTACACCACAATTAAACAGCCCTTTATTCCAAGCCCCTTAGCCAGAGTCAGCTGGCACGGGCTGGCCACAGGTGACTAATTGCAGTGTAGACATACCCTAAGTGTCTTACTGAATTATGGCCTCTCAACTGCATAATATACTTAGTACTGTACTAAAATCAGGATTCCCAACATTCTAGGAGTTTATGGATATGTCTACACTGCAATGTAAGTCCAGGGTTAGCAGACCTTGAGTTAGCGGGCCCTGGGTTTGTTAACCTAGGCTAGGACTTGAGTATCTACACTCATTTGTAACCCCAGGTTAGGAACTGTTGAACCCCAGGTCCCAGCCTGGGGCTCCAGTGTCTACACTGCACTATGCAGGCCAGAGTCTAACCACCCATATCCCAGGCTTCTTAATGCCCTCCCAAAATGTGCTGCTCTAGCCCTTTGTTTGTGGTGCAGTGTGGGAATTGGGAAAACTTGACTGTCCACCAATCTTGACTGACCAGACGACAAAGAAAGTCAGCCCATGGGATTGTGGAATATTTTTGGCAGAGTCCTGACCATGAGTCCAGTGTGGCTGTGTCTACACTGAAAAGCAATAGGGCTTGAACCCTGGGTCCCAGCTTAACTCAGACTCAAACCCTCCACCCTCCCTGGGGTCCAAGCCCTGGGTTAATGCAATGTGTGTGAAGATGGAAGAGGGTTAGGCTTGAGCCAGAGTTCTAACCCTGGGCTTGCATTGCAGTGTAGACATACCGTAAGAAGTGAAATAGTGATCACCCAAACACTTTTGCTCATAAAACCCTGCTAATCAATTTGTTTCAGCTTAAATGTAGTCTTCTTATCTATGTCCAGTTATGCTCCTTTCCATAGTTGCTGCATTTCAATTATTAATGAATCCAAGGCAAAAGCTTTCTGAAAATCAAAGCCACTCTTTTACAATGGTTATATCTTAAAAAGAAAAAAACCACACACATACACACACACAAAACGCACCAGCTTGTCAGGGATGCCTGTACTTCCTTTTCTGAAATGATCCTTTTTATTAGGGCTGGTTGAGTAGAAAAAACAATTTTAGAATAAAAATGCTGACTCCTGAATCCCTGTGACTCCTGGGGATATTTTATTTGTTATTCATGATTATTCATATGGCTACTGAGTATTTACGAGTCCAAGCAATTTTACAATTTTAGTACAAATTATTCGTCCAAAAATCATTAGGAAAGTTCATTATTTGTTATCCTTGCATTCAAAAAGTTTCAACCATCCAGTCAGGGAGCTGAAACAACAACATATGATTTAGGTGACCAATCACCTAACATAAATAACAAAACCACCGGTATGAGAACCACCTGTAGGTAGAACATTAAATTAATATATTTGGTGATTACTTATCAATAATGAATACATTCACTGAAATCAGGATTGGTTCGTGAAAGGGCTAAATTCGTAACTATCACTGGCCCTGATTCGGGAAAGCACTTAAGTATGTGCTTAACTTTAAACATGTGCAAATGCCCCATTGACTTCAATGGGACTTCAGAATGTGCCTAAATCCTGTCCTGAATACAGATGCTTTGCTGAATGAAGGCCACTTGTTTTAACAGATACTTGGATCTACTCTCTCCTTATTCTCAATTAGAAATTGTTTCATACGCTTCCTAATTTGTTCCTTTAAAACTTCCCCACAGCTAATATCAAATGGACTTAGAAGCTGCTGCTGTTACGCTCCTGAGCCTTTCATTTAGTACTATTTATTTGCTTAAGCTAATATTGTCCTATCCCCTCATCAGTGTAATGATTCTCTTCTGAAGTGTCTGACCTTGGAAAATCCTGCCAACGCTTCCGTTACCACCCCCACTTCCTTTTGCGCTCTTGGACGGATGTTGTCTGCACTTAATGCCTTGTCAATACCAAGAGGCTCTAAATCATCAAAGGATTTCTCTGCAGACTTCCTAGTTCTCCAGCGTCTCTCCCTGTAAATCTTATCACCAGTTTACGTAAAAGTCCACCCTTTTCAGTCCTAAAGCCAGATAAACGGTGGTCTAATAACTCGGCTATTCTGTTATTTTTAGACTATATTTCCCCACTATCATTCCTTCAAGGAATAATCTTTTCTGTCGCTGTCTGCAGCATACATTATAAATATGCATTCAGGTCTCTCCAGTTAATACTGCTCTCCCAGGATACTTCAAGCTTATTTTTCATTTTTTGTTCTTCTATATTTCATGTTTTTTCTAGCTGTATTTGTCTTTCCCCCACCTTCTCCTCCAATTTATTAGTTGCCAGAGCTTTCCTATTTGTATAGTACTTCATATTTATATAGTATGAATCACCCAGAGACCTCAAACCATTTTACAATTAATTAAGGGAGTGAGTTAGAGCAGGGAACTGGGATTTGCTATCCTGGGGTCTAGTTCCAGCTCTGCCAGTGACTATCTATGTAATCATGGGAAAGTCCCTTAACAACTCTATGCCTCACTATATCCATCTTGGAAATTAGCAGAATAATTACAAATCTCTCCTGGGTATTCAGAGATTTACTGTTTGTATAGCATGCTGACAGTCTTGGATGAAAGGCACTGTATAAGTGTTCAGATATTATGGTGATGAGCATGGCATTAAAAACTAGACGGGTTAAGTAACAGTAAACCCATTTTACAGATGGGCAAACTGAGGGACAGATAAGTTAAATGATAGCGTAGTCCCTGTTTATCTATACTATGAGGAGCCCAGCCTACCATAGTAGTTACATATATAGTTACAGACACAGCACAGAAGACTGAAATTTTCTTTCATGTCACAACCTTTAGTAAAAGATTAAACAAGAGGAAGTGAGCAGATCTAAGGTTAAATTAAAAACCTTTCCAGACTGTCGGGTATTTGTTTTGTTCTAAAATGTCCAGGTTTTTCTTCCTTTAACTTTAACTCTAGATTTCCATACTTTAAAAATGAGAACATTTTCAACAACATATCTATTCACAATTCTGTGCAAACAAAGTTTTCCACCTGGAAATATGGGGCCTGATCTACAACACTTTGAAATTAATGGAAAGACTCCCATTTACTTCAGTGAGGTCCAGATCAGTCCCATATAGATAACTCACCCATCGCAGAAGTGAAGCCACTTCATTAAGCAGCCCATTAAGCAGCAACACCTCAGCAATTTAAGAAAGGATGTGATGAAGAACATTATATCCAATGAAAACTGGTTTTATCATCAAGTGAAAAAGCAAAGGTGAGATCAATGGTCCAGTTTTCACTAGACAGCAAATGCGTCGACGTCTCCTTTGCAAAGTGCTTTCAGTGGCCAACTGGGTCATGTCCTGGAAAACTGTACTAGCAGATTAATTAGTAATAGATTTCTAACAATAGTGTAGCAGATATGAACAGCAGAGAAAGATCGAGCTCTTGAATTGAATTATTATACTTGCATAGGTTCTTAGATTGAGCACTTTATGCTTTTGATCAAATTATTATAATTAATATATGCTTTTCAAGCAGCAATCTTCCTCAAGAGATTATTTTCTCTCAACCTTTTTCTATGGAGTAATTTCCATGACAACAATTTGAGTGATGTCAGAAGAAAAAAAATTATGGATCTTCATTACACAAGAGATTAAAAAACTAGCTTAATTCTAAAGAAAGAAGCTTTTGGTTTTATTAGAAATAAATACTTGCTGTTGAAATATTCACAATTATGTTAAAAGGAAATTTAGTCACAAACTAGATCTTTTTCAGTATTTCTTTGCAGCAAAAGTTACTTTCAAAGGAGGGTTACAAATGGGCTATTAACATCTGGCTTGAACCTTTATTTAAAAGTGTTTTTCTAGTAGGGTGACCATACGTCTCATTTTGGCTGGGACAGTCCCCTTTTTAAGCTCTGTCCCAGATGCCATGATTTTTTTGGCAAAACTGGGCATTTGTCCCATTTGCTCTTGCCGACTGATGACTTGTATGCTATTCAGAATAGACTATTCTGTTCATAAGAAAATCATTTTTTTTATTATTCAGACCATCCAGGATACAGTAAAAAACTAAAAAAGCATTTAGATCAGTTAAGTGGTGACTTAACATCATAAACCAGAAGTTTTCAAATTGTGGGGCGGGCACAGAGGAATGTTGTTTTTGGGGTGGGGGGGGGGCAATTGGTGATGCCAGGCAGCTTGGACCAGACCCCTGTGGCAGAGCTCGTGCCAGCGGCAATGCCAGGCAGCTCGTGCCAGCCCCATGCAGTGGTGCTTGAGCCAGCAGCAACACCTAGCAGGGCTTGGGGCAGTCCCGTGTGGCTTCACACCCTGAAGAACAGCAGCAAGACAAGGAACAATGCCAGTAACTACTGAATTGTAAGTAAAATATATGAAACTAAAAAGAATATACGAACATATAGATAAAATATATGAAACTGCCTTATCTTTTTTGCATACGGTAAGCAAACTCCCCTGAGCACTTACCCAGTGTCCTGTTTTCAGTTTAAGGAAAGATGGTCACCCTACTTTGTAGCTAACGGCATAAGAGGGTCATGCACTTTTCCTGACTGAGAGGATTGATGCTTTGTCCCGGTCAAAGGCACAGAGTCAAGAAAAGAGCCAGGACAGGGGCGGCTCCAGGCACCAGCGCAGCAAGCGCGTGCCTGGGGCGGCAAGCCATGGGGGGCGGCGTGCCGGTCGCCGTGAGGGCGGCAGTCAGGCAGCCTTTGGCGGCATGCCTGCAGGAGGTCCGCCGGTCCCGCGGCTTCAGCGGCAATTCGGCGGCAGGTACGCCGAAGGCGCGGGACCAGCAGATCACCCGCAAAAATGCCGCCGAAGGCGCGGGACCAGCAGATCACCCGCAAAAATGCCGCCGAAGCCGCGGGACCAGCGGACCGCCCGCAGGCGTGCTGCCGAAGTCCGCCTGACTGCCGTGCTTGGGGCGGCAAAAAACATAGAGCCGCCCCTGAGCCAGGAACAGCCCCCAGGCCCACTCCAGGGCCTAGTCACTGAGCTACACTGCCATCTCTTCACAGCTTTCTGCATCCCGTAAGAGTCTGAAAATCCTCTACAAAATAAAAGAGAATCTGGAAATCTTCAAAATGAGAGTGTTTGCCAAGAAGTTATTGTTAATGCAGGAAAAGTGGTATCTTTGCACGTGCTTATTGTGCATTATTTTTCTTCTCTCTCTTCCTTTAGAGTCAAGTAATTCAACTAACTGTCATTTCTCATTCAATGGCTTCATCCAGTATTGCACTTTAATATTGGTGATCCTCAACAAAAGGAACAGCTTTGTAATGGTTTAAATCAGGGGTCGGCAACCTACGGCACACGTGTCAAACATGGCACGCGAGCCGATTTTGGGTGGCACGCCGCTGCCTGCCAGTCCCAGCCCCCAGCCCCACTCAGCCCTCCCGCCCACCACTCTCCCCTACGGGGGCAGAAGGCAGAAGCTTGGTCCTGCGGCAGCCAAGCTTCCCCCTCCCCCGCTTCTTTCCCCAGCGTGGTGCCTTCTTGCCCNCTTGGTCCTGCGGCAGCCAAGCTTCGCCCTCCCCCGCTTCTTTCCCCAGCGTGGTGCCTTCTTGCCCCTCCTCTCCCTCCCTCCCGAAGATCAGCTGATCGCCCGGAGGAAGGGGGGCGGAGCTGAGCCGCAGCGTGCTCGCTGCTCCGTAGAGGAGACAGAGACGAGGTAGGGACGGGGCCTTGGGGAAGCGGGTGGAACAGGGCATATCCCTTCCAGCCCCCTGCCCTGAGCCGCTCAGGGCAGGGGGCTGGGAGCACCCCCACAAGCCGAGCACCCCAGCCCTCTGCCCTCACCCGTGAACGCCCCCCCCCCCCCCCCACCCCCCACCCCCCCCCCCC
>QXTE01000398.1:379997-744450 GCA_003942145.1 Platysternon megacephalum
CCCCCCCTCCCCCCCAGGTCTGGGGTCCCAGCTGCCAGCCCCATGCCAGCTGGCGTCCCGGCCGCAGGCCGCGCTCAACCCGCTGCAGGCCTAGGTGAACAGAACCCCAGGCTGGCAGCTTAAGATCAGCATTTTAATTTAATTTTAAATGAAGCTTCTTAAACATTTTGAAAACCTTGTTTACTTTACATACAACAATAGTTTAGTTATATAATATAGACTTATAGCGAGAGACCGTCTAAAAAACTTTAAAATGTATTACCGGCACGCGAAACCTTAAATTAAAGTGAATAAATGAAGACTCGGCACACCACTTCTGAAAGGTTGCCTACCCCTGGTTTAAATTAAGGCTGCGAATGAGCTAGGGTTGCCAACTTTCTACTCGCACAAAACCGAACACCCTTGCCCCGCCCATGCCCCACCCCTTCTCCGGGGCCCCAACCCCTGCTCACTCCATCTCCCCCTCCCTCTGTCGGTCGCTCTCCCAACCCTCACTTGCTCACTCATTTTCACTGGGCTGGCTCAGGGGGCTGGGGTGCGGGAGCGCTCCAGCTGGGGGTGCGGGCACTGGAGTGGGGACAGAAATGAGGAGTTCAGAGTGCGGGAGGGGGCTCCAAACTGCGGCAGTGGGTTGGGATGCAAAAGGGAGCGAGGGCTCCGGTTGCGGGCTCTGGGGTGGGGCCAGAGATGAGGGGTTTGGCCCTGATTCAGAAACGTACGTATGTTCATTAGACTTGCTCCCAGCTTGGTTAGATGGCAGGAAGGGCCTCCGGGCTGGGGGATGGAGCCAAGGGGTTTGGAGTATGGGAGGGGGCTCTGGGCTGAGGCAGAGGGTTGGGGTGTGGGAGGAGGTTCGGGCTCTAGGCTGGTGGTGTGGGTTCCGGGGTGGGGCTGTAAACGAGGGGTTCAGGGTGTGGGAGGGGGCTCCAGGCTGGGGCAGGGGGTTGGGGGGGGGTGAGGTCTCTGGCTGGGGGTGCAGACTCTGATGTGGGGCCGGGGATGAGGGATTTGGGGTGCAGGAGGGTGCTCCGGGCTGGGACCGAGGGGTTCGGAGTGCGGAAGGGGGATCAGGGCTGGGGCAGAGGCGCGGGGGAGGCATGAGGGGTCTGGGCTCTGGAGTGGGGCTGGGGATGAGGGTTTGGGGTATAGGAGGGTGCTCTGGGCTGGGACTGAGGGGTTTGGAGGGCGGCAGGGGTGATCAGGGCTGGGGTTGGGGCATGGGATGGGGTGAGGGGTGCAGGCTCCAGGAGGCACTTACCTCAGGTGGTTCCCAGAAGCAACAGCATGTCCCTGCTCCGGCTCTTATGCAGAGGTGTGGCCAGGTGGCTCTGCACACTGCCCTGTCCGCAGGTGCCACCCCCGCAGCTCCCATTGGCCATGGTTCCTGGCCAATGGGAGCTGTGGGGGTGGTGCTTGGGGTAGGGGAAGCGTGTGGAGCCCCCTGGCTGCCCCTATGCATAGGAGCCAAAGGGGGGACATGGTGGCTGCTTCCCGGGAGCTGCGTGGCGTGAAGGCTGGCAGGGAGCCTGCCAACCCCGCTGCGCAACGCTACCAACCAGACAGTCATCGGCCTGGTCAGTGATCGTGTGTTCCAGTCGAAAACCGGACACCTGGTCACCCTAGAGCATATAGGGCCTGATCCTGAAGTCCTTTTGCACACAAAACTTCCATTGCAGCCAACGCACGTGAAATAAACTAGAGGATCAGACTTTTAATGTAAATGCAACAAAACAGTACCGATAATTAAACACAGTTAATGATGTTTATAGCATGGGAGACCAACATGTGTAAGAGACCAAGTGATGCACAGACCACAGAAAGATGCATCTGACTGGAGCTCATCAGTCCCCACATTGGAAACCCTCTTAAAACCCAACAGAACTACTGCTCAGCCTCTCAGATGTTATCAGCAGAGACCAGGAAGCAGAAATGGCACGCGTAGCATGTTCTGGGCCATGCAGGAACCAACAACCCCTGCTAAAGTTCTACTTTTGGACTCATTCCACGCTCTCTTATCCACTGCAGAAGAACGGACTATGCTTTGTATAGCTGATTGGAACCCAGTGCAGACTCTCCAGCGTCACAGCATGCCATCTAACCAAGCTGGGAGCAAGTCTAATGAACATAGGTACGTTTCTGAATCAGGGCCAAAGTGTGTGGCTAACTTTAAATAATGGGAGTACTCATTTGCGTAACATTGCATATATGCTTAAATACCTTGCTGAATCAGCACCATAGTGTGGGAAGTGGTGCTGGTAGCCAGAGTTCCATCTATTCTAGAGCTTTCAAGGGTGCTGACATGGCTCAGCTGAATTGGTATTAGCAACAGCAGAACATTTCCCCAGTGCAGGCAAGATCTAAGCAGCTGATCTGACCATCCCTCAATAAACTAGAAACTGAGCCTGTGTACAACCACATTGCTTTAATGACGTATTTATTGTGCCGTTTTATAAATGCACCATTTTACTTGGGCAGGGTAATTTCTGGGGTCACTGGGATTTGCTTTTACGAAGTAATCAAAACATGTGCAAGGAGCTGTCGTGAGCATTCACGGAGAATATACCAGTTCCTTGTACTATGTCTGAAACCCCTGCAGCATGTGGAATTACAATTTCATGAATGCAAATGGAGCCTCCTTTTGAGCCCATTTAATCCACCGAGATGAAACTCATTTTGGATGGTTGCCTTCCCTTTAGTCATAACCATAAGCCAAAGGAAGAGGCGAATTACAGGCTTGGAGGGAAATCAGCCTCTCTTCCAATTGGAGAAGCAGTTGTTGGCCTTTTCAGATCTGATCCATCTTTTTTTCCTCTTTCAAGAGGTTTCTTCCTTTTCAGGACGTTTTCCGATCTAGCTAAAGATTTATTTATTTTTAAATATTCTAATCCATTCATTTTAGTGTGATAAGCTTCCTCCTAAAAGCTAGTGGCAGAAGTGCTCTTAAATATTGCTTGGAGTGCTCACAATCTTTCAAAGAAAATCAAAACAATGTGCGTTCTTTCCAATCGTTTAAATGAGGTTGGCCAATTGTCAGGAAAACAAAGGATCACTGGTTGTAAACAAACCAAGAAAGCTTATTCAGTGCAAAATTAAAACGTTTCTGTTTAGATGTGATGCAGATGCATGAGAAAAGGTAGGCAGGTCTGCCTCTAATAACAATCCCTTGTATTTATACAGTGTTTTTCATTTTAAAAATCCAAAAATGGCATTTTATAGCCTGGCTGAGATTTCAAAAAGCACTCAGCATTGAAGTCAATGGGCATTCTAGCACTGGCTTCAATGGGAGCAGAGTTAGGCCAACCTTTGTTCTTCTGGAACTATCACCCTGTATGTATGGGAAACCTCCATCCCCCTGTGAAACACACTATAGTATGGCTGTATTAGCAATGCTAGACAACAGGGATATTTCGGGAGGGGACAAGGCAGATATCCATATTAGAATCTATCTAAAGCAACAAGGATATAAATAACTGCAGCAGGAGACTTTCTGGGTCATCTCTGGGTGATTAACAGGCTACTCTTTTTGTCACAATTTATGTTCTTCGGGTGAGGAGAGAAAATATGACTATTAAGAAAGGGTTTTTAAGAAGAATTGAATGTATAGGATTGGGGGGCTGAGGATAGAGGGGATATTTTTAGTAGGAGAGGATGATTAGGTACTCAGCTATCACGGTGTTGGGTGTAATACAGAAATTAAGCAGAATAGAAGATAAGGTCTTTCTTTCCCTCCTGGCTCCAGGAAGTTGTGCGTTTGCCTGGCAGCTGGGGGATCGGATATGGGACACAAATTCATTGCCCTGATTAAACGATGAGGGTTGCTAATCTCAAGCAAAGCTCTCCAACATAAATTCCTCTTTTGTAAATTTACCTTTAAGAGTTAATACTCCCAGCAACTCACATGTAGCTCATTCCTCTGGCTTCTGCAGGCCTATGGAAAAGTTGCCACACCCCAATAAACTGTAGTGCTGCAACAACTTTTGCCTCAGTTTCCCCAACCTTATTTTGGCCTATTCTGGCCATAGAAGTTTCCTGGCCCTCCAGCCAGGCCACTTTACAGTGCCCAGCTCCTTATGTCTACACTGTAATTAGATACCGACAGCTGGTCTATGCCAGCCGGCTCGGGCTACGGGGCTGTTAATTGCAGTATAGCTGTTCGGGCTCAGGCTGGAGCCTGGGCTCTAGAACCCTGTGACGTGGGAGGGTCCCAGAGCTCAGGCTGAAGCCTGAGCCCAAACATCTACATCACAATTAAATAGCCCCTTAGCCTGAGCCCTGCGAGCCGGAGACAGCTAGCACAGGCCGGCCACGGGTGTCTAACTGCACTGTAGACATACCCTCAGCCTTCGTTTCAGGTGTTTTCCCAGCGAGAGGGCACTTCCCACCCCCTGTCCTCTGGGTCTTGTTTCCCCAGTTGGGCTCACCCAACTCTTTATGGAGTCAAACCCTCCTCTCCCGCAAGCTGGGCTTTATTTCTGCTTAGTCCTGGCCCACCCTCAGGCATATGAAGGCTAGTTAATCAGCCTCTCAGCCCCATATTAAGCCTTTCACAACGTGTGTGAAGTAAACACCCCATCACAAGGCCCTATGACATCAGGCAAAGCTATGTTAAAGGGACAGCTGTTACTGCAGTTTATCAAATGTTTTCAGAATGATGCATCTTCCACTAAAGCTGTTCGTCTCTATTCTGTTCTTCAGGAAGAGCATTGGCCTAGGTTTTGGCATTGGCTCAAACAAAAAAATGCCACTGAAAACTTTGAAGAGCAGACTCTCCATTTCCTCTCATACTCCACTAAACAAATTTGGGCCTGACTTATCCCTGGCTAATCTCTTGCGAATCCAGTGGATAAATCTGGCCCAATAAATCTCTCTTTTATGATAACAAGAAGTGGCCTTGACCTAGTCTTAATGTCCCTGTCTTCTGTTGATGTAAAGAAAACAAAATTCAGATTTTCAAATCTGAGCCTCGGTGGGTGGTGGCTGGATGTTCAGCATTGAAATACACTTCATAGAGAACGTCCATCTTCCCCGACACATATACTGGGCTCATTTATTAGCAGTCAGATGAATACTGAATCTTCTACTACAACTGTAACAATGTAAGTCAGTGGTCTCCAACCTTTTTACGCCCAAGATCACTTTTTGAATCTAAGGGCAACCCAGGATCTACCCCGCCCCTTCCCCGAGGCCCCACCCTGTCCCCAAAGCCCCACCCTGCTCACTCCATCCCCCCATTATCTGTTGCTCATTCTCCCCCACCCTCACTCACTTTCACCAGGCTGGGGCAGAGGGTTGGGGTGCAGGACGGGATGCGGGCTCTGGGCTGGGGTTCGCAGTGTGAGAGGAGGCTCTGGGCTGAGCCTGGGGCAGGGGGTTTGGTGCAGGAGGGGTGAGGGGTGCAAGCTCTAGGAGGGAGTTTGGGTGCAGGAGGGGCTCCGGGCTGGGACAGAGTGTTGGGGTGCAGGAAGGGGTACAGGTTGCTGGCTCTGCGAGAGGGGTCAGGGCTGGTGCAGAGTGTNTTTTTTAATAAATTTTAGCTTAGTTAATAAGAATTGGCTATAGCGTGTATTTTGGGTAAGATCTAAGTTATAATTGAACCTGGGTATGTGGCTGATCCTTTGGGATTGGAAGAACCTTTTCTTTTATATGATGAGATAGGATTCTCAGTAATCATCATCATATCTGACAGGTGTGTCTGGACAGAGGCCTGAGGCTGGGTACTTTAAGGGAACTGCGTTGTTTGGACTTCTGAGTAACCTGTATGGTAATATAGAAGTTGTTTTGTGCTGGCTTGGAAAATCTAAGTATTGGAATATCCGCCAGCGTTTGGGGTTTGTCTGCCCCGTTTTGTTGCAGTTCACCCTGATTGAGTGACCTCAGCTGGCTCCCACGGGCAGCACCGTCACAGAGGGGTGAGGGGTGCAAGCTCTAGGAGGGAGTTTGGGTGCAGGAGGGGCTCTGGGCTGGGGCAGAGTGTTGGGGTGCAGGAAGGGGTACAGGTTGCTGGCTCTGCGAGAGGGGTCAGGGCTGGTGCAGAGTGTTGGGGTGCAGGAGGAGGTACAGGATGCTGGCTCTGGGAGGGGGGTCAGGGCTGGGGTTGGGGTGCAGGAGGGAGTATGGGGTGCTGGCTCCTGGAGGCTTCTGGTCGGTGGCGAGCGCAGTGAGGCTAAGGCAGGCTCCCTGCCTACCTTGGCCCCATACCGCTCCCAGAAGGGGCCAACGCACCCTTGCGGACCCTGGAGTGGGGGGGGCGGGTGGCACGTGGCGCTGCGCGCTGCCCCTCTCTGCAAGCACCACCCCTCAGCTCTCCCGGACAATGGGAGCTGCAGGGGCAGTGCTTGCAGACAGAAGCAGTGCACGGAGGGAGACCCCTGTCCCCCCGCCCCCAGGGCTGCAGTGGTCGCTTCCAGGAGCCGTGTGGGGGTGGGGTAGGCAGGGAGTCTGCCTTAGCGGCAGCCACATTCCACTGCCGCTGGAGATCACGATCAACTGGTTGGTGACCATTGATGTAAGTGACTGAACCACACACAGCTGTTAATGAGTGACGCGTTAAGTCATATTGCTTAATATTCCGCGGCTCCCGGAAGCAGCAGCATGGCCCCGCTCCAGCGCACCAGCCAGGGAGCAGGGTCGGGGGCCACTCCACACGGCTCCCGGAAGCAGCTGCATGGTCCCCCTCCGGCTCCTAAGTGCTCCAATGGCCCCCTCTGGCACTCCAATGGGAGCTGCAGGGGTGGTGCCCGCGGACGGGGCAATGTGCAGAGCTGCCTGGCCGCGCCTCTGCATAGGAGCCGGACAAGGGACCTGCCACTGCTTCCGGGCCTTGGAGCCTGCACCCCTGAGCCTCTCCCCACACCCCAACCCCCTGCCCCACCCCTAATCCCCCTCCCACCCTCCGAACCACTCGCTCCCAGCCCAGAGTAGCCTCCTACACCCCAAACTCCTCATCCCCAGCCCCACCCCAGAGTCCGCACCTCCAGCCGGAGCCTTCACACACCCTTACCCCAGCCCAGAGCCCCCTCCTGCACCCTGAACTCCTCATTTCTGGCCCCATCTCAGAGCCCACACCCCCTCCCACACTCCAACCCCAATTTTGTGAGCATTCATGGCCCGCCATACAATTTGAATTGCCAGATGTGGCCCTCGGGCCACCCCTGGTGTAAGCTCATGAAATTCGCCCCCTCCCTCAATGTGGAGAGAGATATGCAACAGCTTTTTGCTTCCCAGTTATGAATTCCACACACTGGGTTTTAGACAAAACAAAAACAAGTTTATTAACTACAAAAGATAGATTGTAAGAGATTATAAGGGATAGCAAACAGATCAAAGCAGATTACCCAGCAAATAAAACAAAAACACAATCTAAGCTTAAGATACTAAAGAAACTGGTTACAAGTATTAATTTCTCACCCTAAATGTTGTTTTAGGCAGATTGCAGAGATTCTTTAAGGCCAGCTGCCCTTGCCTGCAGCTTAAATCTTCAGATATTTCATTCACAGGCTAGATGACCTTCCCGCCTGGGCTCAGTCCTTCTCTCCTCATTCAGTCTTTGTTTCTTAGATGTTTACAGCAGTCATCTTGGGCAGGGATGTAGTGAAGAACAAAACCTGATTATATCACTCCCCTGCCTTAAATAGGTTTTACATATGGTGGGAATCCTTTATCTTCCATTGTGATCCCCCCACCCCCATCTTTGGAAAAATACTAGCATTATCATGGTGTCCAGAATCAGGTGACTTGATCACATGACCCTGCAGCCATAACTCAAAGGCTATTTGTAGTGTCTCCAGGAAAACTTCTCTGTGGATGATAAACATCTTCTGAGACCTATTGTTCTCTTTAATGGCTCTTCCTCACAGCAAGCCATCTAGGCTGATTGCATTCTGTCTGGTGGGCATTCCCCAGTGTAAACACACTTGTAATTGATACATAATCAATATTCCTAACTTCAGATTCAGAAATGATACATGCATACAAATAGGATAATCATATTCAGTAAAACATACGCTTTCCAATGATATCTCAAATGCCTTATCCTGCACAAAATACATCATAATTATGCCATACCACATCATAACAATATCTCAATGAAGAATATGAGGGCGTAGTGTCACACTGAAATTTCATATGGAATATTGGGTTTTGTGCTGCATCAATTGGCTGTGTTCTCTGGTGTAAGGTTTCAATATGATCATAAGCAATTTACTGATTAGCAAGAGCCTTTTCCAATCTTCTCATTGTTTACATTGCTTACAGGGCACTCTTATGAGTTTTAATAACTGAATGGAAAACTGACTATTTCCAAGCACACTAGGGCATCCATAAAATCAGAACTGAGCATTACAGTAAAATAATCTTAGTGAGATGAAAGCATTAGTTCTGAAACCAACGTATAAAACAAGGGCAATGTACAGCCATCCACATCAAGCTTAAGCCAGGAATTGGCATTTGTAGCAATATTAGTTTAATTGCTAATTGAAAGAGTGACTGCTTTCCATACTTCAAGGCAGAAACTCTCTGGACAGTTTCTCGTCACTCTTCTTCTGCTACCTCAAATAAATCCCGTGAATGAAAACCCACTTGTACCAAAAATGTCCACACTGATCACTCTTCCAAACACAGCTGGCAGACATCGTTGCATCTTGCCAGTAGCCCAGTCTGCTAATTAGTTGCAAAACAATTCAAGTGGGCTCCTGGACTCATGAAATGATAGTAGAAAGATGTGACATTCTTAGTCCCCCTTTGGGAGAGTTTCCTGTGGAAGTTTAGCATCACGGATTATCTCCCAGTAATGCTTACAGGTGGGTCAACTCTGTCAAACCAGTTCTCAATAGCTCAGATAAACAGGAGCCTGAGTTTCATACGCTCTCAGAAGGTAACCAGATCATCACATGGAAAAATATCAGATACCTCAGTCTCTTTGGACCTGATTCAGGTCTCATTTCCACTGGCTTCAGAGGTGTTAATCTGGATTTAAATCAGAACTTTTCAAAATAGGAGTCTCTAAACAGATTATTTAAGGCTGCTTTGTCCAAGGATAGTAAAGGGCAAGAGTCGTTACAGTAGCTGGACTCAAGTGATGTGTTTTCCTTTTACAGTTAGGACTTGTGTGATCTCTCATCTCCCAAGCCTTCATGATTCTATATTTATGGCCAATATTATGTGTCCGCTTTAACTATGTGAGGCAATACAATAAAGAATATATGAGTGAATATGATGGCTACCCCTTTGTGTATTACACTGAGACCTGGATTATCCAAACCTACGTTATATGAAACTACCTATTATCTGAAATGGAGTCATGTTCCCTGAGAACAATTAATTACATTGATGACTGTGTATGCTCTCAGAATGTGTTGTGTGTGTCCACTCCTCACCCACTGGGGGGAGGGATAGCTCAGTGGTTTGAGCATTGGCCTGCTAAACCCAGGGTTGTGAGTTTAATCCTTGAGGGGGCCACTTAGGGATCTGGGGCAAAATCAGTACTTGGTCCTGCTAGTGAAGGCAGGGGGCTGGACTCGATGACCTTTCGGGGTCCCTTCCAACTCTATGAGATAGGTGTGTGTATATATAAGACACAATGTGCTCTATCCTGCCTGGAGCTGAGTGCTCTCAACTCACAGCATTGAGCCCTACACATTGTAATGAATGCAAGATACATAAATTAACACCCAGGCACAGAAAATAAAGACCAGCTCAGTACAGCATGTGCCAGAATTGCCTGAAAACCGTTGCTGCCTGTTCAAACATGCAGGCCACAGACATGCAAAGAAAGTAAAGCCAGCCAAAAAAGAAAACCTTGAAAAGGAAAAGGCTCTATATTAATCCTCATCTCCAATTGAGAGTCCATTTTGCACAAGCTGAAATTCAATTTGTAAGTGTTAATCAAATTGTTCACCTTACTTCATAGGAAATAAGCACACTGAGTATTCGCTGATAAACAGTGTGGGATTTGAATGCAGAGGGCAGACAGCTTTACATGAGGCGAGCTGTGCTAACGGGCAGCCTTTACATTAGAATGCATGTGAAAGCACTCAGACGCTGCGGATTCACTCATAAACAGATGTCTTTGAAACCTCAAGGCCTATCTAGGCACTCAACCTCTTTCCATCGGTAAGTGCTTGTTGCTTTAAAAAGATGCACACTTAGGGCTGCAGTAACTGATGTCCTCGCCCTAGCCACCACACAGGTGGCAGTAGAGCAAGCTCCCTAACAAATATGCCTCACCTGGAAAGCTCATCCTCAGATATGGAGGGTAGATGCACCTTCCTTGGCCACTCACTCCAGCAATTGCTCTTTCAGGTTTGGTACACGTAGCTGAATGAGAGTGGAGTGGAAAGTGATGGACTCACGTTCAGGTCAGCCAGTCAGGTTATAGTGAGTAAACAGACCAATAAAATGGTTCCCAGAAGCAAGTCATTGATGTTAATACCACCAGGGAGAATTCCACCAGGGTTCTTTGATTTCAGTAGCACACTCTAGTTCTTTTCTTTGAGAATACAGATTTGGTTGCTAAAGGTAACTGTGGTGACACCATAGCCTTCTGTAAATGGACGTTCAGCAGGGGGGACTGAACAACCTTAGAATTTATCTTTGCCTTTCCTGCTCTTATGGAAGCCATATGACTTTCCATAATTGTTACTCATTTCCCTTGGCAAGGCTCCATCCTGAGTTGCTCAAATCTAAATATTTCAAAAGCTGAGCTAATTCACGCTTGTCAGGATGTCCTAAATGGCAACCATTTGAATGACCCCTCCCAATTCCTGGCTTTCTACCCAGGTGCTCTCCCCACAAACACAATCTCATGCTGTTTTTAGCCTCTCTGCTGCAGATCCTGGGGTCTCTTCTCCCTGGCTAGTAGCACTCAGCTGTACCTTGCAGCAGCTGGATGATAAGGTGCTGTAACACTTTACCCTTTATCTCTATTTCCATGACAAACATTTTGGACCCTGTCCTTCCCCTCAGTAAACCCACCATCAATAAATGAGGAAACGATTGGCTGGTCCTTAATGAAACTGAAAGCAGTTCTCATTTAGAGTACAGCCATGAGGCCAGTCACAATGAGTGTGGTTTCTTGTCACACACTGACTCAGCTGCCTCTGGGTAACTTATGCTGGACACATTTCTCACAGTCTTGTTTGGACACTATCACACGTAGGATGAATTTGTGGTCAAGGCACAGAATTGGGTGTCAGGAGACCTGGGTTTTTCCCTGGCTCTGTGGCCGCCTTCCTGTGGGATCCTGGTCAAGTCACTTAACTTTTCTGTGCTACCTCACAGGTGTATTGTGAAAGGACAGATTGTGTCTGGACCATGCTCTAGAACTGAAGCCATGCCCCCCCCCAAATATCAATCACAGTCCCCAATGTCCTGCCCCCCCAACACAGACTGCTCTCTCCTAGCACCACCCCCATAATACAAACCACTCCAAAAGCAACAGATAGTAGGTGTGGCCTTTGCACTCCCCCGTGTGCTAGCCAGCCATGGAGAGAGAGTCACGCTGCACCAGGATGGAGATATCTACCCAGACCCTCAACAAGCTCTTCACCCCAATCCTCTCTTCAAGCTCTACACACTGGCTGCTGTGCAGTATATTCAGACACTTGTTATGTTTTACAGGAACATTTCCCGCACTAGCCTAATCTATGTTTGGCTGCCAATTTCTGGTGCCCTCCCCTCTTCAGTTATGGACAACGAAGCAACTCTGAAAACAATGAATAGGCTCTCAAGCCTCCCCTCTTCTTTTCAAGCCAATGCACCCTTTTCCCAGAAGACCATGGTAATATATTGTCAGCACATCACTATGGAAACTCCAGGAAGAACTGGACTCCTTCCCAGAGTGCTTCCCACCCCCCTCACCCTTTCCCAGGCATGTGCCTTCCTGGCACGAAAAAGCTCTTAATGTTTGTAAAATACTTCACAGATAAAGGCTGCCTCTGAAAAGTGTTATTATGACTCCAGACTCCAGCCTTTGCTATTTTGACTCCATCCAGTCATTCACAAGTAACAGCTAGCAATTCTCGGTTGCAGTTTACAAAATGCTGTGAGAACTATGGCAGAAAAAAAAACATTCAAAGCCACAGCTTTGTGCCCCCAACACTTCACTTCCTGCTTGGCACTAGCCTTCCAGGAATCTTGGTAACTGGCGTGCTCAAATGTGGCCCAGTTCGGTAATCAAGTGGTGATAGTCATTCAGCCTCTCTTTTGGCAGAGGAAATGCCTTAGTACTCATCCCAACAATAAATAAAGCAAAAAAAAAAAAAAAGATAATTAGGGTCGGAGATCCAAGGGAGATGCAAATTAGCCTCCCTGTGAAAAGACCTGTATAGATCCTGGGATTATGTGTACTTATTACTACCATTAAATGTGGCATATTAAGAGGTTGCTGTTGCCAAAAATGCTCTTCTTACCCTCCCTCTCGCTGGCTTTGCTGGGCTAGTTCTTGATCTAAAGGTCAGAGAAAAGAAGAGGGAGAAAGCATTATATTTATTAACCACTCTTGGCTATTGGAAATGCTGCTTTATATATCTATGGAACATGCAATACCCTGAAATACATCTAGGGAAAGTTTCCTACACAACAAATCACTAGTAAAACTCCACAGGTCAGCATTTCTCGGTCTCTCCTGGCTGGTCTCTCTCACCTTTGCACAGATGCTTCCCTGTACTGTCTAGCTATTGTTCTTCCATTGTCTTCACAGCCATCTCTGCTGCTTCCTCGTGCGGCTTTCTCTCTTTGTATTATAGTGTTTGACCCTTTGCATGATCTGTGATGAAATAAAGGCCAAACCACATCCTTGATGCAGGATTAGTCATCAAATAGAGGATGCTCCTTAAAATAGGGATGGGTGGTTACCCACACATGAAAAAGTCATTGAAAAGCCAGAATACAGCCAATGTAATTTTGTACTCTACAGCACAGTTTTACAGTGAGGTATCAGATGCAGGAAGTTAGAAACTTGGGGTCAATTAGCAGGCACACAGGTTTTACTAGGGAATCCCAGTTGCAAGTTAAGGTCCTACTTCAGTAAAGCACTCAATCACATGTTTAGCTCCTATTGACTTCAATGGGATTAAAGCAAATGCTTAAAGTTAAGCATGTGCTTAAGTGCTTTGCTAAGTCTATCCCTAACTGCAGATCTGGTCCCATCATCTTGAACATGCCCATAGCTGATTTGCAATTCTGGGGTCTATTCTCTGGGATGGGGGTGACCCTGCTGATTATTTCAGTGGGGGTTTGGTCCTGGTTTCAATATAATAGGCTGGCTAGTCAACTGGTGATTCCCCACTGCATCATTCTCACATGAACCTAATGGAACTCCGAGCCCCTCTGCTGCTGGACTGGGTGTTGGCACAGTGCCACTTTTGAATGGGATCCATTCTGGCACCCATTACAGGTCTGTCTCATCTTACGCTGGGGTTACGTTCCGCGGTCAGTGCATAAAGCGAAAACCGCATATAGTCAAAATTACATTGAGTGTAATGGCGGGCAGAATCGCCCGCACTACAGAAACAGTATTTAAATTGTTGTTTTTCTCTTTTTTTTTTGTTTTTTTTCTTGTTTTTGCCGACCGCATAAAGCTGAAATCGCACATGTTAAATGCGCCTAAGATGCGACAGACCTGTATAGTCTGGGATATTACACATCCCCAAGTGCCAATCCCACACCTCAAACAAAGATTTCCTTTCCCATCAGGGTACTGAGATAGCAACAGTTTTGAGTGTGGAAGGGAAAGATCTTCTGGAGACAGATTAGCTGATGGCAGTGATATATGGGGCAAGGATCTGGTGAGCAAAGAAAACACGGGAAGTTGGAAGGCATGTCAGTGAGAAGGGATTTTGTTCCCAGGTGAGTGCTCACTTAACTGGAGATGGGATTTGGGGGGGAGGGGGGGGGAAAGCAGTAGTGGATGTAGAAGGAGGGAGAATAGGGTTCCTACGTCAAGACAACCAGAGAGTAAATTATAGAAGTGGTCGGTGGGGAGCTAGACTTTTTAGGCCCAATCCTGCTCCAAGTTTTGTCAAGGTGAGTTTTGCCATTGACTTCAATGGGAGCAGGATGGGGCCTCTATTTGCCTTCCTTGTTCTGTATGACTGCATAGGTAGCCATGCATAGAGCTTAGCAAACCTCACTTATTTCTTATGTGTTCTAGGAGACACAGACTTTGGCCCTAAACAGCAGCTACATACTTCAGGAAAAAGAAAAGTAAACATTAAAAAAAACAAAAAACCCACTTTACAAACATCTGCTAATTAGTCCTCATAACCCTTTTGTACGGTAGGTAGATGTTACATTCTCCATTTTATAGATGGAGAAAACTGAGGCCAAGGCTATGGAAGGAGCCATATTAAAAAAGTAGACCCAGTGCTGTGTTCAATGCTCTTTCTGCTAATTTAAAGACTCAGGAGCTCATTCTGCTCTCATGCTGGTGTAAATCAGGATTAACTCCATTTAAGTCAATGTAAAACTAGTGTGAATCAGAATCAGGCCAACTGAGGACACACTAGGTGGCCTAGCCTGTTAGTTATCATTACTCAAAACTGTACATACAGAACTAAAAGCCTGATTGAAACACAAGATAATAAGTGCTTCAAGCTAGGATTTATGAGAAATGGATCATGTAATGGGAAACAGTTCTTTTACCCATAGTCCACAAGTTACTAAATCACATAAAGTTTGCCCCTTTCCAAGCAGCTTTGCCAGTCACCTTTCAACATGGTGACTACAAATATATTATTGTAATGTCATTATTTGACCCATGGGAGCTAACGGGCAGTTCCTGGAAATTTCTTGTTTGGGAAATATTTTTTATGAGATCTGGATTTGGGTCTGAGTCAATGTAGGGAAGTGTAGGAAAAACAAGGCAGTCACAGGCACTGTCTGCACTCACACAATAACCATGTTCTAAAGCTACGTCCCCTGGGGATCTGTAGAAAAAATGTGACTAGGTCTCGTGTGGTGACAATCACACTGCACTGGAAGGAAAGATAGCTGAGCAGAACTTTCAGCCATCCTCTGTCTCAATAATCTAGAATGGTAACTGGTTCACAAACCATGGTCCATGAACCACCAGCATTTGTCTGCTAGATTAAGGAGCCCTTTACTATCAGTAAAAAGCAACAGGGAGTCCTGTGGCACCTTTAAGACTAACAGATGTATTGGAGCATAAGCTTGCGTCTGACGAAGTGGGTATTCACCCACGAAAGCTTATGCTCCAATACATCTGTTAGTCTTAAAGGTGCCACAGGACTCTCTGTTGCTTTTTACAGATCCAGACTAACACGGCTACCCCTCTGATTCTTTACTATCAGAAATCTTCTCCCCATGTAGATACCTATAATTTTGTAAAGGGATCATGTATATACCTATATTTTGTAAAGGTACTGCTCAGTACAACAAAAATAAGGCTACTCACAGGAGTGAAAGCTGGGAACTTGCTGCTGTATATAACTACATCACAACAAAGTGGGGAGAAACAGCCACTAGCTAAACACGAAGGAAGGAAGGAGTGGAGCATTGCTCCAACACATAATACTCTGAGCATTGATGATCTCTTGACCACTTTACTACATATAGACTGTGATCAAGTCACTTCTGTTCTCTTCTCTTTTGTATGAGAATTTTGTGACCCTACAAATGTTGCCATGAATGTCCTAGGTTTTGATTTTGAAAGAAAGAAAGAAGACATCTACCTGAATAGCAGAGGCTGTCTTGTTGACAGGAGCAAAAGTGTGTGTGGGGGGTGGGTGGGCAGAGAAGAATAACACACTAGAAATGTAAAACTTTGCTTATCTCACTGTAATGACAGAAATTATTCCTCCTTAGCTTAATTTATGCAAAGTATATAGTTAAGAAGTCTACACAGGCTGTTTCTGTGGAATCAGCCCTGAAGATTGAAAAAAAAAATCTGCTTTCTAGTTAGAAAACACTAGAAATTAGAATTTTTCACAGTTAAGTTCTATAATATGAGAAAAGTTAAACAGTGGTTAAAACATCAGCTTACTGTTAAGAGCTGATGTAAAGAGCTGCAGAGAGGAAGCCATTTCCAATGCACAACAACTAGTTTTTTTGGTCCTACAAAACTTAGGAACAGTGCTACAATTCTTGAGTGCCACCTACTGGCACTTTATCTGTTAACTATTTACATATATACAGACCTCTCAGAACACTAATTAACCAAAGCAAATGTAAAGGAAAGTTGTAGAACTTACAAATGATTCTGGTGTGTATGTGGCTATGAAGCTGATGCAGCTTTTTCTTTGCACCACACCTTTACGTTTATAAGTTCTCTACCTATATGCAAAGTTAAGATGTCATTTTCAGAGTTGCCATAGCATGTAATGGAGAAGACTTACTTTTGTTCTTCCTTGTTGCTTTTCCTTAACCTAAAATGAAAATAATTGTAGACAGAGTATGTGTTTGTTTCTTTACACAATGACAAAATGTCCAAAACTTTCATATAGAGTCTGATTTTTTTCACCATCTAAGGGGTGAATAAAGCCTTACTGGTAAGTATTATTAAGATGGGAACCTGCCAAGAGAGAAAAGAGACCTGTTGAAATACTGAAACAGAGAAAGATATTTCTATAAAGTGCTCTGAAATTTCCTTCTCTAATATACACATAATTCTTTAGCTAAGGGTCTTATCCCACATAGTGACTGCATCGAATCAGGCCCTATAGTTTCGTGACTAGTCACTCCAGTTTCCTTTTATTGGATGTCATTTAGAATCCAGAGATCTTTTCTCATCAGATTATAACAATTATGAAATCAGTCAAATATAGAGCCTGAAATCTGGCACATACCTGTATATGATAACTGATGTTCCCAGAGTGGATATAAATCTCTCGTTGCAATTTCTACTATGTCACAAACCACAGAAACACAATAGGAGCAATTTCTGACCATCAGCAAGAACCCAAGAGAGAATCAGATCTATGTGCACTTGCACGTTAACATCTGTTATTTGCAATGATACATCCATTATTCTTGAGGATACTTTTTGCCACAAGATTTTGTTTCAACATACTTTTTTTTAAACAAAAATAATTTGTAGATAGAGAGAATTCACTCTGATATTTGAGTTCTGTGTAAGCTCAAAAGCTTGTCTCGCTCACCAACAGAAGTCCAATAAAAGTTATTACCTCACCCACCTTATGTCTCTGATATTTCAATCACTATGGCATGGTGCATTTCCAGTGTGACAAAAGCAAAGTCAGAACAGGGAGTCTAGAAACAATAGCTAATAAAGAAACCATTAATGCAACATTAAGGCTAAGAAATCAAGCTCTTAGGAGTTCAGAAATGAGGCCCTTAACCATCACTTTACATGCTCAGCTGGTGTAAATTGGCATAGCTCCATTGACATCAATGGAGTTGTGGTGATTTACTCCAGCAAAGGATCAGCTACTGAAAATTCAAACTTAAATTTGTCCTCTGCCTTAAAGCACAGCATCATTTAAGCTTCGAATGAGCATTTATAGGGCCCAATCAAGTGGCATTACAGGCCATCCTGCTTTGCTATGTTGTTTTGAGGATTAATTAATTAATGTTGGTAAAATGCTCTGAGATCCTTGGAGAAATTAACTGAGAAGCATGCTTTACATACCCCAGTGTTTAGTAGTCTGGAGAGGAATGCAAAACTACTGATCAAAATCTCAGGTACTAGACCTGGCTACATTCAAACCTGCAATGAAACAGTCCCCAGCCTATGGCCTGGGTATAAGGCCTTGTCGCAAAGCAGTCAGTGGCCTCTCCCGAGACCTGGATTTGTTATTCTGCTCTCAGCATTCCTTGTGGTGACATACAACTAACTTCAGGGATCAGGCCTGGATTGGGCTTTGGAAATGGCTCTCCTGGAGTGAAATCCTGGCTTCACTGAGAACAGTGGAAGTTTTGCCCTTGACTTCAACAAAGCCAGGATTTCACATCAAGCGTCTTCCTGTGTGTGGAAGAGGAAAAAGGGGTAGAAAAAGGCAAAGATGGCTTCTTCACTGCAGCCAGCAGGATTAACACACAGTTGTATGAAAGATGCTAATTTAGCCACAAACTAGCCTCATCATGTTCTCAGCCCTTCTTCTCTTTCAAAGTGCTACTAGTGGTGATGCAGCCCCGCAGTCTTTAGTCTGATAGTTTAGGATTAATGGTGGAGTTGGCCAAAAGCAGCAAGCCATTCTGAAAGTTCTCAGTATCAGCAGGAATTCCAGTTTATTGAGCCAATTTACTGGATCTTTTAATCTGGCCTCTAAAGCTTGCAATTTTACCCTGAAGGGCGAGGGAACATTTGAAAAGCCATTTCACTTCCCTCTCCATAGCCATATCTAAGGGAAATGAAAGTTGGCCACAGGAGAAAATGAACAATGGTCAATATCCTCTAAGCCATTCCTTGGAACTCCAATCTCGTAGTACTGCAAATCATAGGCGCCTTAAGCTTTATCCACACGAAATTGCTTTGGGTTTGATTCTGACTTCCCTCATGTTGGCAATATGAACTAGGCGTAACTCAATAGTTACACTCATGCAAACCCTGTGTGAGGGAGATAAGGATCAGACCCTGTGTTCTTAAACTCATTACCAGATTCTTTAGCTAAGTAAAATGACAATTTCCCCACTATGATGTAGTGAAGGAGACGCCAAATTGTTTGAGATACATAAACCACATCTTAATCCCTGTAAAATCAAAATATCTGTGGCGATTTTTTAAAAAGCAATAGCAGGTTTCGGGTTCTTTTAAGGGTCCTATTTCCATTATATTTTCCTTAAATGTCAAGTTGGTGTCAGTAAGTTTAAACATATCCAAGTCTTAATGCAATAGTTCGTATTTATATATATTTTGACTTGGGAAGGACAAAAGGCAGGCTCACAAATGAAGGCACTACCATCACCATTCATACATTGCCTTGTACACTAGGTAGATGGCATTTCCACTCATTCAAAGTGCTAGCAGCTGCTTATCATGTGTCACCAGCTGCCAGAACACATTATTTCTTAGAGTCAAGGTTCATTGTTGGAAATTCCACTGTGTCAAAACCGCAGCACTGAGAATATTTTCCTTTTGGCCTCTTTAATCGTTTGCTTCTTGTCACCATTATATGCACACTCTTCTCTCTCCTGTGGGGGAACCGGGTGACTGTCTATTAAGGAATTTATCAAAGGCACTGATATTAAAAGAAGAAGGGGGAGTGCTTTGTATTCAGTTCACGGGTATTTGCAAAGCAGCAAGAGACATTCTCAACCTCTTCGGTCTCTGCACAAAACATTCATTTAATAAAGGATATAATCATTTACACAGTAAAGAAATGGCATTTGTTAGAAGCAGATAAACATATGGATATAATGCATCTACTGTCCCTTTACATTGAAATCTAATATACTGTGTGTAGGTAAGTTCTCTTTGTAGTGAACATATTTATAATCCAAGAGACATACACCCATAACAGAATTTGCCTTCTCTGGGGAAGGAGAAGTTCAACTACTTGAAGATGTAAGCACAGTACCTTTAAACATGCAGGTTTCTCGCCTCTTATATTTATTAGGGTAGAGTGTTTCACATGCTTTGTCTTTTTCTTCATCATTGCAGAATAAAACAGCCATGTTCTTAAAGAATTGATTTTAGAATATACATTAGTTTTGTGGGTTCCCATCCCCTCAATATGTTGACACCCCACAAATCTTTCGCTCATTTTCCCCAGTCCGTATCCTCTACTCTCCACCCACATTGGAGCTATCAGATTTTCTCCAATAGGAGGTAGGAGGCAGTGTGGGCTAATGGTTAAGGCACTGGGGCTGGGACTCAGGAGACTGGGGTCAAGCATTATCAACCCCAAGCATACAGTCAGGCCCCAAACGGGCATGAGATAGATTTCTGAATTTTAGGGTGCACTTGGGTCGTGTTCTCAAGCTTTTCTCTGCACCCAGGAGGGCCTTCCTTTTTAAACGAAAGCTGAGATTCACATCTTATCACTTATCCCCCAGTGCTGGGGCTTTAACTAAAACATCAGATAGCATATTATAATCCAAACCATGAGAATGGGCACCATTGGGTTCATCCATAGATGAGATGTTCTACATGAGCTAGATATTATTCATCTTATTCTTCCACATGGTGGCAGAGAGGAGTGGGGGACAGCCTGGAGTCCTGTTTCCCTCCCCCCGGAGAGAATAAATTCCATGTTGCTTTTCGCTTGGCAAAGTACTAGTCGTACATTTGGGACTATGGCAGCCCCCACAAGTTTACTCTAGGCATTGTGCAGTATCACCTCTAGCTGACACCATCCCCTGTGGCCTGGTTCTGACCAGCATAACAATGCTGAGGCATCTCCCAGTGTCTGTGTGGCTTGAATCAAATACAGTTTGTTAAGTTAAACCAGGGGTGGGCAAACTTTTTGGGCCAAGGGCCACATCTGGGTATGGAAATTGTATGGCAGGACATGAATGCTTACGAAATTGGGGGTTGGGGTGCAGGAGGGGGTGAGGGCTCCAGCTGGGAGTGCGGGCTCTGGGGTGGGGATGGGAATGAGGGGTTCGGGGTGCAGAAGGGTGCTCCGGGCTGGGATCGAGGGGTTCGGAGGGTGGGAGGGGGATCAGGGCTGGGGCAGGGGATTGGGGCACAGGAGGGGGTCAGGGATGCAGGAAGGGGTCAGGGTGCAGGCTCCAGGCGGCGCTTACCTCAAGCAGCTCCCAGAAGCAGCGGCATGTCCCCCCTCCGGCTCCTACACAGAGACGTGGCCAGGCAACTCTGCACGCTGCCCTGTCCTCAGATGCAATCCCTGCAGCTCCCATTGGCCACAGTTCCCAGCCAATGGGAGCTGCGGGGATGGCACGTGGGGCAGGGGCAGCATGTGGAGCCCCCTGGCTGCCCCTATGCGTAGGAGCCGGAGGGGGGACATGCCGCTGGTTCCAGGAGCCGAACGGAGCAGGGCTGGAGCGCCGGAGCAGGGCAAGCTCCGAACCCACTTCCCAGCAGGAGCTCGAGGGCCGGATTAAAACTTCTGGAGGACCGAATGCAGCTCCCAGGCTGTAGTTTGCCCACCCCTGAGTTAGACACTAGAAAGTGTTTTATCTTTATTTTTCTTGTATCCATTTCTGACTTTTATGCCTGATTACCTGTACTCACTTATAACTTTTCTCTCTGTAGTTAATATACTTGTTTTATTGTTATCTAATCCAGTGTGTTTAAATTAAAGTGCCTGGGAAACTCTATTTGGGAATAGCAGGCTAGTGTATATTATTCCCTTAAAGGAATAATTGACTTAATACATTTGGACTGTCCCGGAGAGGATTGGGCAGTACAGGACATATATTTCTGGAGGAAAGTGCAGGATTGGGAGTGTGTTGGGGTGGCCCTGCAGTATAACCCAGGCTGGTGAAATCCAGGATGTGACCGGAAGGCTGCAGTTACACAAACACGTAATAATAATATATGGAGATATACCTATCTCATAGAGCTGGAAGGGACCCCGAAGGGTCATTGAGTCCAGCCCCCTGCCTTCACTAGCAGGACCAATTTTGCCCCAGATCCCTAAGTGGCCTCCTCAAGGATTGAACTCACAACCCTGGGTTTAGCAGGCCAATGCTCAAACCACTGAGCTATCCCTCCCCCATCTAGCCATTGCCTGCATGCTGGTGGCTTGTTGTGTGGCTAGAAAGCTTGTCTCTCCTGCCACCAGAAGTTGGGCCAATAAAAGTTATTACCTCACCCAACTTGTCTCTCTAATGCACTTCTATGGCATTTTTGAAACTCCTGAGGCACATTCCTCTGTCCTGTTCACAGCAGATTCCCTGACTCCTGCTATGGATGGAATGAGAGCACCAGCCCATACAACCGAATGGGAGCAGGGTAGAGTCAGTGTTAGCAGAACTTTAAGGAACCAGGCATGTGTGACTTCAGCCAGAGAGCACACACAACTGCATGCCACTTAACCAAGCAAGCAAAAATCCCAACACCTTCCACCCGTCACTGATCCACAGCACTCTGCAACAGACAAGATGCACCGTTGGAGCATAAATAGATAAATTAATTCATCCTGATTATGCCAGGGCCAGCACAATTACAGTGATATGTTTGTTTTCCTGAGGGCTAAATCTAGATGTGGTGTACGTAGATAGACTCCATTGACCACTTGCCTCAGGTCTAAGTTTGAGTTTGTATGTATCAGCCCACCACCCCAATCACCCACATTTTATCCATTATATATTTTTTTCACATCACTATTATTTCGTTAATGATTCTGAGAAATGGAGACTTGAAGGACAGAAGCACCTGGCTATTAAGTCACAAAGTGGTTCAACAGTCTGTGTTAATTCTTACAGGTTCTCCTGTTCCTGAAGATTCTTATTTGGTTCCACACATCTCTCAGGATAAAAATAATGGCTTAATAATGGTTTCGGACTTCATTTCGACCAGGGTATAAGTGAGATCAGAAATCTTCTTCTTTTCCTTATTCCCAGTTATCTGGGGTCAGGTTACTGAATCCATCTGTGACGCTGTATGGAACCTGAGTGACATGTTAGGATATTATGAATACCAATATTGTAAAATTGCAATGAGTTATGCCAGATATGCCATGTAAGATATCTGCAAAAATGTTATAATTTGCCAGATATGATCATCTTGTTTATGTGTTTGTATCTCCTTTGTATTATGAGTTATAGATATGTATGTATGTCTATATTTCAAACTTGTGCTATGCTTCTGGGTGACATCCCCAGACAGTTTGGCATCAGCACTGCCTAGCCTGCTTGATGGCCCGTTAAGGACCATCAGCTATACAATCGACCCATTGAGAGAAGGCAAAGGATACACCTTATGACTCAGCAAGGCATGTCGGGGCAGGCCTATGGATAGAAAAAGCTTCCAAGCCATGTGCTGGGCAGCTTGTGTTTGAAACAAAGGAAGCACAAGCCACATGGGAAAAGACTATAAAAGGCAGCTGCATCTCCTCCATTTTGTCTTCAATCCTGCTTCTTACCTCTGGAGCAACTTTGCTACAAACTGAAGCTCTGAACAAAGGACTGAATGACCTGATGTATTCCAGAGGGACTTTCAAGCCAGCAAACTCACCAATACTGCTAGGAACCTGATATATGGACTCTGAAGTCTTTGTATGTATGTGACTGTTTTACCATTTAATTTTTCTCTTCTTGTTCTTTCTTTTTTCTGTATAATAAACCTTTAGTTTTAGACACTAAAGGATTGGCTGCAGTGTGGTATTTTGGGTAAGATCCAAACCTATACTGACCTGGTAATGTGGCTGACCCTTTGGGGTCAGAAGAACATTTTGCATATATGAGCAGAGGTTTTTTTTAAATAACTTCTCACTGTACTGGACCGACATGCTGACTGGGAGCCAGAGAACTGGAATGCAATAAAGGGAGCTGTGCGATTTCTTCTTTGCTTCTTGATAACCAGTGTGGGGAATCAGAAGCACAGTTTGCGACTGGTCGGGGTGTTTAACTTCAGTGTTACCCACCAGTCTTGGGAGTATCTGCTCTCCCTTTTGCAGCCTGCCCTGACCTTGGCATTTCCAGTGAGGGCTGCCCCAGGCACCACGGGTCACATTGTCTTTTCCAGGCTTGTGGTCCAATGCCAGTTCCAGATTCTCTCCATCCTCCCACACACAGTCTAGCCACTGTTTTCTTGGCCGTGCTCTTGTTCTCCACCCACAAACTGTATTCTCAAACAGGATTCCCTTCATCTATCCTTCGCACATGCCCATACCATCTCAGCCCCCTTTCTTGCAGCTTCATTCTGAAGACCTTAGTCTCACTCCTGATTTCATCATTCCACAAGCGGTCCAGCATTTTCATCTCCCCTGACTGCCCTCAAACATCTTATTTCAATGGCTTCCAGTCTTCTCAAGTGCCTCTCTTTGATTGACCATGTCTCTGATCCATACAGAAGAGCTGGTCTTATCATGATTTAGTATAGTTGTCCCTTAAGTAGTCTGGGCATCTGTTTATCATAAATCACTCCACTTATCTTGCACTTGATTTTCCCTACACTCAGCAGCCGTCCTTGCTGTTCTCTGTTGATTTCTCCATTTGCTGTTAACCAGTCCCTACTTAAATGCAGAAACCTGATTTAGGCACAAGCTCTCAATGTGGATATTCATCTTCTCTTGGTTCTGCGCATGTCAGCCACATGACTTCAGTCTTTTCTTTATTAATTTTGAGGCCATAGTTTGTTAGTTCCCTGCTCCATGCATCAGTCGCCTGGACCGAATCTTCCTTGTTATCGGCCATTAGTGCAATATTGTCTGAATAGATCAACTATTTACCATCTTCCATTTGGGTTTGCTTACTCATGAAGTCCATCACAATTATGATTAGTAATGGACTAAGCGCTGATCCCTGGTGGGGCCCAACCTTCACCTTGAAACTTTCACCTTGAAAGGGCATCTGTACGTTTGTCATAGAACCATCAGACAACCCATCACCATCTGGACAAGGGCCTCCGGTACCCCCATAGAATCATAGCAGAGGCAGTCGCCTAGGTACTTTGTCAAAAGCTTTCTCCAAATCAATGAAAGTCCATCCATGCTCAGTGTTTCCCTCCAGCTTCTTTTCCACCAGCATTCTAGTGATGAACATGCCATCTTGTCATTCCAAAACCAAACTGCTCCCCTCCTTGACAAATGTGACTATCTATGATTCTCTCTAACAGTTTAATGAAGTGGAACAGCAACTTAATTCCCTGATGCTTTGAACAGTTGTGTAGGTCTCCATTTTATTTATACATTGGTACCAGTGTGGACTTTCTCTAGGCTCTTGGGTTTTCCTTCTCTTTCACACTGCATGCAGGACTCATTTGACCCACCGTAAATTAACCTCTCTCCTTGATCATTTCCTCCATGACTTCATTCAGACCTGCTGCTTTCTCAGGTGCCCTCTTCAGCAGTGAAGCCCTTCAGCCCTCTTCTGCTTCTCACCAGTCGACATCTGTGATTATTGGTTCCCACAATGGTAGTGTGGCATATAAAGGGTTCTCCTCATTAAGCAGACCCTAATAGTATTCACTCCATTGCCCATGTACCGCGTCTCCTGACATAAGCGGTCTGCCCCCTGCATCCTTTATGAATGGCATATTCAATCTGTCTTACTTCCTTTTGTTTCTTGTCCTCACAATCACATCTATTTCCCTTTTGGCAAGCGTAGGGCAGTTGTTCAACTCATTATGCAGCTTATCTAAAGGTAGGTGTCTCGCTTTTCTAACTGCTTGCTTGGAAGCGCTGTAAGTGGCTGTCACAGTATAGGGCAACTGCATCTTTAGTCCCCTTCCATAGTCCCTCAAGGGCACCCATTCTAAGCTCCTGGCTCCTCAGCCCTCATCTCTCTTGGGCAGAGACCCAGGTCTCGTTCTCTCCTGACGAGGATTTTTTTTCCAGGCTACCTAAAAGGCCCATGTCTGTGCTTTGCTTTCTCTCTGAAGGCTATAAACAGTGTAATTGCCAGCAGTTATGAGTTACCACACAGCTCCTTTTAATCAAGCACATTTATTTTTAAGGTGAAAGCATTACAGAGACATATTAACAACTATGAAAGAACCTACACCCATGCTAGAGAGCTCACTAGAGGTCACCCCCAACTCCAACCTCAGGCTCTAGTGGGTGTCGTTCCTTCAAAACCCACAACGGGGTTACTGTCTCAGATTCAGAACCAGAAAAGCCATGAGTTCAGTCTCTCCTTTATATAGCTTGGGCCTTTGGTCTTGGCCTCATGTAACAGGTGGTCAACAGACAGTAGCTCACTCCTGAGGGTGTAGCTTCAAAAGGATGGGTTTTTGCGTAACTGGAGGTGGGAAATTTGCACTCATCTCCCCCTAGATATTCCGCAGGTATCACATCTGTCACATCTCCCCCCTTGAGAGAGTACGTATAATCCCCTCCCACTATTATACATAAACCATTCATTAATACAGGGGACCCCAAAGATACTTAAACTTAGTTCAATAAGGTCTCCCAAGGATACTGCAGGAAATTGCCATATCTGTCACAGCGGCAACCACTTCTTCTGAAGGATCATTTTCCCTCACCTTTCTGACTTCTCTCCTATTTCTTACTGCTTTCTGCACCTCCTTGTTCCATCACCATTCTTCACAAGATCATGGTCCATCCAGCTTGGTGCATCCACATAGCATCTCAGCATCTCATATCAATACATTCTTGAAGATACACCCCTCCTCTTCGGTTGTTCAAATTTGGGCATCTCTTGGCTTAAACCTTGTGACTGTCTCCCTAAACTTGTCTGCAGTCACATTGTCTCCACATCCTGATGCATGTTGATCAGAAATCAAACCCTAATAACTAGGGCCTACCAAATTCACGGTCCATTTTGGTCAATTTCATGGTCATAGGATTTTAAATATCGTAAATTTCATGATTTCAGCTATTTAAATCTGAAATTTCACGGCGTTGTAATAGTGGGGGTCCTGACCCAAAAAGGAGTGTGTGTGGGGAGGGGGCGGGTTGCAAGGTTATTGTAGGGGAGGTTGCAGTACGGCTACCCTTACTTCTGTGCTGCTGCTAGCGGTGGCGCTGGCTTCAGAGCTGGGCAGCTGGAGAGCAGCAGCTGCTGGATGGGAGCCCAGCTCTGAAGGCAGCGCTGCTGCCAGCAGTAGCGCAGAAGTAAGGAAGGCAGGGTATGGTATTGCCACCCTTACTGCTGCGCTGCTGCCTGCAGAGCTGGGCCATCAGTCAGCAGCCGCCACTTTCCAGCCTCCCAGCTCTGAAGGCAGCAGCGCAGAAGTAAGGGTCGCATGGTATGGTATTGCCATGCTTACTTCTGTGCTGCTGCTGGGGGGTGCTGCCTTCAGAGCTGGGCACCTGGCCAACAGCTGCCGCTCTCCAGCCGCCCAGCTCTGAAGGCAGTGCAGAAGAAAGGGTGGCAATATCGTGACCCCCCCGCCCCCCAAATTAACCTTGTGACAACACCCTCCCCCCCACAACTCCCTTTTGGGTCAGGACCCCCAATTTGAGAAACACTGGTCTCCCCTGTGAAATCTGTATATAGGGTAAAAGCACACAAAAGACCAGATTTCACAGTCCGTGACGTGCTTTTCATAGCGGTGAATTTGGTAGGGCCCTACTAATAATACTTTGCACTTACATAGCCTATTTCATCTAAGAATCTCAGTGCAGTATACAGTACAAGTATTTCACAACGCCTCTCTGAAACAGAGAAGTATTATCACTCTTTTACAGTTGGGAGCACTAAGGAACAGAAGTGATAAGTGACTGGCCCAAGACAGAATTTAGTCCCGTCTCCCAATCCCATGTTCTGATCACTAGACCATTCTGTCTTGGCCAGACCAGAATGATATTTAGTGATAAAGAGACTGTCACGTAGATTAGTCTCCACTTTAGAAAAGCAGCCAGCAAGTCACTGCTCTGCAAAGCTCTTCAAGATGAAGCTTCCTCCGTCACTGCATGCACTAGTATTTGAGAGTCTACACCCAGGCAGGGTAAGTCAGGCAGCAGTAGTTACAGTCATAAAAAAAAGCCAAACACAAGTGAACTGATGGTTGCTGCAGCACATTAGCTGCACCTCAAGCAAATTAGTCTCTCCTTCTCAGTCCCAATAACACTGAAATTGTCTGGGTTTGGTGTCTTCAGAGGAGCAGGGTGGCAGGGTATTATTTCTAAATGTGGATGAAAGGGCCCACAGAGCCTGTGTGCCAAAGCCTCCTCCGTCTTTTCGTTGCTATGTTCATTACTGCCATTTTCTCGCTGTAACTCTAAGCTGGTAGCACTATGTTGCTGCGAACAGCAAGGGGTACTCCAAATCCTTAAACACAGATTTAGGTTCCTAAAACATTGTCTCCCATATCAAGTTTATTCTGCCATCCTGCAAATCCTCACTCACATGCGCAGTCCCATTGAAATAAATAGGATTACTCAGGTGACGAGGCACTTGCTGAATTGGGGCAAGAAGTCCCACTTAGCCATGTGGCTGTCTGGAAGCAATGGACCTTACACAATACACATGCCCAGTCCAACCTGCATGTAGTAGCAATTCTGCCTGACAAATTTAACTTTTACGCTGGAACAGCTCCCTCCCCATTTCCGCATCCTCCCCTCCACTCCCACCACCAACCATTTCCACTTCCTCGCTATAAAATGAAAAGTATAAAGCTGGCAGAGGACGTATGGAACCTGGAGGCTGAACCTCCTATATTATCTCCCTTTCCTTCTCTATCTCACTGTACCAAATCCAGCTGACACCGGTACAGGCATGTGTGTGTTAGCATACAGAGACGCCCAGGAATATACATCTATAGGGATATGTTTAGTGAAACAGGTCTCCCTACTAGCTTCTGTCTGAACAAACCCATCTAATTGATTTCCAGACTCTGAATACTCTGAGTGTGAATTTTGTATTATGGAGCTGGTTGCCGAGAGCACATTGTATTTATTGAATCTGGTTGTGTAAGACAGAGTTTCTGGGACTTTTTGCTTATAACATGAAAATCAAACAATGAGTCAAGAGTTCCCCCTGTGTTTGGAGTAGTGGCTTTTTACCTTCTTGAGGAACATGACTAGAAGAGCCCAGGTTTTTTAAAATATGTGGGATTCAGTTAAGTGCATAGGCCAAGACTTTTTAAAAAATGGGTGTCTCTAGTTAGGGCTCCTAAACAGTATTTTAGATGCCTAAATAAGTTCCCAGCTATTCAGAAGTACTGAGCACCCCGTAACTCTCACTGATGTCACTACAATTCTCTACTGAACTAAGAGTCGTTGTCTTAAATCCCCAAGATTTTTTATTTTACAAAACAAACGGAGAAGGCGATGGTGTTCATCCAACAAATTAGACTTATTTCAACGAGTGGGGGTGGAGAATGGGTGACCCATGGAGCTCTCTGTGCCTCAGTTTCCCCATCTGGTAAAATAACACTTAGCATACCAAAAGGGTTTTGCAAAGCTCAATTAATGTTTGTGGACTCCCTTGAGATCCTCTGCTAGAAGACACCATATAAAGGCAAAATATTTTTATATACAAGATTTTATGTAGGTGTGATGCCCTTGGGATGGTTTCTTAGTTAAATGCCTAGACTGTAGAAGAAGTGGGCTGTAGCCCACGAAAGCTTATGCTCAAATAAATTTGTTAGTCTCTAAGGTGCCACAAGTACTCCTGTTCTTTAGACTGTAAAAGATTTTAACAATCCGTTTCAATGCTATTTTATCATTGGCGTGATGTAGGCCCAGAGGCTCAAAGGTATGTAGTGCCTAACTCCCACTCATTTCAATGGGTGGTAGGTGCCTTAATATCTTTGAAGAGCTGGACCAAATTTATTCCCCACCTGTAAATGGGGATAATGAGACTTAACTCCTTTGTAAAGTGCTTTGCGATCTACTGATGAAACATGCTAGGTATTATTCTGCTAGCAGGTGGTGACATTGAGTGCTATTTATTGTAAATTCGGCAAAAAGGAGCTGTCATTTTAAGAAATGAAGTCGTAGAGGGCAGTCTCTATTATGGAGTTTACACAAAGGATCAATCATTTTTATTTTTGGACATGTTCATCTATGATAATGTAAACAAAAGAGGGAGCATCCCATGAAAATCACATACACCAGCTCTGCTCATTAGATGGTGTAGTCCCTGTTATCATTATTAAAGAATTCACCATTCAGGGCTTCCAAAATACTCTGCTAACCCAATTGAATGTAATGCAATGGAGTTAAAGATATTGTTCTTCTCAAATGCCCACACTTATAATATTCAAATGATTCTTCTTTAAAAGACCAAGACAAATTGAACCTAATACAAACAGCTCTCGATAAAAATGAGAGCCCCTTTCTAAGAAGTTGCACATCAGCAGACCCAATGACACTAATCTTAATGTGCATTTTAAAAACTGCAGAGCGACACCTACTGGCTATTACTTGTATTGTCTCCTTTCCCTTTCATGTATCAGAGGGGTAGCCGTGTTAGTCTGGATCTGTAAAAGCAGCAAAGAATCCTGTGGCACCTTATAGACTAACAGACGTTTTGCAGCATGAGCTTTCGTGGGTGAATACCCACTTCTTCGGATGCAAGAGGTGGGGATTCACCCACGAAAGCTCATGCTGCAAAACGTCTGTTAGTCTATAAGGTGCCACAGGATTCTTTGCTGCTTTCCCTTTCATGTAATCACGGCACACCCTCCAGTGAGTGGCTGCCTACCACCCTTTCTCTTGGTATTTCTTGTATACCCTGTGTCATCCTAACACAGAAATGTTATAATTGATGTGTGGTTAATTAACAAAATGCCCATAACAAGCACAGGATCAAATGTATCCTTAGTGTTTGTGATGATAAGTTCCCCACCCACCTAACCCTGCAGCTAATGTATGCTTGGCTGTAAATATTCAACAGCTTTGTAGCCAGAGAATGTATGTTCACTTCTTAGCAGTTTTCAGAGTTTTGGGGCAAAACCCTCTTTCTTCATGGAATGGGATACCCTACCCCGAAGGGAGAGATTAGTTCTGAGGGCCACATTCTCAGCCGTTCCTCCGTTCTCGAGCATGGTGCAGAGATGGAGGGATAGGAGTAGAGGTTTGATACGATCTTTGCATTCCCTGTTCTGGGCCTGGCACAGAGACTGCTCTAACCCTGCTTTCCTATGGATGCCCTCCAGCTATGCACCTGGTCTGAGAGCAGAGCTGGCATAGAACCCTAATGCTAGATGTGTGCTGGCTGGGAGGCTGCTGGGCAGGGGGGACAGCCTTAGGAGGCTGCTTTTAAAGGTTCCTTTATGCTGCCAGAGTGGCATACAGGGATGTTGGTGGTAACTGACCATCAGGCTCTGAGAGTCTAAAATTGCAGCGTACAGTCCTCTACTGGGGAAAACCCCCATAGGAGACAATCTACTCCATCTCCCCAGTGGATGCTTCAGGCAATACTCACTGCTGGGTACAATGACATTTTTTCTAGCGGTGGTCAGGAATTTTTCAACAACATGTTTTTGATTCATCAAAACCAAAACACTTTGCAGGAAAGGGTGACAGATTTCCCATTTCGGAAACATTCTGAACAAAAGTTTTGAAATAGTTGAAAAATCCCATTTCAACATTTTGGAAAAAAAAAGTTCTGTTTTTTCCATTTGAAATGATTTTTCATTTCCAAATGTAAGTTAATTTATTGTATTTTTCAAAAAAAATTAAAAGATCAAAATCGAACTTGAAACATTGACATCAACCCAAACTGAAATATTTGTTGAGTTTTGGTTCACTAAATTATCAAGATTTCAACTTTTTGTCCCTTTTTCGGACTCAAACATTTTTATAATATCGAAAATTTCCCCAGGATAGAAAAACCGTTTCCCACCCAGCTCTACGTTTTTCCCCTTTTGTTCCTGGATGACTCACAAAGGCCCATTTTGCAAGAAGCTTTTGGAGAACCTCAGACCTTTTAAGAAGTTTTTGCTATGAAGATGAGCAAGCGGCAGATAGAGAGGGAGCTGTGTTTGGAGGGGATTTCATAGCGGAGATGGCACAATCTCTTCCCTTGGTCTGAGAGACAGCATTGCGCTTCATCCATGACAAGCTAATGACACACCATTCTTTCCTCTGAATGGATAGACAAGAAAGAAATCCCTCCTGTACCTGCTGCCAATATATTTTTGGCTGGACAGTCAGTGTCTGGAAATGACTCCAGGCACATGCACAGAACAGGCTCAACACTATTGTATTGGCAGAGTTCCAGCAAATGCCTCCACAACCTATAACAGTTTGTGTACAACCCATTGAAGCTACTCGCAATGTTTATCCTTCTCACATTACAGCCACATGGCAGCCTTAAGGAAACAACATTTCAGCCAGCTGTAGGCAAAATTACTCAGCGGGGATAATGCTTAAGATTCTCCATATGCATGTGATAGGAATGTCTGTAGCCAACTCCTCCAACCTAATGTGAACCTCATATGTCGCATCAAAAATGGCTGGGAGAGAGTGTTATCATTATTCAGATTAGGGAACAGATAGCCTCACGATTCCCAAGCCTCCGTCCAGCTCAGCCACTGTCTTTCAGTATGACTTTGAATGAAGGAATGAGCCCTGTCACACTGTCTGGAGTGGTTCACAACCGTGAGTGCCACCTTCAGGGCAGACTGTCAAGAGGCAGGACAGAGACCCCAAATGGCCTGGGTTGTGTTTTCTATAATTAGATTTCTCCAATGCACTAACTAGTGTGAACTCCCAAAGGACTATAACCGTCTTACCATGGAGTCACAGACAACCCCCTTGGGCATTCCAGTCTATCTTGCCACCCAGGCAAGCTGGACTTAGTGATAGTTGGTTGCTATACACCAAAGATCATAAAATATTCAGATTGCTTCCAGTCCCAAGAGACCAGTCACTCACCCCAGGTCAATGTACCTTAGATCTCTCACCAAAAACCACGCTTGTAACCAATCCTGTAATAAACTAACTAAAGATTTATACACTAGGAAAAACAAATGAGAGAATTAAAGATTAAAGTTTGGCAAACATATACACAAATGAGTTACAGTCTATGGTTTTAAAGGTGACAGAGTTGTAGTAATCTGTTAGCTCTTAAAGTCTTTTAGGGCTAGTTCAGATTGACCCTGTGCTTCTGTTTTGTAGCTCCAGCCCTGTGAAAATCCAAACAGCAAAAGAGATGAAAAATTTTCTTGTCAACTACTTTTGTTTCCTTCTTCCAGAATTCAAGCTGATGGGATGAACCCTTTTGCATGTAGCCTCTTCATGGGTGTGAAGGAGCAATTTACAAAGTCTTTGTATTGTGATGTCCCACAATGGCCCATTTAGTCTTGATAGGCCTTCTTGATGGGCAGGAGACAATCCCTAACTTGGTTCACAGTTTTGGAGCAAACAGTTTTTACAGTCACAAAGCAAAAACTTAAGTATTATCTTATAGCATGTGATAAAGATATTGTAAGTGAGATCAATGAATCAGGGACAAAGCCACAGGTAGGCCTGCGTGGGCCGCAGCCCACCCGCTTAGCATCCAGGCCTACCCAAATCTGAGCAGGGGTGCAGTGCTGCCACAGTGGCCTGGAGCATCACTCGGACACCTGAAATCCAGGCCAGACCTATGCGCCCGCTCTTCAGAAAGCTACGCTCTAGCAGCTCTGCCTTGTCATTATCTGAGCCGCAGGCCAGAGGGTCCCCACCGCCCTTACCTCTCGGGGCTGCCCGGCCGCAGGAGCACACGCTGGCACGCAGCAGCCAAACACAATGAAGTGGTGAAGGACAGCGCTGCAGAGACACATTAGCGCCCCAGCTGTTCTGCTGTCCCGCCCCCGTCTGCCGGCCATACCATCTGGCCGCTAACGCATGGGGGGAGGAGGATTGGAAAGGAGGTGATGGGAACCACCACCCCACGCAACTGAGAAATCAGTTTGTGCTGAGAAATCAACCCCGTGTGCAGTGAGGGGTGTCCGCTGCGTCTCCCCCCCGCTGCTGGAGGGAATGGTTGGGCCCCCACCGGCAGCTGCTCTGAGAGGAGGGGGGTAGCAGGCACGTGGGGGGGGTGCTGCACCAGATCCCTTCCGGGTTCAATAATGCGCAGTGCCACATCTGGCCCATGCCAGCACAGGGTGAGGAGGAGGCGCCACGACTCCCCCCAGGAGAGGTGAGCTGAGCCCGGCGGAGAAGGAGCTGCTGGCGGTGATTGCCCAAGGTGAGGCATGCACGTGCCCAGCTCGGCAGGGGAAGCCCTGTGTCTGGAGGCACTAGGGCTAGGAATAGGGCGTGGCGTCGGGGCAGAAGCTGAGCTAGCTCAGTCTGTCATTGCCTGTCCACCCGAAAGTCGGGGCCCACCCAAATTTCCACTCCTAGCTATGCCACTGCAATGCAGGCAGCAACTTACAAGTATTTCATAAAGTATAAACACTAACTACATTGTTATAAGTCTAATACCCATCTTAACCACACTGGTGAAACAGACTGCTTTCCAGCAATGAATTTGTTAGTGCTCACCGAAGGCCTAAAGCCTTGGCAAGAGCTGGCATCTGGTCTGCCAGCCTCACAAGCCCTCTGTTTAGCCAACTGTACAATGGGCACAATCATATTTAATCTCGTAGCCCAGAGGGTTGGGAGGTTTGACTGATGTTTGTAAAATTCATCAGGATTCTTGGACTATGGATACAAATGTGAAGCATTATTTACTAAAACATGCTTATACTGGTGCCCCACTACAGATTTACCCAACACCAGATACCTATTACCATCATATGAGTGCTTTCCATTCAGAGACTGCTGTTTCAGACTGTGCAACATTGCTGCACTCATCAATAAGATCCCAGTTGTCATCCAAGCTGCACAGCAAGGATAAAACAAACAAAATAGGCACCTGGAAGCAGACGCAAAAACTGTGATTTCATGATTTCCTTTTCTACCATTGTCCTAAACAGAGTAAATGATGTACCAAAGTCTACAATGGCCAAAGACCACTGTTCTAACGAACACCGTGAAAAGCAAGGCAATCAGAGCAAAGGCATCTGCTGCAGTTACTCAGCATGGGTCTGCCCATGAGAGTAAGGATGGTCCAGTGGTTAGTGTGTCTCCCTGGCCCTCAGGAGGTCTGCATTCTAGTCCCTGCTCTGCCACAGACTTTGTGTGTGACCTTGGGCACATCACAGGTCTTTCTGTGCCTCAGGTCCCTATCTGTAAAACAGATACTCTAGCGGTTCCCTACCTCACAGGGGGGTTGTGAGGATACATAACGAGTGGGTCGCACATTTTGTTGCTTATGTAGACCAAGCTGTACACCCTGCTGGGCCTTTGCCCCCACTACAGCTGGTACTCTGGTTAGATCCTTATTGATTTTGGTGACAAGCTTGATTTTTCATTCAAATCAGGTTTTCCCACTCCCAATTTTCACCAAAATCAATAGGGTTCTGACCAGAGTGGGGGCCAGACAGAGTTGGATGAGGGGTCCATTAACCCTAACCTACCCCTCATTCTAAACCCTAACCTTGGGGTCACTGCCTTATCCCTGTATCCTGCGTGACCAAATGGTGATGTTAGTGGAAATCTGGTTTTTCCAGCTTTCATCAAAATCAATAGGCATCTCCCCATTGATGTCTAGAACATTCCCTGAGATTCTGGATTTGATCGGATGCAATTTTCACATTGTCATATTATGTACAGACAAAGAGAAATGCCCTCAAGTTGCTTTCTCCTCATTTTTCAATGGGTGACCCTATGCCTTTTTTACTACACACTATTCAAACCCTGCTCTGAAGACAACATTATTAATTTCCTCATGGGCTCTTTTATGGCGCTTATCACTCTAGTTGCAGCTGAGTGCTTCAAAAACCTTAATTGATTTTCACAACACTCCTCTGAGGTGAGGAAGTTCTACCAGCCCTGTTTTACAGCTGGGGAACTGAGGCATAGAGACATTAAGGTCAAAGTATCCACCTTTTTGGGTGCCCAATTTGAGACACCTAGGACTTGATTGTTCAAAGTACTGAGAATGGCTGAAGTTTGGCAAAGTTATAGGGAACCGAAAACAGGTTCTTATAGTGGAAATTGCTGGGCAACCTTAACTAGAGGCAGCGCTACCTGTGCTACCTAATAATAATAATCGTGCTCCCACTGAAGTTGTTAAGTGCAGAAATGTGCCACTGATTTACTTGCAAGTGCTTGCGATCTCTAGTCTATAAAGTAGAAGTAGCAGGGAGCATCAGATGATTTGAAAGAGCTCAATTCATATCTCAAATTAAACCAGAGATTTGGATTCCAAAACCTTAATTCTCACTCTCCACACAAGCCCCTCCCCTAAAAAAAGTGAGGTGAAATAGAAACAAAAAATGCAATGGCTAATTAGAACCACCTTAGTCAATTTACCATCCTTCAGTGACCTAACCATGTCTGCTTTAAGTCATTAGCATTGCTCTCTCTCTGGTTCTGAAGTGGGTGGTCATATTCTTGAATAATGGCTTGTTAGTAAACATTTCTTCAGTCTGAACTGTATTCACAGATTGTATTCATAAGGGTCAAGACTATTGTAGAATGCAAGTGTGTTGTTTTCAGTCTGGAGGGAGCAAATATAATCCAACTACTACATTGCAGTACTTGAAAACATTTCCATTTTAGGTATGTGGCTGCCACAAAATGTACTGGTTTTAAAAGTTTATTCTTTTCCTTCCAGTGTTTTACTTTAAAAAGTTCCAGGCATCTCAAATGTGGTCTTCCTTAGCTTTGCAGAAGATTTCTTGGAGATGCCAGCGATGTGTATTGTGAGTTCCTACACCCTTATTAAAGGGTTAGGAGTACTGAATTTTTAATAAAGACAGCTTTTCTCCCAACTGTTCATTACACATTTTGGAATTAAATAGGTTTTTACCAGAAACAAAATACAACAGTATGTCTAAAAGTCCTACTCTATCTCAAATTGTTCATCTTTCACTTTTGTCAGTTGTGCTGTCATCATTTTACTGGTTGTCTAGTGATTATCGAGTCTTCCTGACTTTCTAATACAAGAAAAAAGTATTAAAATAAAGCTTTTTTTGGAAAAATATTTCAGGCCATCTTTATACATCATAAAGAAGCAACAAACAAACAAACACCCTAAAAAAATACCACAAGCCCATTTGTTTATCATTTTCAGGTCACCTCAAAGGTTCATGGCCAGGGTAGGATGCAGATCTGTGTTTTTTCCTGGCTACAGGTTCTCGTTTAACTGTGTGAAGGTAAATCAGCCTATCTTTCCATTTCCTCATCTGTAAAATGGGTATAATATGAGAGACGAAAGCTGATCTTGTGGGTTACGATGCTAGCTTGGGACGCAGGCCATCTAGGTTCAATTTCCAGCTATGCCACAGATTTCCTATGTGACCATAGATATATCAGTTAGTTTCTTTATGCCTCAGTACCCCATCTGTAAAATGGAGATGATACTTTCTTTTCTCCCATCCTGTCTTGTCAATTTAGATTATAAGTTCTTCAGCTCTTTTTCTTTCTCAGCTCTGTGTTTGTAGAGTGCCTAATACGAGACCCCACTATTAACTGGTGCTACTGTAACACAAAGTATAGTAATAAAAATAGTTACCGGCTTCATAGGGGTGTTGTAATGCTAAGTTTGTTAGTGTTTGTATGTCTGAGACCCTTTGGGGTTCTCTACTAGCAGTTGCTGTAGACTTCCAAAGTAGTAGTTTTAAAATACAGGTCTTCCCAGGAGAGGAAAACATTGACTTTTTCTACTACACTCACATTTTTTTACTGTCTCTCACATCAGAAGGTGGGTGAGTCATGAAACATGCACTTCTTTCAGAAAGCTAGTAATTAGCTAGAAATAGAATAGAGTAAAAGTCACAGTGTTAAATACAAATCCACACACTTCATTTGGTATCATTATAAAAACCCTGACAGGCTATTGCCAGGTCAAACCGAAAGTGGAAAAGCACAGAAAATAGAAATGGATAAAGGAGCAGTGTGAAATACAAATGGTATCGATTTCATTCAATATAATTACTGTGTGAAGCCCTGACAACCATGAGCTGTTGCATGGTCAACATCTGGAAGGCTAAGTCAATCCTGCAATTACCACACTGTAAAGAAATGGGTCAACGGAGAGAGGGATAGCTCAGTGGTTTGAGCATCAGCCTGCTAATCCCAGGGTTGTGAGGTCAATCCTTGAGGAGGCCATTTAGGGAACTGGGGTAAAAAGTCTGTCTGGGGATTGGTCCTGCTTTGAGCAGGGGGTTGGACTAAATGACCTCCTGAGGTCCCTTCCAACCCTGATATTCTATGATTTAGCTCATCATATAGTTTGATGAAATAATATACAGCATGAGAACCGTTGCAAGTTTCCTCATGGTCCTGTGAGCATGGTTGTGTTTTGTTTTAATATAGGATCTAAAATGTCTGCCTCTATGGGAATTTCCTGTTCCTTCTCTGGATTTTTCCCTGATAAAGAGCTATTTGGGCTCAGTGTGAAGGCACTTAACTCTATGGCGTGGATGAGTAGGATTGAACCAGTGTAATCCACACTAGCACAGTGTTATTTGCATTGGCCTTGTGAGCACTCCAAAAGTAATTTCCCCTCCCTTCGTATTCACCCCTTCTTGTCAACTGTTGAGAATAGGCCACTTCCACCTTAATTGAATTGGTTCGTTAGCACTGAACCCCCCACTTGGTAAGGCAACTCCCATATTTTCATGTGCTATAAGATACATTCTGCTTACTGTATTTTTCACTCCATGCATCTGATGAAGTGGGTTATAGCCCACGAACACTTATGCCCAAATAAATTTGTTAGTCTCTAAGGTGCCACAAAGACTCCTCATTGTTTTTGCTGATACAGACTAACACGGCTACCCCTCTGAAACCAGTGTTATTTTTGTCTCCCTCTAATGGCTGATCCACAAAAGGATAAAAACCTGTCACTGCTGCCAGGTAAGGAGGTTGCTCCCTTATTTCACGTGATACAGGCTCATACTTTTAAAGTTAAAGGTCCCAGGTTCAAAAACTACTGAAAACTACAACTATAGCCAGACGCAGCACATAGAGGTTAAAAAAAAAAAGATAAGCTAAGAAAGGCGCAGGAGCCCAAAACAATAAATAGGGAAATAAACCACAGAAGCCTTAAGACTTTCTTGTTCAGGGTCAGCAATGTATATCTGGGATCCTTGGCATGCCTGGCCAAGGAGTGATTGCTAACATGATGAGAAGTTATTGTTAGCTCTTTTGAGGTGAAATTACTGGCATTAATAATTACCACTAACAAAATAATCTATGGGAATTTTGGGATCATTAGTGACAATGCCCAAGAAACTCAAAGAGCGAACAGAAATGATAGGAGCAATAAGAAATGTGCTATTTGGGTAAATATAGAGCACAGATAGCTTTGTGAAAGATTTTAATAAACATTTAAAAGAGAATAAAGTACATCTTGCAATAGAAACACTTAACAACCCATTCATTTCAGGGTCCCAACCTTGCTTCTTAAAGGGAAATCAGGTTTTTGTAACAGCCTACATATATCAGCCAGGCATACATTTTCAATTACATCTTGTCATCAGATTTCACCCGTTATCATAGACTCAAGATTATCAGACTAGTCACATCCCATCTGTTTAGATCAGGTCAGATTGACTGGCAACGACAAAGCTGCTAATGATCTACATGAGATTCTAAAAATTAGATTTTTCTAGACACATTTTTCACAGAAAGAAAGCAGGAGGCAGATCTTCAGGGGCCATAGAGTAGCATAGCATCAATGATTTCTATGGGGCTTTGCTGATTTATGCTAGCTGATGATCTAGCCCTAGATTTTTACCACCACATGTTGAAATGGTTGTATGTTTCAGGTATTGTCCAGATTTGGTTTCACTACTCATTAGACTGAGCATGCTACCATCTAAACAATTGCCTGTCCACCATCACTTTAGTGAATGGACACATCAGATAGCCTTGTGTTTCTTAACAGGAGGCTCGGTATGCCACTCTCGTGTATTGTTATTACTGAAAAGCTGGAGAACACCATATCTTCCTGAAAAACCTGACTCCAGAATCCTTGAGCATCCTGTTGAAAAAGGACATTCTTTGATTGCAGAAATTCTATTTAGGGGTTACTCTACTGGAATTTATTCCTAAATAGCTCTAAGACAATGAGTTTTCTTGCAACAGTGAAGTGATACTTGGGAAATCTGTTATTTGTTATTCACCCCTCCTAGCCAAGTAACTTTCATGTTAGCGTCTAATAATATAATTACAGGAAGCCATATGGTGCCATTTTCAAAAATGCTCCGCATTGGCTTAACTCTTCTTCCACTGAAGTCAAAGGGACTTTAACTGTTAATTTTAGAGGGAGCAGAGGTAGGCCAACACTGATCCCTTTTTTTTTGTTTTTTGTTTTTTGGAGTTTGTTGCCAACTCTACATAGCCAGAAGTCATCAGACAAACCCTGAAAAGTCACTAGTCAAAAGGAGTCAAAATTGTCACTAAACAAAATTTCCAGAGAATTCAACAGAGAATTATACACACACACGTGTGCCTAGACGAGTATAGTCACAAAATCATTCACAAGCAGCTCAATCGTGTTAATAAAATCCATTCCACGCTCGTCCTACTACATTCTGTTGGACACCAAGTCAATATTATGTCTCAACTGAGCATGTCCTCCAAAGGAATCGCATTCCAGGGCTTCTTGGGCTGAGATCACTATAATCTGCAGGCGAGGAAAAGAAGTTTGTGGAGGCTAATTAAATATTTTGCTCAGATGCTAATGGAAGCCATATAAGAACCATAGCTAGACTTCTGTGTCCATCAGTAAGCTTTATCTGAACCATGCTTAATATTTTCTTATTTATACACATATTTTACTGCACTCATATGGCAATAAAAAATGGACCATTCATCACAGTTTAGGTAATTAGAACCCAACTTTCAACTCCCATCAGCCCTTACTTTAGGATATAATAAAGAACAACAGTACTTACCGGTTAGCATGTCATTTTATTATAGTGAATCTTATTTTACATGGTTCAAATCTAATCTTGATTTTTTTTGTTCCTTTAAACAAAAATGTACTTAATACATTATCTTTTGGAATAAAGAGAAAATTATGAATAGAGAACATGGTAATTATTAAAAAAATATATTTTTAAAGTGCTTTATAGGCTTTTTATTATGTTATGCATTAAAAAGGCAGATTTGGGGTGTGTGACATGGCTTAAATATACTAGCATTTCACTGCTGGAGACCTTGAGGTGCTGGGTTAATTTCTTACTTTTCACAGGCACTAAAATTTCACCAAAATATTCAGATTTTTTTTTTAAATGTTTTATCCCCCCGAAGTTGCTCCTGCCTGGCTATAAAAATTAAACAGATACCAAAGGGACCACCATTTAGCATCATTCCACACCCATGTTTTTATAGAGATGGGCCCAAGCCCTTAAGTTTCGATCAGGAAAAAGATCCAAACTTCCTAAACATTTCAGTGTCTGTGTATCTACAGATGGCCTGAAATACAGCTCCAGTCATTTGCTAACTCTGCACCATGTTCCTGTGCTGACTATCCGTAGTCGGAAAATCTGTACGTAGATTTGCAGTGTCTAGCCTTATTTCACTACTGCGCTAGATCTCCCCTGAGCTGGAATTTGTGTATCTAAATAGCCAATGGCAAGACATCGACACTATATGGCTGTATCTATACTGGGGGTAGGGACAACTTTCTCTGGGACTCAATGAGTGCCTGAATAGGGGAAGAACGGTCAGGAACTACAAAGGAGGTGGAATTTAGTGTCTCCACAGAAGCATTAACTGGCTGCATCTCACTGAAATGACAGCAAGGGAGGGCAGGTTGCTACAAGGATGGACAAGAGAAAAAGGATCACATTTCCAGTTAATTGAAACATATGGTCTCTTATTCAGCTAATGGAGTGAAGGGGGCCCCACTAGACTGTATTCATGCTTGTAGCCTATGCTGTTTGCTCTAGCCCTTTCGGTCTAGTAATCAGTTACCCAAAGCTGTGCTATATTAATGTTACAATAATTTGACATGACTGTAGTATACAGAATCTATAGTGTTGTATATTTTCTACACCTCTTAAAAAAAAAACCCTGAAAATATAAGGCAACATTAGATCATAATTGCACTGGGTAGAAACACATACCCTTTACCACTTAGAGCTTGTGAAATGATCAGACTTGCTGCTCTCCTAATCATGACAAGTTGACAAATGTAGTGACAATGAAGAATTCGAGCGAACTCCTGCCTCCCTCACATACGAGGTCAATGGCGCTTGGATAAGGCAGCCTCGGAAGACAAAAAATAATAGACTCTTCAAAAGAGATTCATGTCTTGGTTGCTGATAGATTCGTTGTCCTGAATGTACTGGAGAATGTCTACCTCGTCCATGGTTTGAACCTTGTCTTCTTTCGGCTTTGCTGGAGGGGCTGGACTAACATTGTTCTTAGTGGTGATTAATGGCTTCTTAAGCAATGCCGGTTTACGTGGCAGCCTGGGTTTTGGCTTGGAACTCACTCTCCAGAGCTTCTCTAAATCCTCTTCAACCCTAAGGAAAGAAAATAAAAACACAAATGCACACGTGACTCCTCATTGGAGCTGACCGGGAATTTTTTTACCAAAAATATTTTCCCTCAGAAAATGCCAGTTCACTGAAACTGAAACTTCATGGGAAAGGGTTGATTTCAACCTATTTCCCATTCTGAAAATTCTGGAAACTTTGAAATTTTCACAGAAAACAGTAAAATGAGACACTAAATGAAAAGTTCCATTTTTTTTTATTTGAAACGACTTTTTATTTAGAAATGCAAGTTAATGTAGAGTAAAGAAAAAGTTGACCAAACTGAATTTTTTTTTCCTGTTCACAAAAGTTTGAGATTGATTTTTTGCCTCAATTTGGAATGGGAAAATATTATTGAAATCTCAACATTTTTCACAGGACAGGCAAACTCTTTCCTGCCCAGCTCTGCTTCTCAGACGAACAAGATGAACTACAAATCTAGCTGCTAATGCTGATCTGGATAAAGTTAACCACAGAATGGCTTGTTCACACATGCTCCTGTGAAACAGAAGGCTCCTTTGATCTGTGTGGATTATGCTTTTTTAGGGTAACTTTTCCCAACTTTCTAATAAAATAATATTCAAACAACATCAAAACATACAAGGAAAAATTAAAATAAATTAAGGGCATTTATATTGTTTGGCTGGATTGAATGACGTAGGTATTAGTGTGAGATTTCAGGGTGGGATAAAGCACTCTGCATTGGTCTAACTCTACTGCTGTTGAAGTCAATGGTAAAATAATGGGAGCAGGGTCAGTGCTGAACACACTGAAAAATCCCATCTTTGATCATTCTGAAAGCTGCAGCGGGAAAGATCCTCCCCTCCCCCCCCATTGGCAACAGGATGGGGGAAGTTCTGCCATGCACTGGGTAGTGCTAGATTGATTGGGTGCACCCCTCTTTGCAGCAGCAGTGGCTCCCCAAGAGCAATATGCACAGAGCAAGTGAAGATGGGGATAAGGGAAGGGGCAAAGCCAGACTCTTCACTTCTGTGGGGATTCTCTGGTCCTCCCGCTAATGCTGTGGCGCCGGTGGCTGGAATGGGTTTGGCGGAGCAGCTCTGCAGCCACTTTACTGCCTGGGGTGGGCAAAGTTCCTATTAATTGTATCCCTTTTCACACTCTGTGCTAGTTGGGTGGGGACTAGAGCCTTGGATTTGGCCCTTATCTCAGATCAGTTAGCAGGTATTTTGGCTCCCTGTAATGTTATTTATTCGTTGTTGTTCATATTGTCCCCACCACATATCTGCTCCTGTTGCGCTAGCTGGTGGCTTTGGGGTATACTGGGTGAAATCCTGGCTCTATTGAAGTCAATGGGAAAACTCCCACTGACTTCAATAGGGCCGGGATTTCACCCCTTATATATTTATTTACTGGTGCCCCCTAGCAGAGATTTAATAATTCTCTCTACTAAGCACAGCAGAGCAATAAAGGAGCCATTTGCAGGCTATTAAATGCAAAGCAAAGCTGAGGTGTTCCGTAACCATAGAAGCAGTTTATTCTGCTTACGGCTCCAGCACCATGGCCATTATTCCACATAGGTGATAACAAAAGAAGAGTTAACAAATCTGAGACGCTTCTCTCATCACATCATCCATCACAGTTACAATTCTATAAATATTTGAATTTTAATATACTCAAAGAACTCCCTCGGCATTATTACTACTAGCAGAAATAGTATTAGTTTGGCTTTCCTAAAAGATACAACATAGAATTTCTGACTGTACTGCCTAGAGGAGTGGTTTTCAACCTGTTTCCATTTGCAGATCCCTAAAAAATTTCAAATGGAGATGCAGACCCTTTGGAAATATTAGACATAGTCTGCGGACCCCAGTGGTCTGGGGACCACAGGTTGAAAACCACTGGCGTAGAGTGAATCTAGTTGAACTTAACGTCATTTGGACCATGCAATGGCTAAGTAGCACCTTGACCTTTCTATTTAACAAGTGTCTTTCAGCCTTTTAAGATTGTTGGAACTTGGCTCCTTATTTGAAGTCAAACATTTTGACAACCCCCTTACGTTTACTATAAAAGTAAAAGTGTATAAATGATAAGCCTATATAATACAACTACATTTGACCTCACAAACTTGGAAGGTGTTGCTAACCATGAAATAATTCTGGAAATTTTATTTTCTCTGCTTTAGATCGTAACAACATTTTCAATGCCTTGCAACCTTCCCGATTGCCTTCCATGTCCCGGTAGGAGTTACAGTTAGAGCTGGCCAAATAAATGATTTTTCAGTACAGCAGCAGTTCCAAAAAAATTGGAAAAAAAAATTGGTTTGCTTTCAATCAAATCTGAAATGTATATAAATTTTGATTAGTCAAAAAAGTTCATTCTGGGTCTCAACATGGGTCTCCAATGTCCACTGTGAGTGCCCTAACCAATGAGGTAAAGGTTAAAGAGCGGTATGATTGCTCAGAGCTCCAGTTTGAAACTGGAGAAAAGCCTGTTGAGAGTCTTTGGGTTAAGTTTAGAGGCGAGAGCAACAAAGGTGATGTCGTGGTGGGCATGTGCTATAGACCACTGGATCAGAAGGATGAGGTAGACCACGCTTTCTTTGAACAACTAACTGAAGTCTCCAGATCACAGGCCCTGGTTCTAATGGGGGACTTCAATCACCCTGACATCTGCTGGGAGAGCAATACAGCAGTGCACGGACAATCCAGGAAGTTGTTGGAGAGTGTTGGGGACAACTTCCTGGTACAAGTGCTGGAGGAACCGACTAGGGGCCGTGCTCCTCTTGACCTGCTGCTTACAAACAGGGAAGAATTGGTAGGGGAAGTAGAAGTGGGTGGCAACCTAGGCAGCAGTGACCATGAGATGGTTGAATTCAGGATCCTCACAAAAGGAAGAAAGGAGAGTAGCAAAATATGGACCCTGAACTTCAGAAAAGCAGACAGACTCCCTTAGGGAACTGATGGGCAGGATCCCCTGGGAGGCTAATATGAGAGGGAAAGGAGTCCAGGAGAGCTGGCTGTATTTTAAAGAAGCCTTATTGAAGGTGCAGGAACAAACCATCCCAAAGTGCAGAAAGAACAGCAAATATGGCAGGCAACCAGCTTGGCTTAACAGTGAAATCTTTGGTGAGCTTAAACTCAAAAAGGAAGCTTACAATAAGTGGAAATTTGGACAGATGACATGGGAGGAGTATAAAAATATTGCTAGAGCATGCAGGGGTGTAATCAGGAAGGCCAAGGCACAATTGGAGTTGCAGCTAGCAAAGGATGTGAAGGGTAACAAGAAGAGTTTCTACAGGTATGTTAGGAACAAGAAGCAGGCCAGGGAAAGTGTGGGACCCTTACTGAATGGGGGAGGCAACCTAGTGACAGATGATGCGGAAAAAGCTGAAGTACTCAATGCTTTTTTTGCCTCGGTCTTCACAGCCAAGGGCAGCTCCCAGACTGCTGCACTGGGCAACACTGCATGGGGAGTAGGTGAGCAGCCCTCAGTGGTGAAAGAACAGGTTAAGGACTATTTAGAAAAGCTGGACATGCACAAGTCCATGGGTCCAGATCATAGGTGCCGACTCTGTGGGTGCTCCGGGCCTGGAGCACCCACAGGGAAAAATTGGTGGGTGCTCTGCACCCACCGGCAGCTCCCCCTCCCCGCCCCCCCGCCCCAGCTCACCTCCGCCTCCTCTCTGCCTCCACCTCCTCCCCTGAGCACACCACGAGTCCTGCTTCTCCCCCCTCCCTCCCTCCCAGCACTTGCGCCGTGAAACAGCTGTTTCGCACGGCAAGCGGTGGGAGGAGAAGGATCGCAGCGCGCTCGGGGAAGAGGTGGGGCCGGGGCCGGGATTTGGGGAGGAGTCCAATAGGGGCAGGGAGGGGCGGAGTCGGGGCGGGGCCGGGGCACGAGCACCCACCAGCACCAAGGAAAGTTGGTGCCTGAGGTCCAGATCTAATGCATCCAAGGGTGCTGAGGGAGTTGGCTGATGTGATTGCAGAGCCATTGGCCAGTATCTTTGAAAATTCGTGGCGATTGGGGGAAGGTCCCGGACGATTGAAAAAAGGCAAATATAGTGCCCATATTTTAAAAAGGGGAAAAAGAGAACCCGGGGAACTACAGACCAGTCAGCCTCACTTCAGTCCCTGGCAAAATCATGGAGCAGGTCCTCAAGGAATCCATTTTGAAGCACTTGGAGGAGAGGAAGGTGATCAGAAACAGTCAACATGAATTCACCAAGGGCAAGTCATGTCTGACCAACCTGTTTGCCTTCTATGATGAGATAACTGGCTCTGTGGATATGGGGAAAGCGGTGGATGTGATATATCTTGACTTTAGTATTCTTGCCAGCAAGTTAAAAAAGTATGGATTGGATGAATGGACTATAAGGTGGATAGAAAGCTGGCTAGGTTGTCGGGCTCAATGGGTAGTGATCAATGGCTCGATGTCTAGTTGGCAGCCAGTATCAAGCGGAGTGCCCCAGGGGTCGGTCCTGGGGCCGGTTTTGTTCAACATCTTTATTAATGATCTGGATGATGGGATTAATTGCCCATCCTTCAGTCAAACACATACATTGTTGTCTGCAGACTGGGGCCTCAGATTGTGAGCTCCAGGTCAGGAACTATATCATCTTGTCTGTCTGAAAACCACCTAGCACATTGTGGGCAATCCCACAGAACCAACCAACCAACAACGAATATTTATCATGCCCTGGGTTTTACTATCTTCATCTTAGATTATAAAAATGAAAAGCTTTATCCTGTATGACTTTTTAAAAAATTATCAGCAAATTTCCTGTAAAATTTACACAGGATGTGTCTCCTCTTACCTCATTTCTCAACATTCACATGTGTTTTCTGTAATAATCTGCCTGCTAGCCCAATGTGAGTCCCATTCCTAGAGATATCCCTTTGCACAATGACAATTCTCTTTCATTTTTGACTGAATTAAATTCTGAAGCCGGCCACAATTAAATAATACATTTTCTGCATTAATATTCTTAGGCCATAAGGAAAAAGAGCCCCTGTGTTCACATAGTACAATGCAAAAAATGAACCAGAAATATACAACTCACAAAGACGTAAAGGACAGAGAAAGACTATGGTACATCAAGGCTTGCCCCAATTATTTTCCTGTGTTAAATCAAAACAACACACCTTAATATACTGCGTGTGCAAACAAGAAGGGTTTGGGCTGTCATCCAAATTGACAAAAACAGAGTTGTTCATCTGTAATAACGAGGGTAGAAGTGGGATAAGATATTTAACTAGCCGTCCTGAGTGTTGCTCACATACACAGGATAGAGCTGATTGCTAACTTCAAGGTAGACAAAGACTTGACTTCCAGGAATATCTCGAAGTGATCTTGGGGTTTTTCACTATCCTCTGGAGCATGGAGCATGTACTAAAACTGGGAAGTGTATCCTCCACTATCTACTTCCTCCGACTGCAGGAGACACATGGGCATAGGGTGAGCGGATGTCCTTGTTTTGATCAAAAGTCCTAAGGTAAAATTTTCAAAACCATCCAAGTGATTTAGGTGCCTAAATCCCATTTTCAAGAGTGACATGCTCAAATTTTCAAAGTATTTAGGCATTACCGTGCTCAGCGTCACACTGCCTAACTGATTTAGGAGCCTAGATCTCATTTTCAGAAGTGACAGGCACTTGGGAGCCAAAATCCCATTGATGGTCAATAGGATTTAGGCTCCTAAATCAGTAAGGCATTGCAACACTGAGCACAGCAACGCCTAAATGCCTTTAAAAATCTGGGCCAGCACTTGGCAGCCTAAGCCTCACTGAAAGGCAATGGGACTTCAGAGTCTAAGTCACTGAAGTGTTTCTGAAAATTTTCCCCTAGTGTCCCAGGCAGTTTAGTGAAGCCAGTTTCACCTCAGTTTCACTAGCTCTAGCCTGGTGTCCAGCCAGCTGCCTTTCCCACTCCCTAGCTGTGCCCGTGCTCAAGATGCAAAGTATCGTTTGAATTATTAACAAAACAAATATGCTCAGACATTTGTAGCTGTCCAGCATCACAGAAGGCAAATTATTAAGGCGTACAATAAACTTTTTTTTTTTTAAATTAGAAATAGTTTCAAATAACAAACATAGGAAGCGTTTGAAAAGAAAATTTAAAAGAAGAAATTTGCAACTTTTTTATCTGCACTGAATCAGAGGGACCAAAGATTCACCTTGGTCTCTCTCACTCCTAGGCTAGCCAGTTGATGCCATAAACTGGGATTCCCAGACGTCACATAGATGGCATGGTACTGAAAAATTAATTAAGCTGGCATCAGTGTTCACCATTGCCATGGTCTAGTCAATACTTAGCTTAACAGAGTTCAGACAGTATGAACGAATGTCCAGGCAATTGGCTATCAACTAACAAGTCTCTGCCATGTTGTTTCAAAACCACAGATATTATAATCTGAAGTAAATACCCCTGAATACCAGAGGGGATAGGAGAAGGGTCTGTGACACTAGGCAAGGTTACTGAGACATGTGCAGTGTGGGTTGGGTTTTTTTTTAATAAAATCCCTTTCAGTTCAACTCAGGGTAGAACAATCACAAAAGTCAGAGATGGAACAGACCTTTTCGGGCATGATCCAGCCAAGCACTTTAGCACGTGCTGAACTTTAAGCATGTGAGTAATCCCATTTGTTAGAGTTAAGAATGAGTGTAAGAATATCAGTGCCCTAGTGCTCAGGGCAGGACTGTTTCATACAGGGCGCCCTCTGGTGCTTTGTCAAGTCTAATCTTAAAAATCTCTCATGGGACTGAGCCTTTAGCCTATCATCCGGAAGACTATTCCCTAGGCTAAAAGGCTATGAGTGTGAGGAAACATTTCCTGATCCTTGGCCTAATTTTTTTTTTCTTTTTGTTAATTTCACCTCATCACACCTTCATCCTATGGATACCCTAAACAATTCCTTCAGATACTTCTAGTCAGTAACCATGTCCCCAAGCTACACAACCGCCCTCCGTCATCCTTCAGCAAAGCTCTACACATAGGGCCAAACTCATCCTTGATGTAATTTCACTGAAGTCAGAGTTGTTCCAGGGATAAATTTTACCCATTAGGGGAATATTCAGACCCTTTCTTCTGCCTTCATGGCTCAGGTGGGGTTCTGCTCTGCAAGGGGAAGGATGAATAGGGAGGGAGGGGAAGGAGATCCTCTCTATGGTGTGACACCTTGCTCCATATAATCTTGCTGCACGGCAGAGCACAGGTGAGGGGTAGGGGATGAGGAATGGATCTTGGTGAGGCTAGACAGCCCACGGAGGTTACTTTTGATAGGAGCCTCTATGGAGTGGTTGCACGGGCACTTTGTGCCTGATGTTGATGGTGGGGTTTTCCTCCCTCTCCCATGCACCTTCCAAACACCCAGCCCAGCTACCCAAGCCAAGCACTTGGCTCTGGGTTTTCACCTTAACATCCTCTCCAGAATTTGTCACATCAGCCCTTAATCATGTTTGTATTAGAGTCAGTTGAAAAATTCCTGTGTGATATTGAACCAGAGATCAAACTGCTGCCACATATCCCCAGGACAGATTCCCTGTTCTCTGGTACACTATGTAATAAGTGATAATTCTATCCCTTCCTCCCCCACTGCACAAATACTGAGTGAATCAGCAGCCTAGAGTGACAAAGCTCTGGCCATACACAACGCACACAGAGAGATCAGGTATAGATGCCGGGACCTCAAACTACAAATATAAAGGCTCGACTAGGTGCTTTCAGTGTTGTTGTAGCCGGGTTGGTCCCAGGATGAGAGAGACACATTGGACCAACTTCTGCTGGTGAAACAGACAAGCTGTCGAGCTTCACAGAGTTCCTCTTCAAGTCCTGTAGGTCAAGGGTGACCATATTTTCCCCAAGGAAAAAATGGGACACTCCCGGGCTAGCCCAAGCCCTCCTTGAGGTCCCCCAGCCCCCCCACGCTTGGGTCTACCAGAGCCCTCCCTGCCTCCTGCTCACACGGGGCCAGCCTGAGGTCTCCCTCCCCACTGGTGCCTCGGGCCGGCCCAAGTCACCCCGCTACCTGCCTGTGAGACCCACCCCTGTCCAAGCCACCACACCGCCAGCCTGCGACCCCCCCACCACACCTGATCCAAGCCCCCCACCCCCCGCTACCCTTGCTGCATGCACAGCCGCATGGCTGGTGGGCCAAACCTCCCCTGCCGCCCGCCTGCAGGGCTGGTGGTCAGAGCCCCCCGCCGCACACCCGCGCATGGGGCTGGCTGAGGTCCTCCTGCATATGGGGCGGGCCGGCCTGCCCGAGCTGCTCTCCATAGCCCTCCCTCCAGCGCAGGGCTGGTGTTGGCACTGCCCCTGCCACACGTTCCTCCGTGCCCCACTAGGGGTTCCACGTGCGGGGGGGGGGGTCAGCTGCGAGGTGAAACGCTACTCCCCCTGCCATGGGGCCACACCTACTCACAACCTACTCCCCCTGCCATGGGGCCAGCAGAGCCCCTCCACCCGGGGAGCAGGGATCCTCCCCCCACGGGTAAGCGGGGACCCCCTTCTCCGCGGGCTGCCCCAGATCCCATGTGGAGTGGGGGAGGCCACACCGTGCTCTGGCTTCTCACCCGTGCAAGGCGGGAGCTGACGGCGGTGTGGTGGGAGTGCTGCCCAGTAGGCAAGGGGGGCGGTGGGACAGGAGCAGCAGCAGGAACGGGGGGGGGGGGAGCGGCGGAGTCCGGGCTGCTCCTGGGCGCGCTCTCACTGCTCATCCCCGGCACTGCTGCCGCTGGAGGAGGCAGCAAGGGAGATTCCGGCGCCAGCCCGCCCTGGGCAGAGCGAAGGGGGGGCATGGCTGCTTGCTGGCCCCCTCTGCTGGCTCTGTGCTGCAATCCCAGAAAATACAGGACAATTTGCCCATATTTAACTAAAAATCAGGACACCTGGAAGAAGGCTTAAAAACGGGACGTCTGGTCACCTTATGTAGGTCCTCCTTTGTAGTTCGAAAGCTTGTCCGTTTCACCAGCAGAAGTTGGTCCAATGAAAGCTATTACTCACCTTGCTCTCCATTAGGTGTAGCATTTGTCAAGGTCAGACATTCTGTCCCCTAGAGGGCAGGGATACGCATGCCATTGGCCATTAATCTGGTTGGTTATTGTGACTTTCAGAAATTCTGACTCTCATCTGGAGTTTCCCTTTAAATCTTAGTCAGCTTTAGTCATAGCAGCTAAAATGTTTATCGCCCAGTCCTAAAACACCAAACAATATATGGCCTCAGAATGCTGCTTAATAGAAATAATAATAATAAAAAAACCCAGAACCTGATACCAGAGGACAGTTCAGTTTCAAACAGGTCTATGAACTGGTAGTCCTAGATTTTGAAAGACATGGGTTAGCTAGAGATCTTTTTCAGAGAACATAGTACATAATGTACGATCTTTGTCTCACAAGCCACTTTCAGTGCTGTTGTGCAAGCCAGGATGTCTGATGTTTTGTTGCTTGATCATGAAAGACACGGTTAACAACAACGTGAAATGCCTTAGGCCAAGGTGGAACCAAGGACTTACATTTCTTGGCAAGTAAATATACCATGTATAAGTATCACATTTAACTCAGAGCTGGGAAAAAAATGAAACCTAGCAACAGCACGGAGCTCTTCTCACAGGAAAAAAAAAGATTATAGGGCACAGATATCCACCTAATGAATTCTTCTCCCAAAGTCTGACTTCTCTTGGAAAAGGAGCACTGTAGTGTTTGAAATTCTTGCCATAATAATGTGCTGATTCAACTACAGTGCAGATTCTAAGTAGTAATGGAAAATATAATTTTTTTTCCGGGCATAAAAAAGTATCTCCTATTAAAAATAAAAGGCTTATAACCAATTCAGCAATGTGAGGTAAAGGCTCAGATGTGGATTCTGAAAGGGAAAAAGATTTTATGTAGAGAAACAGGTAATGCTGCCATCACATTGACCAGTCTGTTCATATGTTATAGCCCTTTTCTCCACCCCGTGTGTGTCTTATCTATTTAGACTGCAAGCTCTTCAGGGCAGAGACAATCTACTACTATGTTTGTACAGTGCCTAGTGCAGTGGGACCCCGCTCTTGGTTGGTCCCTAGACACTACTGTAATAAACATGATTAATAAATCATACAAAATGATGTTAGTGGTGAGAGAATCACAAACGTTTCCACTTGGATCAGATAAGCAACAAAAAGTAGCATGCTTTAGACAGAGATAATGGGAATCTTTTTGAGCTGGAAATTGTGCTGGAAGTTCCATGAGAACAGACTGCCCCATCTACAGCCTGGTCTATGCCTAAATATTAGATTGACCTAGCTACATTCCTCAGGGCAGTGAAAAATTTTGCACCTTGTGCAACCTAGTTAGGTCGACCTAACCTCCACTGTAGATGCAGCTAGGCCAATGGAAGAATTCTTCCGTCAACCTAGCTACCGCCTCTCAGAAAGGTGGATTACCGACATTGATTGAAAAACCCCTTCCACCGATGTAGGAAGTGTCTACACAACATTTCAATCTTGCAGCTGTGCCACTCTTCAGGCCACAGTCCCAACATAATGTTCTCAGGAAAACGTACTGTGTTTTTTCCCCCCATCAAAAACGTTATTCATCACACTGGACAGTCACAATTTAGATTAATGAGGCATAGGAAGTTGATTGCATTAAGACTGTGCCGCGCTTTGCCTGGTGCATGAATTTGCACATCTGCAGAACGAGTCACCAGGCTGATGGATGAAACAAGAGGAACCTGAGATACCATAGCTTTAAAGTTTTAGCAACACAAATCAAACATGGCTTGGCGTGCAAGCCTACTATTACTTGCATAAAATGGAGCACTAAATCAGATGAAGAGTTATTAGACTGACATTAAAGCAGTGACTAGGACCAAAAGGAAACATTACAACAATCTTGTGAATTTTAATATGAAATAGAAAGAACCATAGTGCCAAGTATCAGAACTATGGATAGCCAGATGAAAACTGTAGGTGCTGGGTATTATAAGCAGCAAACTGGACCTAGGTTCATCCCCAAACCTAATACTAAGAATCTGGGTTCAGTAAATTCCACCCAACCCATTTGCACCCACAAATCAGCAATCTTGTATCACCAGGTAGGATCATCCACAGTAGCCTGGGCTCCTCCCCTCTGCCCTCATGCTGGAGAGGGACGAGCCATGGGGCATGCTACACCCTGTTACCCCTTGCAGTGCGTATTCTGGAAGGGAAAGGATGACCACCTTCCATTTTTGGTGGTGGCAGCTGAGCATGATGGAACTATACCTCATTGCTGGATCTGGCCACAGCAGTTCCATTCATTCTCATAAGAGCGGCCATACCGGGTCAGACCATCTAGCCCAGTATCCCGTCTTCCGAAAGTGGCCAATGCCAGGTACTTCAGAGGAAATGAACAGAACAGGTAATCATGAGGTGATCCATCCCCTGTCACCCACTCCCAGCTTCTGGCAAACAGAGGCTGGGGACACCATCCCTGCCCATCCTGGCTAATAGCCATTGATGGACCTATCCTCCATGAATTTATCTAGTTCTTTTTTGAACCCTGTTATACCTTCACAACATCCTCCGGCAAGGAGTTCCACAGGCTGACTGTACGTTGTGTAAAAAAATATTTCCTTTGTTTGCTTTAAACCTTCTGCCTATTAATTTCATTAGTTCTTGTGTTATGAGAAAGAGTTAATAATCCTAGTTAATAACCCTTGTGTTATGAGAAAGAGTTAATAACCCTAGTTCTTGTGTTATGAGAAAGAGTTAATAACACTTCCTTATTTACTTTCTCCATGCCAGTCATGATTTTATAGATCTCTACTATATCCCTCTTTAGTCGTCAATTTTCCAAGCTGAAAACTCCCAGTTTTATTACTCTCTCCTCATATGGAAGCTGTTCCATACCCCTAATCATTTTGCAGCCCTTTTCTGTACCTTTTCCAATTCCAATATATCTTTTTTGAGATGGGGTGACCACATCGGCATATAGGATTCAAGATATGGGCGTCCCATGGATTTATATAGATTAGGGCTGTCAAGCGATTAAAAAAATTAATCGCAATTAATTGCGCGATTCATCGTGTTGTTAAACAATAATGGAATACCATTTATTTAAATATTTTTGGATGTTTTCTACATTTTCAAATATATTGATTTCAATTACTACAACACAAAATGCAAAGTGTATAGTGTTCACTTTATATTTATTTTTGATTACAAATATTTTCACAGTAAAAAACAAAAAAAATAGTATTTTTTAATTCACCTCATACAAGTACTGTAGTGCAATCTCCTCATCATGAAAGCTGAACTTACAAATGTAGAATTATGTACAAAAAATAACTGCATTGAAAAATAAAACAATGTAAAACTTTAGAGCCTACAAGTCCACTCAGTCCTACTTCAGCCAATCGCTCAGACAAACAAACTTGGTTACAATTTGCAGGAGATAATGCTGCCCGCTTCTTGTTTACAATGTCACCTGAAAGTCAGAACAGGCGTTTGCATGGCACTGTTGTAGCTGGCATCGCAAGATATTTATGTGCCAGATGCACTAAAGATTCATATATATCCCTTCATCTTCAACCACCATTCCAGAGGACATGCGTCCATGCCGATGATGGGTTCTGCTCGATAACAATCCAAAGCAGAGTGGACCAATGCATGTTCATTTTCATCATCTGAGTCAGATGCCACCAGCAGAAAATTGATTTTCTTTTTTGGTGGTTCGGGGTCTGTACTTTCCGCATCTGAGTGTTAATCTTTTCAGACTTCTGAAAGCATGCTCCACACCTCGTCCCGCTCAGATTTTGGAAGGCACTTCTGATTCTTAGACCTTGGGTCGAGTGCTGTAGCTATTTTTAGAAATCTCACATTGGTATCTTGTTTGCATTTTGTCAAATCTGCTGTGAAAGTGTTCTTAAAACAAATATGTACTGGGTCATCATCCGAGACTGCTATAACATGAAATATATGGCAGAATGCAGGTAAAACAGAGCTGAAGACATACAGTTCTCCCCCAAGGAGTTCAGTCACAAATTTAATTAATGCATTATTTTTTAACGAGCATACCTATCTCATAGAACTGGAAGGGACCCGGAAAGGTCATCAAGTACAGCCCCCCTGCCTTCACTAGCAGGACCAAGTACTGATTTTCCCCCAGATCCCTAAATGGCCCCCTCAAGGATTGAACTCACAACCCTGGGTTTAGCAGGCCAATGCTCAAACCACTGAGCTATCCCTCCCCCCATCATCAGCGTGGAAGCATATCCTCTGGAATNGTGAGCACTGTACACTTTGTATTGTATTGTAATAGAAATTAATATATTTTAAAATGTAGAAAAACATCCAAAATATTTAATCAATTTCAATTGATATTCTATTGTTTAACAGTGCGATTAATTGCGATTTTTTTGTAGTTAATCACGTGAGTTAACTGCGATTAATTGACAGCCCTAATATAGAGGCAATATGATATTTTCTGGCTTATTATCTATCCCTTTCTTAATTATTCCCAACATTCTGTTAGCTTTTTTGACTGCTGCTGCACATTGAGGGGATATTTTCAGAGAACTATCCACAATGACTCCAAGATCTCTCTGAATAGTAACAGCTAATTTAGACCCCACCATTTTATATGTATAGTTGGGATTATGTTTTCCAATGTGCATTACTTTGCATTTATCAACATTGAATTTCATTTGCCATTGCCTCCTATACATTCTGGGGCTACCCAGAGTGAGTTGCCCTGCAGGGCCCTGGGGTTATGAGGTTTCAGGCCTCCAGTGCACTTGGAAGCCCCGAAGGGCAGGAAAGAGTGAATGAAGCCACAGTGCCAGAACCCAGGGGGAGGTACCTCATCCAGGTTCCCCATCACCACCACACACACTTGCTAAGAGTCCAGGAAAGCTGACCTCAGAGGAGGTCCTTTAATAAGAGCAACAAATATGCATGGTAGGGAGGAGCTGTGTTGGAGTGGATAGGGGGATTTTGTGGCAAAGCAAAAGCCTTGTGGTGTGTGGAAAATGATCTCAATCAGGGGTGGGCAAACTACAGCGGATCCGGCCCGGCAGCCGTTTTAATCTGGCCCTCAAGCTCCCGCTGGGGAGTGGGCTTGCCCCGCTCCAGCGCTCCAGCCGGGGAGCAGGGTCGGGGGCCGCTCCACGTGGCTCCCAGAAGCAGCGGCATGGCCCTGCTCTGGCTCAGCCAGGGGGCTCCGCTCTGCACACTGACCCTGCCCCAAGCGCCACCCCCGCAGCTCCTATTGGCTGGGAACTGAGGCCAATGGGAGCTGCAGGGGCAGCACCTGCTGATGGGGCAGCGTGCAGAGCCGCCTGGCCGTGGCTCCACGTAGGAGCCGGAGGAGGGACATGGCCGCTGCTTCGAAGAGCCGCTTGACGTAAGTGCCGCCCAGAGCCTGCATCCCTGAGCCTCTCCCCATGCCCCAACCCTCTGCCCCAGCCCTGATGCCCCTCCCGCCCTCCAAACCCTCGATCCCAGCCCAGAGCACCCTTCTGCCCCCCAAACCTCTCATCCCCAGCCCCATCCCAGAGCCCACACCCCCAGCCAGAGCCTGCACCCCTTCCCGCACACCAACCCCCTGCCTCAGCCCTGATCCCCCTTACACCCTCCAAACCCTCGATCCCAGCCCGGAGCACTCTCCTACTCCCCAAACTCCTCATCCTTACCCCTACCTCAGAGCCCGCACCCCCAGCCAGAGCCTGCACCCCTTCCCGCACACCAACCCACTGCCCCCGCCCTGATCCCCATTACGCCCTCCGAATCCTCGATCCCAGCCCGGAGCACCTTCCTACTCCCCAAACTCCTCATCCTCACCCCCACCCCAGAGCCCGCACCCTCAGCCAGAGCCTTCATCCCCTCCCTGCACCCCATTCTCCAGCCCCCTCCTGCACCCTGAACTCATTTCTGGCCCCACCCTAGAGCCCGCACCCCCAACCAGAGAGCCCTCACCCCCTCCCGCACCCCAACCCCAATTTTGTGAGCATTCATGGGCCGCCATACAATTTCTATTTCCAGATGTGGCCCTTGGGCCAAAAAGTTTGCCCACCCCTATGTCAGAGGCCTGTGAAAGTGAGTGGAAGGAGGAGGAGGAGCCAATCTACCTACTTTTACTAGGAGCTACTGCTACACAGGAGGAGAAGGCAGCAGCTGCCCTCTGGGACCAAAGCCCCCAGTGGGATGGGAGCTATTAATCTCTTTAAATCATAATCATTTTCCACATTAACATAGAATAATCTGACTATGGCACCCAATCCTTGTGGGAAAGCATCTGCAAGTAGTAGAAACCTCAAAGGAGGTTTCCCAGTGGAGTCCATTTAGTTACATACATATACAGAGGGCATTGGGTTTACTCACCTAATGTAATAAAGCATAAAACAAGGGATCTGCTGTTCTCTTGATTCATGGGAAAGTTATGTGGATAAATCCCTTGGTGTTCACAAGAGAACAGACCCCAAGACTGTACAACAAGTCAATTTAGGGCTAAAATCTAATCTCAGATAAGTGGGCATGTACTGGCATGGTCTTGAGTACTCCACCACTGGGCATGCATGTGTGAGCCGTCCTCCACATAATCTCCGTTAGTGGTTACTTCCAGAGGGGGGAAATCAGGACATTTTGTTTGTATTCACAGGTTTTAGAATACAGTCATACTTCACTTATGCCTGTGCTTAGTACAGTATATCCCTTAATCATACTAGCTGACACTAAATGCATCTGTTTGATCTAAGGCAAGCTATTTGCAAGGATCTTGATTTCAGGACTTCACTTAGGTTATGGTGCTGACTTGATTTCAGGCTTCCTCTGCTCCATTTTTCATTTCAAGGGGCACACGTAGATGGTTTTAGGCCCTGCATTTAAGCTCTGTAAAATGGGTTTTCAAAAGGGCTTCACGTATATATAATATGATGAGACAACTATGTCTTTTTCAAAGGTGACTTGCAGATCAGTATTAAGTGTATTTTGTGTGCTGCATGCACTAAACAACAAGGATAAAAGAGCTGTTCACCTCATGTGGTTTTTAACCTCTCCTCCCCTTTCCTTCTCCACCGTACTTCCCACTATTTCATATCCCACCCCGTGGAGTTTCCTTTTCCAAAGTGATGCTCCGGGTTGTGATGTCACAGAGAGTCCCCTATCCCCACTGGGGAACAATGATTTGGGGGAAGGCTCAGGAAAGTCCCTTTAAAAAATATTTTATATCCCACATGGATTTGGAGAGAGAGATATTAAGATCCCTGTCTGGCCTCCTCTGTCCCTACCCCAGTATGCCAGCTCCAGCAAGGTTCGCAGTAGCTGGGACGCAATGCTTGTTGATGTATCTGGATGGGCTGATTGGAATTCTGGAACTAATGGGGTGGGATGGGGATTAAGTTTAAAACCACTTGTGCACTGAGTGGTCTCTGGACTTTGCTGTTTAAATAATTCAGTATTTCACCCTTCATTAGATTCTTATACAGGTATCAGTTCCTTGAACTCGAACACAAACTTTGCCAACAAAAAGAAATAATCCCACTGCTGTTAGGGGCCGCAGTTTTGAGCGCCCAACTTGAGACAACTTGGGGCTGGATTTTCAGAAGTGCCATGAGGTGCAGTGGGAGCTGCAGATCATCTGTGCTTCTGGAAATCGGGCCACAAGTGTCACTAGTTTGGCATCAAAAATTGAGGTACCCAGAATCAGTGACTACTTGTGAAAGTTAAGCTGCAAGGCTTCAGGCTTCACAGGTAAATTCTCTTTGGGGTGAAAAGAAGAATTCCATTAGGTTAAGCCAGCAGGAGCTCATCTGGCACCTCACATCGTCCCTGTTCTATTTTGCTTCCCATCATGTCCATAATCAGACTGCAACATTTCTTTCTCCCCAGGTTCTATGTTTTTCAGGTCCTCTGCTAATTTCCATCCTTCATTATTTCTTGTCCTCCAATCGCTCTTCCTTACTCCTGCTATTTCTCTCAGTTCAGTTTACTTGCTCTCTGCTATGTCCATAGGGCACCATCTTTCTACATCCCTACCAGGGATAAGATTGGTCTCTAGAGCAAGAATGATTCCTGTGCCATTTTCCAGTTGGGTCACACACTTGATTTTCTGCTGGGCTACACCTACTTGTTTCCAACTGAATGTTGGCATTGCCAGCTGTTGAAGGCATTGATACTGGCACTGTGACAATTCAGGGGGAAAAATCAGTCATAACTTAAAGAATTAGTATCTTCTCCCTCTTTTTTCATTATCACCAGCTCTGGCAATTGATCAACTGTCGCTATCTTCTTCAACACCAAATCTATATAATGGCATGATCTGCCAGTCAAAGAGTGGGCCTCTTTCACTGTGCCTGAGCAGGGAAGACTGCATAATTTGAAATGCATTAATATGACAAATGGTCAGGCTCTTTCCACTGCTTTCATGGCTAATGGGGGAATTGCACAAAATAAGGCACTTTTGTTCTAGTTATATGAACAATTTGGGTCAAGTGTTTTATGCCTAGATTATTAGCACAGCATAAAGCAGACATGAAAAGCTGTGAATGTGCATGTTCACTCTCAACATGCCACCTCAGTAAATCGAGTTATGTCTTGCAAATATCAGATGTGCACCCAAAGTGTAAGAGCAGATGGCATATAACCTAACTTAACCTCTGCATAAATTAAGCCAGGTATTTCTGCTGTGATATATTAGTACTAAGGCATTTTGTATAAACAATAGAGGCTGCAAAACTACCAGCTCCAAGGGATTAACACCACACATCAGAATTTTTTGTCTCTACTCAGGACTGATTACTAAAGTAGGATACAAAAGCTGGATAGCAACTAATAGCATGAGCGAATAGGTGATCCTGCAGTTAGGGGGCCAGCCTGGGACTCAGGAGACCCACATTCAACTCCTTGCACTGCCACACACTTCCCGTGTGAGCTTATTTTCTCTGAGCCTTAATTCCCTATTTATAATGTGGGAATGATCGGAGCAGCAAAACTACCTCAACAGGAGTATTGTGAGGATAAATACATTAAATTGAGAGGCACCCAGATACTGTGGTAACTGGGGCCATATTAAGTACTTTAGATAGAGGGAGAGCATGTTCATGAATGCTTCCTCCTACCTCAGAGCCTCCTGATAATCCAGATCTTGCATAGTTCTGATTAAAATATAAATACATGTCATAAGAGACATCCGATGAAGTGAGCTGTAGCCCACGAAAGCTTATGCTACAATAAATGTGTTAGTCTCTAAGGTGCCACAAGTACTCCAGTTCTTTTTGCGGATACAGACTAACACGGCTGCTACTCTGAAACCTGTTTAAATAAAGAGGCAGCCCAGTCTAGTGGCTTGAGCACAGTGTCCAAGCATTGAGTGCCTAAATTCTAATCTCTGTTCTGAAACAGAGTTCATCTTTGCCCTTGGACAAGATACTCCTCTGCCTTCATTTCCACATGTGGAAAATGGAGAGCTGACCTACCCATCTACCCTCCTGAGGATTATTTGTAAAGCACCTTGAAAAAGTAAAGGTGCTACCGTTTGTCAGTGCCCATTATTGTTAAGCTTTAATAAAGATGTTTTGTGTTTGATTTTCAAACTTTTAAACAAATGTCTGCCCTTGTCTTGGTTAGTATGAATGTCAATCCACTTTCAGCACAGAATGTTTTTTAAGCTTTGCCCTGGAGTTTGTGGCCTTGGGATCTAAATTGCTTCCTGCTCAAGAATACCTAGTGGACATCATTACCACAGGACTGGTTTTAGATGAATACCTCAATAGCTCCTCTGTGTCCTCTTTGAGGCTGGTACTTAGCGCATAGTCCTTGTTCTCACAGGCCGTTGGCAGCAGTAGAGAGTCGCCTAGTTTAACAGTCCCACCGAGGTCTGGGTCTTCAAATAATTTCAGGTCTAAAGATTGAATCATCAGAAAGGTTTAGTCAATCTTCAACTACACCACCACCATGACTGTCAAGTATCAGAGGGGTAGCCGTGTTAGTCTGGATCTGTAAAAAGCAACAGAGAGTCCTGTGGCACCTTTAAGACTAACAGATGTATTGGAGCATAAGCTTTCGTGGGTGAATACCCACTTCGTCAGACGCATGTAATTTCCATTGGAAATTTCCACTACATGCGTCTGACGAAGTGGGTTATTCACCCACGAAAGCTTATGCTCCAATACATCTGTTAGTCTTAAAGGTGCCACAGGACTCTCTGTTGCTCACCACCATGACTGTTAGCAGGGGAATCAAGCTGTGTGACTGAAAGGAAACGTCCTACAGAAAATATTATTTTTGTAAAAAGTCTTCCATATCCAAAGTAAAAATCCACAAAGCGCTAGGAAATACATTCTTGATATATTGCACTAGCAGGAGCTACTGGTTCTACTCACCCATCAGCATAAGCTAGACAACAACTACAGATCCATAACAACTGAGAATCTAAAGTCCAACAGTGTATGGCTATTGCAACTGCAAGCCATGTTTATTTCCATTTCTAGCTAATTTACAGCTGAAGGTCTCGCCCAACATTCTTACGTCAAAACCCAAGTTTCATGTGCTGCACCATTCCATTTTAAATACCAGAGACGTATAGAAGCTTTAGGGACCACAACCTAACTGTACATAAGGGAACATATTTACTCTCTTTGGCTGACGAGTTCTTCTTGGAACTGGAAGATGAAAAATCTTTTACTGGGCCAAATAATCCTTCCTCGGGATCTACTTCCTCATCAAAAATGGTTAACTTGGGCTTGTCTTCCTTGGCTGCAGGAGGCGCGGGCTTCTTAGGTTTTTTAGATCTAAAAGTACAAGAAACAAGGAAGAAATTCAGCTGATATTTCTTACGTTACAAGAACTATCAAGGAATTCAGCCGGAAATGGAAGCAAGATGTATATTAAAAACTACAATATTATCACATTTGGTTGCAATTTTCTCCTCCTTTTCAGGACTTTTCATTCATCTGGGAATAAGAATGGTAGACTCCTGAATAGATTTCAGCACCATTGAAATAGAGGTGAGAGGAAGGGAATGGCTTGATATCCACAGAATGGCCTGGACCCATTTGGCCACGCTGCAGACACTGGTCAAATCTGTGTGGTGTTTTAAAAAAATCCCTGTGAGCCTCTCTCCCCAGCCAATGGCTACTTTAGGCCTGTGTATCTCACTGGTGAAGAGAAGGTAGCAGATACTTTATCACTTCAAACTCACCCCCATCAGTGGGCATATGACATTGGGGGTGTGACGGGTTGGATCACAGAAACCCCCCTGGGAGCTGCCACCCAATGTGCAAAGACTACCCCTGTTCCTGTTTTCCCTGCCAGCTCAGTGGCTCCAGCACCCTGTCTTGTTGAGCCAGACACGCCCGTCTGCTCCAACACAGACCCAGGGTCTGAATTACCTGCCCCAAAGCTGCAGGTTTACCTGNGGAATCAAGCTGTGTGGCTGAAAGGAAACGTCCTACAGAAAATATTATTTTTGTAAAAAGTCTTCCATATCCAAAGTAAAAATCCACAAAGCGCTAGGAAATACATTCTTGATATATTGCACTAGCAGGAGCTACTGGTTCTACTCACCCATCAGTATAAGCTAGACAACAACTACAGATCCATAACAACTGAGAATCTAAAGTCCAACAGTGTATGGCTATTGCAACTGCAAGCCATGTTTATTTCCATTTCTAGCTAATTTACAGCTGAAGGTCTCGCCCAACATTCTTACGTCAAAACCCAAGTTTCATGTGCTGCACCATTCCATTTTAAATACCAGAGACGTATAGAAGCTTTAGGGACCACAACCTAACTGTACATAAGGGAACATATTTACTCTCTTTGGCTGACGAGTTCTTCTTGGAACTGGAAGATGAAAAATCTTTTACTGGGCCAAATAATCCTTCCTCGGGATCTACTTCCTCATCAAAAATGGTTAACTTGGGCTTGTCTTCCTTGGCTGCAGGAGGCGCGGGCTTCTTAGGTTTTTTAGATCTAAAAGTACAAGAAACAAGGAAGAAATTCAGCTGATATTTCTTACGTTACAAGAACTATCAAGGAATTCAGCCGGAAATGGAAGCAAGATGTATATTAAAAACTACAATATTATCACATTTGGTTGCAATTTTCTCCTCCTTTTCAGGACTTTTCATTCATCTGGGAATAAGAATGGTAGACTCCTGAATAGATTTCAGCACCATTGAAATAGAGGTGAGAGGAAGGGAATGGCTTGATATCCACAGAATGGCCTGGACCCATTTGGCCACGCTGCAGACACTGGTCAAATCTGTGTGGTGTTTTAAAAAAATCCCTGTGAGCCTCTCTCCCCAGCCAATGGCTACTACTTTAGGCCTGTGTATCTCACTGGTGAAGAGAAGGTAGCAGATACTTTATCACTTCAAACTCACCCCCATCAGTGGGCATATGACATTGGGGGTGTGACGGGTTGGATCACAGAAACCCCCCTGGGAGCTGCCACCCAATGTGCAAAGACTACCCGTGTTCCTGTTTTCCCTGCCAGCTCAGGGGCTCCAGCACCCTGTCTTGTTGAGCCAGACACGCCCATCTGCTCCAACACAGACCCAGGGTCTGAATTACCTGCCCCAAAGCTGCAGGGTTACCTGAAAACAGCTCACAGAAGTGTGCTTGCCTTTAGCACTCAGATGCCCACCTCCCAATGGGGTCTAAACCCAAATAAATCAGTTTTACCCTGTATAAAGCTTATGCAGGGTAAACTCATAAATTGTTCGCCCTCTATAACACTGAGGGAGATATGCACAGTTGTTTGCTCCCCCAGGTATTAATACATACTCTGAGTTAATTAATAAGTAAAAAGTGATTTTATTAAATACAGAAAGTAGGATTTAAGTGGTTCCAAGTAGAAACAGACAGAACAAAGTCACCAAGTAAAATAAAATAAAATGCGCAAATCTATGTCTAATCAAACTGAATGCAGATAATCTCACCCTCAGAGATGCTTCAGTAAGTTTTTTTCTCAGACTGGACACCTTCCAGGCTGGGCACAATTCTTTCCCCTGGTACAGCTCTTGTTCCAGCTCAGGTGGCAGCTAGGGGATTCTTCATGATGGCTCCTCCCCTCCTTCCCTGTTCTCTTCCACCCCTTTATATATCTTTTGCATAAGGCGGGAACCCTTTGTCCCTCTGGGTTTCTCCCCCCCCTCCCCTCCACTGGAAAAGCACCAGGTTAAAGATGGATTCCAGTTCAGGTGACATGATCACATGTCACTGCAAGACTTCATTACCCACTTGCCAGCACACACATATACAGGAAGACTCACAGGTAAAATACAGCCATCTGCAGACAATGGTCTTGGTTAATGGGAGTCATCAAGCTTCCAAACCACCATTAATGGCCCACACTTTGCATAATTACAATAGGCCCTCAGAGTTATATTTTATATTTCTAGTTTTAGATACAAGAGTGGTACATTTATACAAATAGTCTGATCACACTCAATAGATTATAAGCTTTGTAATGATACCTTACAAGAGACCTTTTGCATGAAGCATATTCACTTCCGTTTTCATAAAACTATTCCAGTTACATTATATTCACTTATTATCATGTTTTTATAAAAACATATACCTGCACAACATCACAGGGGGCTTCTCCAGGATCTACACCACCTTTGACTGAGGGAGAGGCAGGCCCATGAGCCCACATCATTTTAGTCTCTGTAGCAATCTCACTTAAACATTTTGAGGCATCCACGGCAGAGCAAGAAGCACAACTGTGACATGCTCACAGCCCACTGACCCACTCAGAAGATAGGCAGCCATGCTCTGTATTAGCTGAAGCTTTAAGGTGGCCTTCACAGTTAGGTACCATACATTACAGCAGTGAGGCCTGAGGTAACAAAGGGGAAAATTCAAGAGAGAAGTCGGCATGTGGGGAGCCAGAGAAAACGGGAGGCTAAGAGGAAACCTTTGGATGAGAGAATTTAATTCAAAACAAGGGAATGCCTATTCATTAGGGCATCAAACAATTTGCACAGAATCTCCTGATATTTGGACCTACAAGCGTAACAGCCACGTCCTCGCAAGGTACCAGTGCACCCCCAAAAGGCACTTTTTGCACTAAAAGATCTGCTCTTCTTCTTTACCCAGTACAAGGTCAGGTTTCAGTCTACAGTAAAACCAATTAGCAGCATTTAAAATGCTATTGCCATCAAAAAAAACAAGGCAATAAAGTCAAAGAAATTACAAGTGCATTCCAGTCACGTTAAACAGGGCAGTAAAATACTCCCCGGATTACGGCCACACACAGAGGGTAAGCGGAGTCCGGTTACTTTTCATAAGAGTTTATTATCAACAGAACATAAGCCCTGGTGAATAGCATGTTCCTGTTGTTGCTTCATCTCTTAGCAACAGCATAAGATGCACTTTAAATGACTACACAAGATCAATAAGTAATGCTTAATCACTGAATGTTTTGGAAATGTACCACGCTGACGGGAAATGACAAGGAAGCAATTGCTAAACAGCTTGCTAAACAATTTAAAATGGCAACAAATTCAGTTTGTGTTTTGGTGCTCAGCTGCTACAGTGGTTCGGGGCTGGGGGCTTCCTGTGGTTAGAGTGTTAGCTAGAGACCTGGACTCAATACCCTGCTCAGCTTCAAACTTCCTGTGTGACCATGGGCAAGGCACTTAATCTCTCTGTGCGTCAGTTCCCCATCTGCAAAATGGAGATAATAGCACTTTCCTACCTCACAGCGGTGTTGAGGATAAATACATTAAAGACTGAGGTGCTCAGATACTACAGAGCTGGGGGCCATATCGGTACCTAAGATTGATGGACAGATCTGTTAACTTCTCTTTCCCAAGTTACAAAGAGCCCGTTTTTCTCCAAATACGCAAGCCTTCTAACAGCATGGTCACCTCTAGGACATAGGTCAGTAGATAGTGGAGTTCATGTGTAAATTTCTATCCAGTCACCTCTCTGCCTGCTCCAGGCTGATAGTATGTATAGTAAAAGCTGCATAGTTCTGCAGCATGGTTTCCGTAATCCTTTCCTTCATGCCCTTCAGCCTCAGTTTTTCCCTTTATTTGACTAGATGCAACCATTCATCCATCCACCTCATTCAATTACCTAGTCACATTTCAGCTATTATTGTCAAGCAACTTGTTCTGTTATGCTTTTAAGAAGGCAAACACTGGAGAGATGCACATTTTCTAACATTAAAACATCCCGAGGCAGATTTCTGGAGGCAGCTCTTCTCCATCCTGCAATTGCTTACAACATGGCACAAAAGAAAAATATACCTTAAATCTCCATATAAGTGATCTTCAAATATTACAGCAGGAGTGAAGACGAAAAATCAGGTGCATTGCTACAGAGAGAAATTTCCTTAGCCAGTTGGATGTTATGTTTTCTTTTTGCTATTATTGTGCATTGGTGCTGGGATTTTCCTTTTTTAAAGGTAGATTTTTGTGCTATTTTAGTGTTATTAAGTACTGGCTTAACAGCTGCGGCGAGTAAAGATCTTTGTAGCCTCAAAACAGGTACTGCACAGCACTTCCAAGCACCGCCCCATCAATGTGTCTTACTTCTGATCTGAAGAGAGCACCTCCAGGGGATAATAGGATCATTAGGAAGCTTCCAGAAAATGATTATTTCCTCCTGAACAAATTAGATAGTACACACCTTTTCTGGGCCAGATCCTCAGCTGGTGTAAATCAGCAGCGCTCCATTCACGCCGTTTTTGTGCCCAAGCCGTCACTGGCATGGGAGGAATAGTTTATTGCTGCTTTTCTTTAAAAAAGTTTGACTTGAAAGCAACTCCTGCAAGGCATCAAGTCCACTAAAGTCAGTGGAAGCGGCGAGCCGTTTGAACTCCCTCAGATAAAGTCAATGGAAGTTGATGGGTCTTAGCACCTTACAACCTCTGAACATGCAGGCTGGAATTCTCAACAGAACCTAAGGGAGTTAGATGCCAAAATACCGTTGGGATTTGGGCACCTAACTCCCTTAAGCTCCTTAGGAAATCCCAGCTGTAACATTCCAAGGTTGAGATTGCGAACCCCTTACCTCCAATGGAAAGCAGGTACTCACACAAGCTGTCCCTTTGAAAGTCAGCAGATGAGGAAGGGCTTCATGATCTGGCTCTGAGAGTATTGGCATTTAAGAGCATTGTAGTGGCAGGAAATTGCAGGGGAAGTGGGTAGAGCCAGAATAATACTGTGACAGTGAATAGTGTATTAAAGAAAATGAACTGAACTGCAAAGACTTGCTGATAATCCTCTGTTTAGTCTAGCAATCGAAACTATCCCAGTTATACTCGGTCATTTTTAGTCTTGCCAGGATACATCACTGGACCATTGCAAGGCCCAGGACTGAGAGCACAGAAAGTGACTTGCCGCATTTTCTAAACGTTACTGGGATGAACAAGAAAAGGCTATTTCTTCATGATGGATCTGCTTCACCTTACTACCCTTCTAAGGACACCAGCATTGTATTGCCAAGCGATTCATGTTTACCAGCAACGTGGATTTCTTGAGAGCAGAATCTAAGCCAGAAAAGATTCCCACAGTTCTGTATTTAGCTGGCCGGTTCCATGCCACCCACTGCAATAGCAATAAGATTATTCTGAGGGGGAAAACATGAGTGTATAAATGTTGCACCGCTACAAATCCAGGGCTCAGTCTTACAAGAGTGCAGAACAAGGAGTTACCAGTAAGACGTCTCTGTCACGCATGACCCAACAAGTGAGGTCAGCTGAGGCGAACAGAGAGTGGTTAAAAGCAGCATTGTACCCAGCATGTGTCATGAGGAATGAAGCAGCTGGCTGGGAGACTAACGTGCCATGGGAACCTTCGTGGCGCCAGAATAAGAGGGCCCAGGAGGCCATGGCCCTCCCACTTTTTGAAAGTGGATGGGCCTGGTTCGGCAGGTGCTCCATCCTTCCTCTTCCCTCTGAGCCCTCCCCCGGCCAGGCAATGTCTCTGGCCCCTCCCCCTGCCCAGAGCAGGAGGATCCACAGCTCCTCACAGCTGCCCGTGGCTCTTACCTGGTCCCGGCTCTGGCTGGGGTGGCCGCAGCCCGTCCATGGTAAGAGCCGCGCAGGCAGCAGTGGGGAGCCGCGCTGTGGAACCTCCACTTGCCCTGGGCAGGGGGCCCGTAGCATGGGGACACGGGCCAGGGGCTGCTCTCGACCCCCCCCCCCTCCAGCTTGCAACTTGGCCATGGGCGGGGCCTTGGGCGGAAGAGATGGGGCGCTTGGGCCCTGCCCCTCCCCCCCACACACACACACTTTTGGGCAGGCTCTGCCATCCTTGGGAACCTTCAGAAGCATTTCTATGTCTGGACCCCAGGGTTGCCTCAGTTATTAATTTCTTCTTCACACAGCTCATCTATCTACATTACACTCATCACCTTGGTATCTGGTACCTGAAGGTTATTTGAATAAGACATTGCATCTGATTGGCAGTAGGATTAATGGACCCTCCTAAAAATGGCTCTTACCCATATCATTTACATTTCTTGGGAAGCACTTAAGCCCCTATGCTCGGCCCCGTCCTATCACACATCCACTTCTCCCTACACAGCAGTGCTCACAGTTCAGGCAGAAATGCTGAGCACTGTGCATATTTCTTCACACTATGTGATGACCTCTCTGCACAAAGGCTGAGCAAATACTTGCACTTTGGCTCTCGGCACTTCTTTCAGCAGCTTACAGGTTCCAATGCTAATAGAGCTGGTATCAGCCATGCCAGTCATTGGTCACTGGTCCTTAGAAAACTGACACTCATTTGGAAAGAGTCCTGGAGCCCTGAAGCATGCTATAGCTTCATGGGAACGTTCTATGGGATTGAACACAAAATGTTACCTCTGCTATAAGGTGGTCCCAAAAAATCCCTAAAGCTAAGATACTTTATGTTCAATTCAATAGGTTTTCAGAATAATTTCTACATACCCTTATTAAAGTTCTGACCTTACTGATTTCACCCCTATTGACTTCCATAAGTGTAATACTAATTAGGCCACTGAACGTTCTCAGAGATCAAGCGAAGACATTTTGAAGATCACGAGCTTCAAAAAAGACTGAACAATGTTAAAACTTTTTGTTGTATAAAACCCTGTACATAAAACCCATCTGTGTAAGCATTAAGGGCCAAATTTTAAATCCATTTTTATGGGCACTATTATTTGCATCTGCAGTTTATAGAGACAAGGTGGGTGAGGTAGTATCTTTTATTGGAGCAATTTCTGTTGGGAGAGAGAGACAGACTTTTGTCTACAGGTTACTTTGGTATAACTCAGGGGTGTGAATAATCCACACCCCTGAGTGACATAAGATACATCAACCTAGCGCCAGTGTAGACAGCACTGTCAGTGCTGTAAGTGCTCTAGTGTAGATGTAGCCACAACCTTTCGAGCTTACACAAAGCTCTTTTTCAGGTCTGGGAAATGTACTCAGAGGGTCACAGCTAAATACAAGGTGGAACAGAAGTGGCCCATTAACACCTCTTCAGTCAAAGGAGGAGGGAACTGGGGGGGGGGGGGGGGGGGGGGGGGGGGGGGGGGGGGGGGGCGGGGAAGTTAGTGGGTTACAGATTGCTGTTTTAAGCCACAAATCCAGTGTGTCTATTCAGCCAATGATTTTTAGTGTCTCGCAACATTATGAATCTAGGCTCCAAGGCTCATCTTTTGAAGGTGTTGTGCAGGTTTCCTTTGAGGATAAGGACTGATAGGTCAGATAAAGAGTGAGCGCTTTGTGAAAAGTGTTCACCCACAGGTGATGCAGTGTTTTTTCATCTTTTATCAATTTTTTGTGTGAGCTCATGCGATAGCGTAGTGATCGTCTTATTCACCCACACAAATGTTATTGGGGCATTTAGTGCACTGGATGAGATCCTACGGGTGTGTTGTGCGGGGAGATGTGACTGCAGGTTTTGCATCTGTTGTTCTGGCAGGGTCTGGTGCCGCTGATATCCTGGGACCAACACAGTTTTAGGAAGCTGGCTGACTGGTCACTGGTTAATCTTGTCATTGCCCCTGAGAAAACAAGACATCAGGTGCTGAACTGAAGGCAGGCTTGCTGAGATGATCACAGTGAATTACGACCTAAATTCCTGGTCTCAGCCCTCAGAAAGATAACAGGCCTGAGACCTAAGGAGCTCACAACAGGATAAGTGATGTAGCTCCTGGGGAACTCTCACAAGTGACTTCAAGAGCTGTATCAGGGACACTCCTAACCCATAGGATCGGATTTTCAGACCTGCATGTATATTTGTGAACACAATTACTGAGACTGCACACGCAATTGCAAATTAGTGAACAAACCGGCCTGGATTGTTAACACAGTTTGAAAATCTGGGTGATGATTTTTTCCCAAATACAGGCAGGAAACAAAAAGTTCCGGTAATATATGACAGAATTACATTAACATGTTAGGACTAGCCCTCGAATTCATAATTTGAAGGACAGAGCTAATTAATATAAACCTGCATCTCAATCTCCATTTAGAAAACAGGCTTGAATAACTAAAGTGGTGCTATACTAACACTTCTTCAGCTTAAACCACTGCTATAAAACAAAGAGCCTCTGCACATTGGTTCACACAGAAAACAAAATGTCATCTGCTGCTCTCTCTCTATTCCAACAGTGTTCACTTTCCGAAGCTGTATGATAACAGACAAGACAAAAGGGTCATTCTCATCTGCCTGGGAGGAGGGGTGGCAAATGGGAAATCTAAGCCAGCCAGCTCACCCAGAGTGACTGCTCAGCACTAAGCAATGTTGACAAGCGCTTACTGTAGGGCAAGTTCACCTCAAAGAGTTGTCAGCCTTTTCTTGCAGACACCAGGGCAGAAAAAACAGTTAATAGTGATTGAAATGCTTTCAGGGTCTCAAAAAGCAAGAGAAGACGTTATAAAAGGTAGAAAAGTACCCTCGTTTTGAAAACAATTTTAAGTGAGAAAATTATCAAGTAAGGAAAATTTCCTTCTCTGAGATCTTCGGACCAGGCTGCTCTTGGATTATATAGTTCCAACCAACCAACAGCTGGGGACAAATCATTAAGGGCAAGGTTTACAAGAGTTCAGCTCCCATTTAGGAACCTAAATACATGGCCAGGTTTTTTGAAGCACTCAGCACCAGGAGTTTCTATTGCTCTGAATGGAAACTATTGGATGCTGAGCTCTTTAGAAAATCTGGCCCTTAGCTTTTAATGACGCTACACTCCTATGCAGGGCCGGCTCCAGCGTTTTTGCTGCCACAAGCGGCGGGGGGGAAAACAAAAAAAGCTGCGATCGGTGGCACTTTGGCGGCAGCTCTACCGCCGCCGCTTCATTCTTCGGCAGCGATTCAGCAGCAGGTCCTTCCCTCCGAGAGGGACCGAGGGACCCGCCGCCGAATTGCCGCCGAAGACCTGGACGGTGTTGCGTTGGCCGCCCCAAGCACCTGCTTGCTGCGCTGGTGCCTGGAGCCGGCCCTGCTCCTATGTCATTTGAAAGCAGACCTCCAACAGACTGTAGTGAAACTATTTTTGTTGATATACAATAACCAATATCTTTAACCATAAATATGAATAGTTCCATGAAAACTCTGATTTTAATCTACACAGGCACTAATTTACACAGGGAATGAACCTGGACTGGTATACGAGATCTCAAAGGAAGAAAATTGACAGGTATGAAATATTTTCTCATCTTTCTGGATCTCCTAGACCAGTCCAGACATTTAGAATAGGCTAAAACAAGGTTTTAAAGGTTAAGGCTAACAACATAAAAATTTCAAAATATATCAGGATGACACATTCACAGCATACAGTGATAATGAAATACTTTCTATTGCAACTGTAACTAGGGTTGATATTAAAACAGTAGCTACTACAGTTAAAAAATTTCCAATCTGTAGGGCTGGATAAACTGTATCCAGGACTTTTAAAAGAATTGGCCAAGAAGCCCTCTGAACCATTGATGTTGATATTTTAACAATGTTTTGAATTCTGGGTCAGTTCCAGAGGAAACATTTTTAAAAAAGCTAATATTGTGCCAATATGTAGCAAGGTTAAATGGGACAACATGGGTATCTTTACACTGGTTAGTTTGATATCAATCCTGGATAAAATCATGAAAAGGCTGATAAGGGACGCAATCAGTAAAGAATTAAAAGGATGGTCCCATAATTAATACCAATCAGCATGGTTTTATGGAAAATAAGTCTTGTCAGACAAACATGATATTGTTTTTTAACGAGATTACAAATTTGGTTGATAAAGGTAGCTGACAAAGTCTGACATAGTATACTGAGTATGTCCAAACCCTTGTTCTTGCCTTATGAGGCAGGAGAACAAAAGCTCTCGGTCCACCTTCTCTGGGCGGCAGGGATGCAGTTGTGGCCAGAGCCACTACAGATGTAGCCTTCTTGGTGCTCCTCTGCAGCTGGTTCAAGTCCCTCCTCTGAATAAGGCAGAGTAGAGACCTGACCTTGGATTCCCCATATCCCAGGTGAGTGCCTTAACACTTAGCTATTGGTTTTCTGCGGTCTCTGTCTCTCTCTCTGACCAAAAATTCCACCCTGGATCTGAGAAACTTTCCAGATGAAAGCTTCAACAAAACAGACCCTTTCCTGCAAAAAGTTGCATTTTCAATGAGCTGGCATTTTCTGATGAAAAGCTGTTTCATCAAAAAAATTCCCAACCAGCTGTAGGCCCAACCCTACACAGGAGTTATTCCCACATGTTTTAATCCCAAACACAGATCCGTTAATTAACATCCATCAATAACTGTCCCAGGTGTGGGCCTTTAGACAGTAAACTCTTGAGCAAGGTCTGCATCTCACATCTGCAAAGCACTGTGCACATGCTGTATCCATATCTAACCATGAAAAAAATATATATACAAGGAAATAGGAGTGACTAACGTAATGAAATCCAACCAACCTTACACTTTATATGTCCTCCTCTTTTAAGTGTCCTGAGCAGCTTTATGATCTATGTCAATTAAGTTGATATGGAGAGAATGTAAAACACCTCACCTAATAAACGTGTATTCACTGTGTACCGGAGAGGTTCAGAGCAGCAGACACAAAAAGAGAGAGCAAGGTTCCACAAATAAACAGCTTATAGTAATATATTAATCTAAACATAGGGCAATCTCTCTCTGCCCTGGCACCTCTTTAGATTTCACTTTGCACGTCACATATCGCTGCTGGAAAACGTGATTGTGGTTGGGAAAATCTGAAATCCAGAGGTCTCCACATGTGTGCATTTACGGTATCAAATTTAATGAACCCTTTAATATCAGTGAGTAGGATTACTACAGCTTCTAAAAATTAACAATGCTGAATGCAAACAGCAATCATTTCTGGCATTAGTGACCCGTTCCTTGAACAATGAAATAGTGAAAAACTGATAACAGTTGTTTCTAGTTTAGCGTCATATTTGAATAATTTTTCAGAAGCACTCAAGCAAGGAATTGATTTGAATGTGAAATTAACCCAGGGCCTGATTTTCAGAAGTGCTGAATACCTACAATTCTAAGTGAAAGCAATAGGAGCTGCAGGAATCCAGCACCTCTGAGCATCAAGCCCTAAATACAGGGTGCTATTCTTACGGAAGAGCAACGCTTAATCATTTAGAAACTGCTTTGCAGGGGTTTAAGTTCATGCTGCCTAATCATCCAGTGCACTTCATCTCCTGGCAGTCCACAGTGGATCCTGCTGCACATGCCAGTCAGCCCCTCCATTACTCGCTGTGCTCATTGGCATAAGAGACAAGATTCCCACTGTGCTGCCGCCTCAGCTGAATTCGCTGTGAAGCCTGCTCCATCACTACTGCATCCAAATGCTGAGCAAACACGAGAACCAGGGACATGGGCAGATCTCTGATCTTATGTGTACAAAGTGACCGGAGAAGCCTAGAAGAAAAGGGCCTGTTTCCTTCTACTCCCCCAGCCCCAACCCTCACTCTAGCCTTCGAGGTTCCTTGGAAAATTATGTCTCAAGCATAGTTGCCAACTTTCATGTGGTAAATAAGCACCCTGACTTCCACAATAAGCCAAAAATCAAGCTAATCCCATTTCAAAACAAGCCAGTCCCTAAGAACCCCAACACTCTATGTGACTAGATCCCCCCGGTGTGCAGTCTGGGACTGTGGTGGGCCCGCTGTGCACCCCTGACTCTCTCCTCCCCTTGCCCCTGCTTGCTGGGAGCCGATCAAAAGAAAAAAAAAAAAAAGACGCAACAAGCTACAAGCCAAACAAGCAACGAGCTACAAGCAAAAAACTAGCCAACAAGCAACTCACAAGCCAATTAAGCCAAAAACAAACCCAATTTCTGAGGTTTTTTTGTGGGTTTGGCATGTCTCGTCTCAAGATATTCACTCCTCTGGTCCTGGTATATACACAGTCCCACCCCCGTCCTAAGAGAGACCTCTGGCAAAGTACAAGGGATGCTCCAGTCTAAAACTTCCCCTGATATACCTGTTACACCACATCTCAGTAGCTTGTTATAAGCAAGACAAATGCTGGTTACTAAGGCAGTGGGCAAATTCCAGCAACAGCTAGGTAGCATATGTAGACAAAATTACCCCATTTAAAAAGGTATAATACCTTGACTAGTTGATGATATGGCCCCAGGAAGCACCTGGCTTAGACTGGTCTTCCCTGCCCTCGCCTCAACCACATACTCTTCAGATGGGTCAGTTTTCTTCTTTATTGTTTTGCCTGCTGTGTCACTAGATAAAATGAACCAATTGCCAAAACCCAGCAATGGCCCCACAGGAAACAAAATAAAGTAAGACACACCGGAACACTGTAGGAGCTAAGTGATGGTGTGAATGTAGACAGAACAGCACACACTGGTGGTTGGTCACCGACTACCGGCTCCCTGCCAGCCAAGAGATCATCTGAACAATCTGCTTTTGTAATGTGAATTTAATAGCTTTTCAAAAGTGAGGCCTTAAAAAAATTAATATCCGTGCAATTGATCCTAAAAATAATTTGTATGTGGGCCCTTAATGTCATGAATAAAACCAATGCAAGAATAAAATTCTATTTCTCACACACAAGACTTCATTAAGATTGCATGTATAGATGCACCAATTCATATTAGAGGGGAAAAAGCCTCCCTCACATGTTCAAAACTGAGGAAAATACAGAGATAAGTCGACACTTCTCAAGCCAGGCATCCACCCTCCTTAACTCTGCCCATGCAGGGAGGACAGTTTATCATTTTCCTTTCTTGGCACAGAAAGGATTGAAATAGTCAACACAACTCACTGACTCATTGCTTTTAGAATTAGATTCATATATACGTGACTCCGACACTAAGTGTTCTGACTTCTCAACCCACAAACCTTTGCATTTTGCATGTAAATAATTTCAGGACATGGGCACATGAGGTTTGTATATGGAATCACAGTAGTTGGATAATTGGCTGCTATATGGAGTCATAGGACCCTATTTGGTGAAATTCTGATTGCCCTCTGCATCTCGCAAAATCAGGCCTTTAAATGAAGAATAATTCAAACTAAACTGCACAAAGGCACTAAGTGTGGAATCAGTGTCCACATGGAGACTTAGTTGGAATATCCACTGTGTTTTAAATTCACATCCTAGCTATTTCACACTAATTTCCCCATGAATACCCTGTGTAGACAAGCCCTAAGAATGAGAGCCAAATGCCAGTGCTCCACAATGTAATGGGTTATGGTAGTACTCCATTCTCCAGCCAGGACTGATGCTACTAGACTAGCCTCCTTGCTTCCTCTCTCCAGTTGGCCATTGTGCCCACCTTTTCTCCAGGTAATGAGTGGGGCACCATCATTGCCACCACAGAAGGGTTAGTACTGATGACAGAGTGCTGCAAACAGCAACTTTTATTACAAAGTGAATGACATGTACAACAGGGCCCAGTCTTCACCAGCATTTAGGCCTTTAAATATGTATTTAAGTTCATCCCTGTTCAGCAAAGCACTTAAGCACATGCTTAGAGTTAAGCGTTTTGTTGAACTCAGGCCTAAGCGCACAAGGCTTAAGTGCGTCTGAAGTCTGAACCCAACATTCAACCCCCTTGACAGAGCATAACACAACAGTCTCAAAATGTCTGTCTAGTCATCAGACTCCCAGCTCCACCACGGACTCCTGTGAGACCTTGGACAGGTCACTATCTTGGTGACTGTTACTCACCTCTACAATAACAATAGCATGACCTACCTCCCAGGTGTGTTGTGTGCTCCAGCTGCAATATATTATTGGTGCTTTCCAAAGCAGACTAGTATTTTTAAAGTTAATTTAGCATGGTTGTAAGGACAGACCCAGAGACTGTGTCTTATTTATTCACTGAACAGATACCTCATTGGCACAGACAGTACAAACTTCCCATACTGCTCCACCAGCCTTCTCAGTGCTAACCAGAATGGACCACTTTAGGAGTAAGTGTGCTTCAGCCCCTTGGCCTCTCTTCTGCTAAGTGTGTAACCTGCTATGGTGCTTTGGAATGAATATCTGTCACTGGGCCTGGGCTAGCTTGAAACACACAGTGTTAACATAATGGGCTCCGCATCCCTTTCCTGATGGCTGACAGCCATCAAGTCCCAGACAGGAGTCTCAGTTTAACGTGAAAAGATCAAAACCATGATTAAAAAGGGCATATATAGTAATCATCACTGCTTTCAAAAAGAAAAATGAATATCCACACTATAGTTTGTAATTAACCTCTCAAAGTCAGAATAGATTTATTGTCCTCTCTATAGATCAATTCTTACTGTATAATCAAATAATAAATCTGGATAGGAAGAAGTCACACTCTGGGAAGGGAAAAGCAAAAAAGTTCCATCTTAGCTCCAACAGAGCCCACACAGTTTTGTTTAACACATCAGAAAGGAACAGCTGTAGGTTGTATTTTATGCTATGCCTGTTTTTCATGGCACAGTTCCTAAAACACAATTTCTAAACATATTTTCTATCGACAATAACCTCCGCAGGATCAGATAATGTGCAGTAACACTTGCTATTCCAGCAGCGCTTTGCAGAGACTGGAGACAGATCAGCTCAGCAAGGCCTCTATGGTTCCATATGCCCAGAGAATTATTATTTTATACAACATGCGACTGATACAGCCGTATGATTTATTACAGGATTTTCCCCTTGCTCCCACATAGCTAACTGATGGTGTGCTACGGTCTCTCACTGCAGGCTTCCCCCTCCCCCTTTCCTTCATTTGGGGATAAGGATTTGGCGGGGGGAAGGGGAGGGAGTAGATGCAACAGGGAGCACGTGTGTGTGACAGGGAGCACAAATAGATTTTCATGGACCCACAGGTACAAACCTCAAGCATTTGAATCCCAAGTGATCTCTACATTGGGGAGTGAGGTGGAAAGAGGCCTGCGGCTGTGTGTGGGCCTGCTCAGGAAGAGCTCCTTGCTGCTGACTCAGTGTGTGAACTTGGGCAAGTAGTTTGACCTTTCAGTGCCTCAGTTTACTCACCTGCAAAACTGAGATAATGGGCCAGATCCTCAGCTGATGTAACTTGGTGCCCAGCCAGTACAGCCAATGCAAATTTACATCAGTGGAGAATCTGGCCCAGTAACGCTTGTCTACTGTTACTCACAGCGGTGCTATAAATTAACTAATGTTCATAAAATGCCTGGCAATCCTTCGGACGAAAGGCACTGTGCAGTAAAGAAAGTACATGATTATTCTACCCTGATGTAATGAACCAACCTTATCTGGAATAAATGCTGATGACAAAAAGAGGAAAGATGTAAAAAACAATTCTACACCATTTAGTTTTTGCTTTAGCGGTTATTCTTGCCATGTCATTAATTCAGGGTAAATTATATGAACTTCTGCTAAAAATCAACAAAACTTCCATATCCAGATCCGTAAGCTGAAGTGTTTCTGATCAAAATTCAAACTTCCCCACATAAATTTAAATGATTACCACTTCTATCTATCTTACCTCCTCATCTGACCCCATTATCGTAGCATCTGAGTGCCTCAGTCTTTGATGTACTTATCCTCAGAGCATCCCTGGGAGGTAGGAACGTACTGTCCCCATTTTACACGTGGGGAACTGTCACCGGGTGCCTGCTCACAGCTGTAGCACCTCCTTCTGGCCATGTCTGGGGATTAGCTCTGCCAGGCCGATGCCTCTTCTTGCAGTTGGACTCTGTCACTCTCTCTGTGTCTCACTCTCTCAGGGCTCAGCTCACCCCCTCTGTGGCTTGGCTCTCTGGCCAAGTCACCGTAGTCCTTCCTTTCTGGGATACCAAAGTGTCTTGGGGCCCACTGACCTAGGCAGTTTTCTCATTCACTCCCCCCCTTAATGGTGGCACTTCGGCAGTGCCTGGCAGGGGAACCCAGGCCCACTCTTTACACTGCATTCCAGCCCAGAGACAACAACATTACCCTACAACAAGCAGCCAAGGTCTGCACAGTCCCTGCTATATCACTGGGCTATTTCCTACCTTGCCTTCTCTCTAACCCTGAAAGTGACCCCAGCCTCACTCTCTGCAGCTCCCATCTGCCCTCAGCTGCTGGGCTTTATACAGGCCCCTCCGCTTCCTGTCCAGATAAGCCTCATCTCTAATTAGTCCTTGCCCCATGGCTCCTCCTCCAGGTGCAGCCTAGGCAGTTAATTGGCCCACCTAGCCACCTTAACCCCTTCAGGCCTTGTGTGGGGTGCACACCCCATGACAAGAACTGAGGTACAGAGGGGCTAAGTGACTTGCCCACGGTCACAAAGGAAGTCTGTGACAGAGCAGAGAATTGAAACCAGTTAGAACTGGTTGGAAAAATGCTAACTACGCAGTTTTTCAGTGGAATGGCCTACTGAAATCAAAACATTCAACAGAGATGGTTCGATTTAGACAAAGTTTCTCTAGAAACCAGCCAAGGTTCTTATGGGAAGCTGGCTGGTTTCCTGCTAGCTTGCTTGCCTGGCTTCTCGGCAGCCCAGACTGAGGAGCCCAGGCTGCCAGGGTCTGCAGCTCTGGAGCAGATTGCCCTCAAGTCGGGGACCCCACGGCTTCCATCCCCTTTTGCAGAGAATTTAATTTTTTTTTGTAAATACAAAATAGCAAAATCCTCCATGAAATGGAATGATCTTTCTCCATCCAGCTCTAAAATCAGTTCTCCAGAGTCCCAGGTTAGTGCCCCCTGCACACACTGGACCACCTGTCCTTCTCTCTACTTAATTCATAAACTAGACTGTAAACTCTTTTGGGAAGGGACTGCTTGTTTATAATATTTGTACAGAGCCTAGCACTGTGGGGCCCCGGCCTCTAAGTATTACTGGAATACAAGTAATAAATAATAACAATATAGGGTCAAATCTAATTGCCCTTGAAATAAATGGAAAGACTCAGTAGGAGCTGGATTTAGACCTCAAGGCCTAGATTCTTAAAAGGTATCTAGGCATTACTTGTGCTCAGCATTACAATGCCTAACTGATTTAGGAGCTTAAACCTCATTTTCAAGTGGTACTCGAACAAGAACTTCTATGACAAGCTCATTACACTCAGGTCCGGCCCATGCTAGAAGTATAGCCAAGCAACAAACCTGTCACAGAATTGAAAAACAAGACCTCTTTAGCAAATGGATTGAGATAATCTTGTAAAGTTATTGCGAGGTCAAGAGGCAGTGCTGTGTGTTCAAGAAGCTTTCAAGACTCTCTAAGTAAACACTATTCCAGACAAAAATATTTGCAGTTTCAACAAAGGAGGGCACAGAATCGGTTTGGAAATCATCTCTTTGCTTGGCTGCTCCAATCAGTTTAGCTACCATGTTTGGCTAACAGCAGAGTTGCGAGGGAAAGCAGCACCGGAGGTAGCAAACCTAGTACAGATTCAAATAAATGGTTGTTTCAAGAATTTAGTTATTTATGTGAGGGATTTTAGCAAATGATTTCAATCTGTGCACTTGGTCCACTGCTTCTTGTCCTAAGTCCTACCAAACACTGTGTTCCCAGCCTATAGTTAATCAAATGTTAGAATAAAAGCCTTAAAATTCCACCTGGGGACTTTTTCATTTATGTACTTATTTTTCCTTTTAGTGCCCACGAAACATCTTGAACTATTGGGAGGTGTGATGGTGCGCCTGCAGGACACTGGGCTCTAAGGGGTTAATAGAGCCTTTGGGAGGCGACACAGGAGGCAGCCAATCCGAGAGGGGCTGCGAGGAGCAGCCAATCAGGGCCGGGCTGGCCCATATAAGAAGGGCTGCAGAACAGAGCAGTTTCAGTCACTCCCTGGAGCTTGAGGAGGGAGATGGACTGGCTGCCTTACAGGCTGAAGGCAGTAAGCACCCTGGACAGAGCAGTGCTGCAGGCAGAGACCCAGGGAGCTAAAGGCAGCTCCTGGTGGGCTGCAGACATTTGCAGGTTGAGGCCCTGAGGCAAGGGCAAAGAGGGTGCTGGGGCTGTGGGGAAGTGGCCCAGGGAAATCTACTGAGCAGTTGGAAGGGGCACTGCAAGCAGCGGCCATCTGCAGGGTCCCTGGGCCAGGACCTGGAGTAGTGGGCAGGCCTGGGTCCCAACTCCCACTTGCCACTGAGGAAGTGGCTAGACCAGGGGTAGGCAACCTATGGCACGCGTGCCGAAGGCAGCACGCAAGCTGATTTTCAGTGGCACTCACACTGCCCGGGTCCTGACCCCCAATCTGGGGGGCTCTGCATTTTAATGTAATTTTAAATGAAGCTTCTTAAACATTTTAAAAACCTTATTTACTTTACACACAACAATAGTTTAGTTATATATTATAGACTTATAGACAGAGACCTTCTAAAAATGTTAATATGTATGACTGGCACGTGAAACCTTAAATTAGAGTGAATAAATGAAGACTTGGCACACCACTTCTGAAAGGTTGCCGACCCCTGGGCTAGACTGAGGGACTGTGATACTGTCCCCTGGAAGGGGGGGGAACACAGAGTGTGGCACAGCTGGAAGGCTGTGTCCTGAACAGGACGCTGCAGTCCTGGGAGTGACGTGGGTCTCTGGAGCAGAAGCAATGGTGGCGAGACATCACCAGAAGAGGGTGCACTGGTGTACATAGCTAATCCCCAGGACAGCCAGCAGGAGGCGCCACAGTGGTGAGTCCCGTCCTGTCACAGGAGGACATCTAGCACAGCCTGCTGCTAGGCAACCTTCCTCAACCCTGAACTTGCTTCACACATGATCAGTCCTTGTCCTCTCTCCTGAGACTGCTACGGGGGTGTTCGTCATGGCTGCAGTAGTTTTCAATGACAGTCACACCCGTCTACTAGGATCTGGACAGAGGCTGGCCGTTCGTTTTAGATATTCCGCTCAATGTGAAAAAGCATTTGGAGGTTGATCCAAAACCCACTGAAGTTAATGGAAAGATTCCCATGAACTTCAATGCCGTTCATCATCGTTAATAACAGCCTGGATTTGATTTTGCATTTCTAGAGTGCCTTCCATAACAGGATCTCAAAGCTTTTGGCAGAGCTGAATTCAGCCTCACAAACCCACCTACAAAGTAAGTATTAACCTCTGTTTTCCCATTGGGAAACCAAGGCATACAACTGTTAAATGACTTAACCAAGATCACCCTGTGCCAGATCCAGGAGCAGAACCTAGATTTGCCAATTCCCAGTTCTGTACTTTAAGCTCTGTACTTTTTACACGGCCATTCTTTCTCCTTGAGCTGGCAATCTAGATGGGAAAAGTTCCACAGTGTGTTACCAGACTACAGATCAATCCAATTATCACAGGAGAATCTGATCCTAGGCTGCTTTAATTTGCACCAGCTAATAACTGTATAGTTATACCAGACAATTAATGGCACTTCTAGAAATGTTTTATGGTTTGCTCCCAAAAATCATTTTGCAATGGCCAATTCTTTGGTCCTTTAAAATAGGGTAAATATCTTTGAAGCAGGTATGTTGGGACAGGAGACCATAGAACCAACCTTCAGTCTGTTGGGTTGGGCGCTTAATTGTTCAGATGGATGGGGATGCAAGATTTGCCACAGGGATTTAAACTGAAGGAACATTCACTCCCACAAACAGGCTTCTTTCAAAACAAATGATTCATTTAAACTCATTAAATAGAAAACAACAGGTAACTGAAATTCATCCCCTATTAGCAATTTGTCTCAGCTACAAAGCAGTTCCCTAGATCTATTGATTAAACATTTCCTGTGGCTCAGTACAGACATCAGGCTAATCAATGAGGTAATGCTTTTTTTTAAAATTCTAATTGAGGGCTTGAGTCAACCCATTATGCTAAAGCCCATGAGACAAAGCATGTTTAAAAGCTGCCCAGTTACATCATGCTTGGCTCTCATAACAAAGCTGGAGTATAAAGGGACTTTGGATTTTGTTTAGCTGTGAAATTATCCTGCACAGCTTTTAAGGAATCTGCTGCTTTCTACATATTTACATCAGTTAGCCTAAGACTTGTCCTCTATGCTTGCAAGGCTGTTTTCTGTAGCTTCTGCTTGACTTTCATGTTATGTTTTGTTCTACATGGCTACAGGTGACTCTCTATATTATTGTTAAATAAGAAGAAAGAACCACAGAATGAGGGAAAACAACAACAGAGAGGTTTGCCAAAAGGATTATAGAAATTATTTAACAGTCTGTTCAAACTAGTAGCAATATTATTGCAGTTTTATTAACTGATGTTATTTGGTTCTCTGCAATTCTTCTATACACTAAGTGGGTGGCAAATTTTATTGTTTTATATATTCAAATATTACAAACAAGGAATAGGATCCACTGAAGATCTCATGGCAATTTTTTCAAAAGCAGAGGTACCTACTGCCGCAAATTCCAACTTAGATACTTCTATTACATCTACCTACAATTCTCCCAGCATTTCCCTTGGATAAGGTATTCTCCACTTATTTTCCTAGGCTGCAATGTGGTGGTGCTATAAAGTAGTAAAACAATCACTGAGTTTTACCCCAGAGGTAGCTGCATTTTTATTATGGATGAAGAGTTCACGCTATACAGAGTGCCGTTTAACTTTGCATAGCTCTTTGTAATCCTCTGGGATGAGAAAGTAATTTTTGTGTTTATATAACCTATTTATAAGCACTACCAAATATATTCTGGGGTCTAATCAGAAGGAAAATGAAGCATACTGAAAATAATTTACTTAAATTCCTTCCCAAAGGATCTTGAAGTGCTTTACAAACTTTAATTATATACATAAATTTGGAATAACTCTATCCATCTATGAAATGCACATACCGCTGTGCTAAAATATGGCAACTGCTTAAGAGTACAACAGCAATTCTCCCCAGAGCCTGGGAAATAATGACCAGAGGATCTTTTATAACCAGAAATTTAACAATAGATCAAGAGATAGCACATGCAGCAGGAGAATGTGCCCTCGCTAAAAGCTTGCTCCGATATTGGTCCCTCACTGACAGAGGAAAAACTGAAATTTGTCCCAGGAATAGGAAAACAATTAATTATATCTGAAAAAAAGGAATACACAGAGACCAATTTTAGGTTCCTAAATTATCATAGAGCAGACATTTTGCTACATGGTTAGCACCTCAAAGCCAATTTGAGAGCTCTGGCATCCAATTCAGAATGCTTCTTCACTATTTTTCTTTTTGCATTTGGCTGCCAAATTTGATATCCTGAATGAGCAGCAGTGGATGGAACATGGGAGTGGGAGTCAGGAACTCCCAAATTCAAATCCAAGCGCCTAACCAGACTTGAGCTGTGATCTTCAGGAAGCATATTTATACTGAGGAAGAAACCATTACAGGGAGCATGAGTTACAGAAGATGGTTGGTTCTTCAGCACATCCACACAGCAACACTGTTTGAGAGGACCCACAGAGGAAAGGTTCTATAACTAGGGCCCTACCAAATTCAGGGTCCCCTTTGGTCAATTTCACAGTCATAGGATTTTAAAAATAGTTAATTTCGTGATTTCAGCTATTTAAATCTGAAATGTCACAGTGTTGTAATTGTAGGGGTCCTGACACAAAAAGGAGTTGTGGGGGGAGGGTTGCAAGGTTATTGTAGGGGGGGTTGCGGTACTGCTACTCTTACTTCTGCGCTGCTGCTGGCGGCGGCGCTGCCTTCAGAGCTCGGTGGCTTGAGAGCGGTGCCCAGCTCTGAGGGCAGAGCCACCGCCAGCAGCAGCACAGAAGTAAGGAAGGCAGGATATTGTATTGCCACCTTTACTTCTGCACTGCAGCCTGTAGAGCTGGGCCCTCAGTCAGCAGCCGCCATTCTCCAGCCCCCCAGCTCTGAAGACAGCACAGAAGTAAGGATGGTAATACTGCAACCCCCCTAAAATAACCTTGCGACCCCCCGTCCCGGTCAGCACCCCTTATTTGAGAAACACTGGTCTCCCCTGTGAAATCTGTAGAGTACAGCGTGAAAGCACACAAAAGACCCGCTTTCATGGGGGGAGACCAGATTTCACGGTCCATGACGCATTTTTCACAGACGTGAATTTGGTAGGGCCCTATCTATAACCCATGACCCACTCCCTGAGCCATCCCGTCCCCCTGTATAGCACTCCACACCAATTACATCATGCTCTGCTTGGACAGGAAAAATCCCTTTCTGACTCTTGCAGCAATTACTGAGTGACGAAGCAGTGCCAGAAGTGGAGTGAGGGCGCCATGGGGTTTAGCATGTGGCTTATTAGCTCAACTCTGTTTTGCTCTGAAGCAGGATTTGCTTGTTTGTTTTTAAATAATCTTCCCACCCTCCACCCTTATATACACAGAAAGTGTGTGGCAAATTTTATTGTTTATTATGTTCAAATATTAAAAACAAGGAATAGGATCCACTGAAGATCTCATGGCAATCTTTTCAAAAGCAGAGGTACCTATTGCAACAAATTCCAACTTAGATACTTCTATAATATCTACACTGTCCTCCCCTAGAGGGTTTATAGGTCTCTTGGACCAAGTGTATTAAAGCAGGGACGATGTACAAGAATGACAGACCGCGACAGGGAGAGGGATCCAGGCCTAGGAGGCGACAGGGAAACACACAGTGGGAGGAGTCCATAATGGGGGCAAAAAGTTATGTAGCAAAAGAAAGACAAACAAGGAACAGAAGGTGATGAAACAGGTGGGAGTCAGGCTGTGCAAAGCCTTTAAGGACCTCAGGTTTGATGCAGAAGGAAAGGGGAAGCCCATGACGGGATCTGAATCAAGGGGGTATACAAGAAATGAACACAGCTAAAATACAGATCAATCTGTATCAACCGACATACAGATAAACTATAGCAATACAATTCCTAGAGGAATGAGAGCACCTCTCCCATGCTCCTATCTACGAGGTTTGAAAGGGAACAGAAATGCTATGCCAGATGTTTAAAAACAGCCGGGGAGCCTATCCAAAAATCCCATTTAATCAAAGATTTTTTAGAACTGATCCCATGAGGCTGAGAACTGAGGCTCCAAATAAAGTCAAAGGAAGCTGTCTTAAAGGAGAGTGGCTCAGCCCCTCTCCGGATCAGCAATACACACGTCACAGTTTAAAAAAAAAAAAAGAGCTATGGCACCAAGCCACTGTCTCCAATTTGAAAATCTCTTCTGGTTGTTGCCCTAAAACGTTTCACAAGAGGAGTGAATGGACAGGAGGAACGGAAGGGTTGTTTAATGGGGTTTGTAAGTGGCAGTTCCGACAGCAACTGGATTGGAATCAGCACAAATATTTGTGTCACTTGGCAGCAGTGATGTCCAAGCATGGTTTGCGACCTTCACTGGTGACTCAACAATTGGCAGCAAATAAAGAACTGCCTGTTTAGAACTCTAAAGGCTTCACAGCTGTGTGCCTGGATGTACATACTGCCCTAGAGCTGCACGCTAGGAAAATACAGCATTTGAAAGGAGTTCTCCCCTTTGCTTGTTTTTCTTGTCCAAAGTACATTTAAACAACCACCTTGTAACATGGGCCTTCCCCTTTCCTTGCTGCCTTGGCCCCAGTTCCTAATGATAGTGCCCTGGCAGAAGGGAATGGGACAGAGCAGCAGGGTCGTTGCTGATGTGGGAGAGTTCAACTGGATTCAGAGGAGAGATCATACACCTAGCTAGCCAGGGCCCAAAGACTAGGGTGACCAGATGTCCTGTTTTTAATGGGACAGTCCCGTATTTAAGCATTCTTCCAGATATCCTGACTTTTTGTTACATATGGGCAAATTGTTCCGTATTTTCTGGGATCGCAGCACAGAGCCAGCAGCGGGGGGCAGCAAGCAGCCCTGCCGCCCCCCTTTGCTCTCGTCAGCGCATGCCCACGACAGAATCTCCCTTGCAGCCTTCTCCAGTGGCAGCAGCGGCACCAGTGCCAGGGATGGGCAGTGACAGCGCGGCCAGGAGCAGCCCAGGCTCCGCCACTACCCCGGTTCCTGCTGCTGCACCTGCCCCGCCGCCCTCCTGGGCAGCACTCCCGTTGCGCTGCTGTCAGCTCCCACATTGCATGGGGGAGAAGCCAGGGCCGGGTGTGCCCTCCTTCCTCTGTGCACCTGCTGTGCTCCCTGCTCCCCCAGGCGGAGGGGGCAGTGGGAGCAGGCTGTGAGCAGCGTTTCACCTCACACCCTACCCCCCGGCCGCACGTGGGACCCCTAGTGGGGCATGGAGGAACGTGGGGGGTCATGACAATGCCAGCCCTGTGCTGGAGGGAGGACTAGGAAGAGCGGATTGGGCTGGCCAGCCTGCCCCGCATGCAGGGGGACAAGGGGAGCCTCAGGCAGCCCCATGCGCGGGCGTGCGATGGGGGGTGGCTCGGACCACCAGCCCTGCAGGCAGGCAACGGGGGGGCTCGGACCACAAGCTCCGCATGCGGTGGGGGGGCTTGGAGGACCAGCCTCATACGCAGGGGAGAAGGGGGGTCAGACCAGCCCCAGGGGGGCGGAGGGGATCACAGGGGGATCGCAGGCAGGTAGCTGGGTGCTCGGACCAGGTGGGGGGGGGTCGCAGGCGGGTAGTGGGGAGGTCAGATGGGGGGGGGGGGTTTCACATGCAGGCAGCGGGATGGCTCAGGCTAGCCCAAGAACATGGGCGCTGGGGGACCTCAGGGAGGGCTTGGGCCAGCCTGGGGGTGTCCCGTTTTCCCTTTGGGAAAGTATGGTCACCCTACCAAAGACCCATAAGAAACTGCTAACATAGGACCAAATACAACTGTGAATTCATGTGTGTGTGTGTGTGTGACATGTCCAATTTTGGTCCCTCAGAAACACTCCCCCTTGCATCAGGAAAGAAAGGTAAAAAATTCTAAAATCATCTGTTGCCTGCATACCTGTAGAGAGCAGACCCCTATCTGATTCCACTGGAGACAGAGAGCAGACCCATATGACAGACATAAGAATGCTCCATGAGTATCACTTTCCTTGTGTTTCACCCCAAATAAACTTCTTCCCAAGCAGCTGACAAATTATACCCTTTTTCTCTGCAGAACGAAGATTTTTCTTATCAATCTTATCTAGGATGTTCTGGCTGCAGATAAACAGCTTCTCAATCCTGTCCCTGCCCCTCAGATACAAACATGCCATGGCTTTCCCTTCAGTGATTTAGTGGAATGTTTAATTTTGAAATACTTCAGCATGATACTGATGTAGCCCATTTCAATGATACAGACGTGTTTGCCAGAAGTATCATAGAATCATAGAAGATTAGGGTTGGAAGAGACCTCAGGAGTTTAACAAAGACAAATGCAAAGTGCTCCACTTAGGAAGGAACAATCAGTTTCACACATACAGAATGGGAAGAGACTGTCTAGGAAGGAGTACGGCAGAAAGGGATCTAGGGGCATAGTGGACCACAAGCTAAATATGAGTCAACAGTGTGATGCTGTTGCAAAAAAAGCAAACATGATTCTGGGATGCATTAACAGGTGTGTTGTGAGCAAGACACGAGAAGTCATTCTTCCGCTCTACTCTGCGCTGGTTAGGCCTCAACTGGAGTATTGTGTCCAGTTCTGGGCACCGCATTTCAAGAAAGATGTGGAGAAATTGGAGAGGGTCCAGAGAAGAGCAACAAGAATGATTAAAGGTCTTGAGAACATGACCTATGAATGGGAGGGAAGGCAATAGAATAATAACAAAGGGAATGACTTTTGAGTAGTGAAGGCTGATGAAGGGCTGGAGATGGAAGTGATGAGTGTAAAGAAGTAACAATGAATATATTAAAAAAATACTTAAACAAAATCTAATGCAAAGTATTCAGCATTCCAAAGGCAGACAGTTATGGTGCTGTACAAAGGGTCATAAAAAAGAAAAATAACCATACCCAACATCTCATACTATTTGCATACACCTATTTGCAAACACCTAGAAGATAATAAGGTGATAAATAACAGTCAGCATGGATTTGTCAAGAACAAATGTCAAACCAACCTGACAGCTTTCTTTGACAGGGTAACAAGCCTTGCAGATAGGGGGGAAGTGGTAGATGTGGTATATCTTGACTTTAGTAAGGCTCTTGATATTTTCTTGCATGACCTTCTCATAAACAAACTAGGGAAATACAACCTAGATGGAGCTACCATAAAGTGGGTGCATAACTGGTTAGAAAATCGTTCCCAGAGAGTAGTTATCAGTGGTTCACAGTCATGCTGGAAGGGTATAACAAGTGGGGTCCCGCAGGGATCAGTTCTGGATCTGGTTCTGTTCAATATCTTCCTCAATGATTTAGATAATAGCATAGAAAGTACACTTCTAAAGTTTGTGGACGATACCAAGCTGGGAGGGGTTGCAAGTGCTTTGGAGGATAGGATTAAAATTCACAATGATCTGGACAAACTGGAGAAATGGTCTGAAGTAAAGAGGATGAAATTCAATAAGGACAAATGCAAAGTACTCCAGTTATGAAGGAACAATCAGTTGCACAAATACAAAACGGGAAATGACTGCCTAGGAAGGAGTACTGCGGAAAGGGATCTGGGGGTCATAGTGGATCACAAGCTAAATATGAGTCAACAGTGTAACGCTGTTGCAATAAAAGCAAACATCATTCTGGGATGTATTAGCAGGAGTATTGTAAGCAAGACACGAGAAGTAATTCTTCCGCTCTACTCCACGCTGATTAGGCCTCAACTGGAGTACTGTGTCCAGTTCTGTGTGCCACATATCAGGAAAGATGTGGACACATTGGAGAAAGTCCAGAGAAGAGCAACAAAAATGATTAAAGGTCTAGAAAACATGACCTATGAGTGAAGATTGAAAAAAATGGGTTTGTTTAGTATGGAGAAGAGAAGACATGATAACAGTTTTCAAGTACATAAAAGGTTGTTACAAGCAGGAGGGAGAAAAATTGTTCTTCTTAACCTCTGAGGATAGGACAAGAAGCAATGGGCTTAAATTGCAGCAAAGGCGGTTTAGGTTGGACATTAGGAAAAACTTCCTAACTGTCAGGGTGGTTAAGCACTGGAATAAATTCACTAGGGAGGTTGTGGAATCTCCATCATTGGGGATTTTAAAGAGCAGGTTGGACAAACACCTGTCAGGGATGGTGTAGTTAATACTTAGTCCTGCCTTGAGTGCAGGGGACTGGACTAGATGACCCTCTCGAGGTCCCTTCCAGTTCTATGATTCTATGATAATGTTCCCTAATATATGAAGAAGCCAGAGTTATCTAGGAAGTTTGCAAAATTCACCTCTGAAAAAGTAACTTGTACATTTACACTATAGACCATAACTGCTCAAGAGCCAACTGGACCTTTACATTCACACATGCAGATAAAACATTACAACTGACAAGGGGCAGAAAACTCCAGAGTTAAGGCTAAAGATCTGCCTTCATCTCAGGGACTGGGTTTTCTTTCTGGACCTTACATAGTTCATTCACAGGAGACCCAGAACAGTGGGAGATTGTAAAGGGTGTATCTACAGGCTATCAACATGTACAGATGTTATTTGCTTTGGGGGAGGGGAGTAATTGGCTGGTATTTATATATTTTATAGTGGTAAAAACCAGGCCATTTTATTTGAGATGTTACTGTGAAGCCAGGGTTCAGCACTTATTTATGTTTTTGTACAGCGCTTCGCACAATGGGGTCCTGGGCTTCTAAGTACCACAGTAATACAAATAAATAATAATAATAATAAATAAAGATATATAGCACAAGATCAGCAATGCAGGCACAAAAGGAGCTGCTCAAGACATGAGGCCTGGTTCTGATCTCCATTTCCTTGGTGTAAAATGGGAGTTACTTCCACTGAAGCTGGTGGAGTTACACCAGTGCACCAGCAGCATAAGATCAAATTCAGGCTGATCATTTCAACTTTAAATTTCTGGCTTTTGTAACACCCTTAATATTGGTGCTTTGTGCACAACTTTTTAAAAGAAAAAGAACCAGATTAGCTGGATGCCAGAACAGCCACCTGTTGAACTTGAGTTCACAGTTCAAAGCATTTGATTTTTTTAAAAATTCATCAACAATGCAGAGATTCCCACTGTAGCTGAGTACATATTTTTAAGTGCCTTATGTGCTCTTACTTAGGCAAAACTCCATTGATTTCAGCAAGAATGTTGCTTTGGTAGGAAGTGTTGAACAGGAAGCTAAATGGGGATTAAGTGCCAGATCTGGTCATCCATCAATACACTAAAGAGATCCAAAGATTCAGACTTTTAGACGCAAGTCAAACCACCGCAGAACAGAAAAGCAAACTTCTTGTTTGTTTTGGCACTGTGAATTCTTTGCAGCTTATCTTTGGTATAAGTGGGAAATCCAACAATACATTTTCTAACTCAAAAGATCATTTTCCTATCCAAAAAAGGACAGCTTCTTTTGTAAGTTCACCAGCTGAGGATCATTTTGTGGGAAGTATTGCTATACCTAGAGTCTCATTGTAAAAATCCATCTTTAAAAAAAAACCAAGAAATAATTTGGATATTTGGCAAAGAACCTGTTCAACTGCTAAATGAGTAACAGTTAAAATATTCCAATGACAAGCAAGGAATGAAATCCACTAAGTAAAAAGAACAATGTCTGAAAGTTAGTACTTGCAACTTGTTCTAATAATGGCAATGAGCTCTAAAACATGCTTCCAGAATTAAACATTTCTGCTTGGCCCGACTGCAGCGTGGGAGACCCAGGCTTGGGAATGACCTTAGGTTAAATCACGTTCAGATTTAAGTGGGAGAAGTACAAGGAAAAGTCCATACCATGTCGCCATCCTAGGGAGAAACCAGTTCAGAGCAGTTTAATACTAATACTAGTTTAATAGTCCTAAGCTAAGATTTTCAGAAGTAACTGGTGATTTTGGGTGTCTGACTTGACACACCTTAAAGGAGCCTGATTTTCAGAGGAGGATGCTTAGCATTTTCTGAATATCAAGATCCTTTAAATTATCTCCAGTTGGGCACTGCTGACAATCCACAATATTGCTGTTGTCATTGCTGACAATCCTGGCAACAGAGGTAAGCCAATTTAGCCGCAGGGCTTCTGTTTCAATTTAGAAGTGGTTTTGGGAATTAGTGAGGGATTTCAGATTTAAATAAAGAAAATAATTGCTTTAGAATTACAAGATAAGTAGGTATCTAGGTTTGTTTACCTAAGTAGGTCTTGATTTAATTATTCAGAGTCTCCAGATACTGTTGCTTATGCTCAGGAGCATATGAGCTCTTCGGAGTCAGGAAGAAGAACGGGAAAGCCCACACTCAGGGCTGGCGCTCCCATTAGGCGACCTAGGCGGTTGCCTAGGGTGCTGCTATTTTGGGGGCGCCTGCGCCCCCGCCGCCCGTAGAAATTTGGGGGCGGGACCTTCCGCCGCCGCTGTTGGGGGCGGGATTTTGGGGGCGGGACCTTCTGCCGCCTAGGGCGCCGGCAAAGCTGGCGCCGCTACTGCCCACATGTGGACACAAAATAAAAATGCTTCCACACTGGGTTTATACTGTTGCAACTCCAACTTTAATAGTGTAAGTGAAACCTGGCCCGTATACTCTATGTAAAAATGGCATAAACAGAGAAAGAAGACAGTCATACCTGATTATGCCAAGAGGATCTACATCTTCTTCCTCCTCTTCCTCCTCTTTTTTGGCATCTTGATCTTTTACTAACCCAAACCGAGGGATTATGTCGGATGTCCTCTCCTCTTTGAAGAAATCTAACTCTTCATTTTCTTCATCTTCCTCCTCTTCCTCAGGAACATTTTTACCTTTCAAGTCAATGACACTAGTAGATTTTGTCCCTGCGAAAAACAATAATGCATGAAGAACTGAGCATGCCAATTTAAACTCACAGCCATACTTTTTTTGTCAATTTCTTCCACTTGTTCCCAATAGTTAGGCTTGGGGAATGTGTTCCTAGCTTTACAATCAGCTATTGTCAACTATATCCAGCAATCTGGACTGGTTAGTTTCCCCTATCCACTAACATGCCATTATATGCACCTTTAGATCTGAAATATTTGATACTGACTTAACATATCTGGGCTGCTCTCAGGTCAAACCCCATCAGAGAATGAAAACTAAAAGTACAATCCTGGACTGCATGAAAAATGAAGTTGAGATAAGTATGTGGTGCAATTCTTCAATTTGCACACACAAATAAAAATCTAAAATGGGTAGAAGAGACTGTGCCCACTAGAACAGAGGTTCCCAAACTGTGGTACACATACCCCTGGGGGTACGCAAGACATCTCTGGGGAGCACGTGGGAGAAACTGTATAATGGTGGATTTTATTAATTAATTATTTTATTTACTGCATTTTCATAATAGGCTACTCAGATGAAGCTTTAAAACTCTGTGGGAATTTGTTATATATAATATGGTACACCTCTACCCCGATATAACGCGACCCGATATAACACGAATTCGGATATAACGCGGTAAAGCAGTGCTCCCGGGGGGCGGGGCTGCGCACTCCGGCGGATCAAAGCAAGTTCGATATAACGCGGTTTCACCTATAACGCAGTAAGATTTTTTGGCTCCCGAGGACAGCGTTATATCGGGGTAGAGGTGTAGTTAATTTACTTCAAGATGTACCAATGAGAGAACACAGATACGCAGAGACGCTGACATACACAGCCCAAGCTTCCCAAGTCTCATCATTCCTCTGCTGCCAGAAAATATCTGTGAAAGTGTGACGGTACCTCCCATAAGGCTTTGTGGGAATATGACATAACTGGAATATGTTTTGTGCTGCCTGTGCCAGGTACATATCTATGTAAAGGTTATGATCTACTAGTTATGTTCACCCTAGTTGTATGCAGGCACCATTTGTGTGTTCAAGGTTATGAACATTGGCTGTGTAATTGCTTGATTCCTAAGGGGCCTCAGTTAGAACATTTGATGACTTCTTGGGAAAGGAATGTGCAAATTAGGTGTTCAGTCAGGGGGCACTTAACAGACAAAAGAGCTTGGAAGATTCCAATCCACATTAGAAGTCTACCTGAGGACGTTCAAGGCAGCATGTGGGTAATGGCTGCTACCTGCAGTCCTGAGTCATGCATGGGCATGTGACCTGCCCATGTGATTTTCGAATCTCCATTCTGTGACAGGATTCTACAGAGGGAGAGGAGGGGGTCTCCACCCACAAGAGACAGTCTATTTAAACCTGTGGGAGACCCCTCCATTTTGTCTTCAGCTGGCTAAAGAAGGAGCCTCTCCACCCCCACAGGACACTTGAAGGAAACTGAAAACTACAGGGGGTGTGAGTGATTGCTGGACCCAGGCTAAAAGAAGATTAGCCTGTAAAAGGGAACATTTTGGAACTGGTGAGGATCTTATCTGTATTTAGTGCAATTAGACATAGATTTGCGTATTTTATTTTATTTTGCTTGGTAACTTCTTTTGTTCTGTCTGTTACTACTTGAAATCACTTAAATCCTACTATCTGTATTTAATAAAATCACTTTCTACTTATTAATTAACTCAGAGTATGTATTAATACCTGGGGGAGCAAACAGCTGTGCATATCTCTCTATCAGTGTTATAGAGGGCGAACAATTTATGAGTTTACTCTGTATAAAGCTTATACAGGGTAAAACGGATTTATCTGGGTTTAGACCCCATTGGGAATTGGGCATCTGAGTGTTAAAGGCAAGCAGACTTCTGTGAGCTGTTCTCAGGTAAACCTGCAGCTTTGGGATAGGTGGTTCAGACTCTGGTCTGTGTCTGAAGCAGATAGGTGTGTCTGGCTGTCAGCAAGACTTTGAGTGCTGGACCCACCAGTAGCTGGCAGGGGAGAATAGAACCAGAGGTAGCCTTTGCACATCAGCTGGCAGCTCCCAAGGGGGTTTCTGTGAACCAACCCGTCACAGAAAGCCTCTGGCAAAGTGTTGCATCCCCCTCTAGTGCTGGTCCACACAGAGGATAAGGGACTACCACTGCTATCAGTTACTCTGTTAGCTCAAGTGGCAGATGTCTGTGCAGTGGATGTAAAGGTTCCAACTCTTCCGATAATCCAGGTGGGTGTCAATCTGATGCCACATGATGGAATTAATTTTTTCCAGTTTGCTTTTTAAAAAACCTAGAAAATTACACACAAAAATACTGTGTTATAAGAACATTATTAAGGTTGCAATGTCAAACACCCCAAAGTTAGGAAATGCCAGAATTAAGATTACCTGTGCAACCCCTTATGAGTATGCATTATGATACAGGCTTTAATTATTTGGTCACATCCTATTTTTTCCACAGGACCCTCTGCTTCATTCATTTAGTGAGCAGCTATTCAATATTGTCTTTTCTCCTCATTGTTCAGTGCGTGGCCCCAGACCTTATTTATTGCACTGTTCAAATCCTACCATGAAGACAGAATTATTAATTTCCTCATGGGCTTTCCTATGGCATTTATCACTGTAGTATCCACGTGCTTCACAAACAATTAATTGATTGATTTTCACAACACCTCTGCGAGGAAAGTGGGTGTATTATCCTCCGTTTACAGATGGGGAACTGAGGCACAGAGAGATTAGAGTCAAAAGCATTCATTAATATTGGATGCCCAATCTGAGATGCCTAGGGCCCGGTTTTTCAGACCATTATACAGCATTTTATATGTTCATGGCACAGCTCCCATTGACTTCAGTTGCAGCTGTTTGTGCTCTGCATTTCTGCAGATCAGACCCCAGTATCTAAAGTCAGGCATCCAGAAAATGAGGAACACACAATTAGTGACCACTTGTGAAAAGATTGCTTTAAGTGACTTGCCCAGATCACACAGGAACCCTGCGGCAGGGGCAGAAGCAAAATCCAATTCTCCAGGGCAGCATTCAACTGCCTGAACCATGAGACTATCCTTTCTCTTCCTGCAGTCCCCTGCTTCTTTCACTACACATCTTCCAATTTCAGCAACAAATAAAGCAAGGTCTATAGACAATAGCCTCCTTCAATATGCAGCCCTCATTCATCTCCAGAGCAGGTCCATCCTGTGCAATGAATGAGGCAAGGAAAAAATAGCATGTGATCATGTCATTAAAGACTGTACCATAATGCATATGCACAAGGGGGGCTGAATTAAGGTTGCACAGGAGACCTTCATTCTAGTATTTCCTAACTTTTGAGTGCTTGACTTAATATCGTTTTAACAGAGAGTGTGTGTGTGTGTGGGTGTGTGATATAATTATTTTAGTTACCTAAGAATTCCAGTAATTCAGGACTTGTTGCTAGTTCCAAATCTTTGGCGATGAGCCTCATGATGTCATTGAACACCACTCTTCGTTCTCGGATATCAGATTCCCCGACAAACAGAGCTTTCCTGGGTAATGGTGGAAGAGATGCCTGTGGGTAGTGGGCAGTCAGCTTTTGGTAAAACTCGTCAATCTCACTGTACTTCTTAGAGACCTGTAATGAAATATGCATGTTGGATTAGTTTATGAACAGACAAGAGTGAAGGACAGACCGCAAACATGCAGGGAGTTATGCTCCATGAAACATTTCCCCGGGATGCCTCAGTGTAAAATATGCAGTACCAAAAAGCTTTCCATCTGGCCTGGTGTCAGCTTGTCATCTTTGTAGTTCACCACACAGCATTACTGTGATCCCCTACTGCAATGAAATAAAACTCCAGCACAGTATTCAGTCAGACAGCATGGGCATCAGCTAGTTGCATACATAGAGGATCAGAACTCGAGATATTCTTCTTTGAAAGCACAGGCCCCTAACATTCAGCTACAAACAGACTCTTTGCTGCCTGCCCTGAGAGAGGTCAGGAAGTAGGAACCTCTCCAGGCTAGCATCCTAATGGAAAAAGCGGTAGGGATCTTATTCCCAGTTTGCTGCTTCTCTTTAAGGCAGATTTGCCAACCTTGGTAGGTGGCTGCTCTACGCTGTTGGTGCCTGAATGTCTGCCGCATTTGCTAATGTACCTGATAACCATCACAGAACCTCAGAACTTGTCACTACCTCTATTGGGAAGCAATGACTCTGAAAAAAGATTTGGGGGTCATCAGCTGAACATGAGCTCCCAGTACGACGCTATGGACGAAATGGCTAATGCAATCCTGGAATACATAAGCAGGAATCACAAGTTGGAGCAAGAGAGGTTACTTTACCTTTATATTTGCTCAATTTATTTAGCATAACAAAACAGAAGATTAAGGGGTGCCTTGATTACAGTCTATAAGTATCTACATGAGGAACTCAATGCCCACAAATACGAAGGAGGCATCACAGCAATACACTCTGCTACTCCAGGCACAATTATCTGGCTTAACCAGCTTAATGTAAAACTATAGTTGTTGCTCTACATTTACTTCAGCCAGAAAAAGAAGACTGAGTGAGGCAGTTCCTTATCTGCTGGACAGCAAGGGGTGTCAACGGAGACAGTATCTCATTTACATATAAACAACAGGTAGTTTGGGGACACGGGGGTATAATTTGACCCAAGTTTTGTACTTGGGGCCCATAATTTTTGAGATTACCCTGTTGGGAACCCACCTGCACAAAGCCTGGACGATGACTGGGGAGGAATCACCCTGACTAAACCAATGTTTGCTGGGGTGGGGTAAGAGGCCGGGGACAGACAGACCCAGGGGATAGAAGTACAAAGGCTGGACATGCTGTGCTGGGAACACGTTGTTAGGTGGATGGATTCTTAAAACCACTGAAACCCTTGTATCTGAGATTGCTGTGCCAAGACCTGTCATTGCCTTATGTGAGCAGAGCTCACCTAAGGTTCCTACCAGTGGCAAGCAGAGGCCAGAGCTGCGCCGCAGTTCTGGTCATCTGAGCAGCAGGCAAAGCAAAGTTGGAGTTGGGCCCAGCCATAGCACCCAGTAGGCAAAGAAAAGCAGCAGTTGGTTTCACCCACAGGTCACAGCTTCTAGCAGCAGAGTGAGAGCAACAGCGCGCACTACAGCGAGAGCAGAGGAATTTGTAGCAACAGTCTGTGTCAGCTTAGCGACTCGGATGAGGTCTGCCTGTCCTAGGTGCTGAAATCAATAAAGCAAGAGGGGTGGTAGAGCCCCAGAGCTGCCTACGAAACAGGGACTCTGATTTTCCTGAACTCTTGGAATCACAAACTGTAAGTGTGGAAGCTGGGGAACCATGAACTGAGAGTGGGAGGCTGGAAGGCAGAACAAACTGCATCAGCCATTCAGGGTCCAATTGTTTGGGACTGTGACTTATGCACCCTGGGGTAAACGGTGGTGGAAGGTGTGAAATTGTAAATATTTGTCCCATTCAACCTGGCCTTTCCCTTTTCTCCTCCACACCCTCCCCTCCCCCGCAATGAAGTTTGTTTGTTTAAACATCTGTGCTTGCAAGCGGGTACTCAGAGTGGTTATAGGTAGTCATCACTTGGTGGATGTTCGAGCCAAAAATTAAGAAACTGCAGAGAATCTCCTAAAATAAGTACCTGTCCCTTGTTGCTGCCTAAGGCCACTGGTAGAAGGGTTGCACTTTACTGGCAGAACTCCTCCTTCTGTTGGCATATGTTGCGTCTACACTGGGGGCTGTGGCATAGGCTCTGCAGTGTAGACATAGCCAGAGTGGGGACAGGAGATTCCTTGTTTCTTCTCCAAAAGAACAGATATCGTTCTTCAATGATGTGCACAATATGTCAAATGTAGAATGAATTGTAATAAGTAGCAAGTTAATTTATTAAACTAATATGAAAGAGCAACTAATCCATAGAACTACCCCCCCAAAATATTACACTCAAATTCAAAACTGAGCATTGGGATGAGACAAAAAAACCCTTAAATATTACTTTTTTCTCTTCACCCCAGAAAATGTTAATCTTCCTATGCAAACCAAATGTGCACATTTTTCATAAATCTCAATTTGTGTTTAATTACACTATTGAATTTAGAGCAAATGTGCACCCTTGTACACTATTATTAATTAAACCATTGAAAATCCCTGTGGGCTTCCCACAACAACCAACCATAATGTGCAATACAGCACACAGAATGTGCTAAATACTGTATCCCAAGCATACTAATTTGCTACCTGAAAGTCTGCATGTTATTACACCATGCAAAATAATTTGAGACAGTGCTTAAGTGCCCTCTGCTGGAATAGTCTATCATGTACCAGACTCAGGATTAAATATCTAAATATCTTTTTTTATTCTAGCAAATAAATAAAAATCAATACTATTAATCTGTAATATGTGGTTCAAACGATTGTCTCCTATTACCTATGATTCTTCTAGGCCCCGATTCTGCAAACACTTATACACGTGCTTAACTTTATTCATGCGAGTAGTATCCTTTGGCCAGATTCTCAGATGGTGTAAACTGGCATAATTGGTGTCAATTAGTATAATTCTATTTAAGCCATCTAAGACTCTGGCTAATCAACTTCAAAGAGACTATTCATGTGAATAAAACTAACCACAAATGTATTGGCATGACAGGGGTCCTATTTACAACATTCATTTTGAAAAGACAGCATGCACTTTAGGAAGAAGGATTTTGTTGCTAGAAACACATAAATAAATTTATCAGGAATAAAAACATGCTGAAATAGCTGGAAGAGTAAGAAAACTGCCCGGAAGTTCAAGGTGGAGACTGAAACTTTGGCTCCAACCCTACAAGTGATACACATGAGGAATCCCAGTGAAGTCATCAAGATGTATATGAAGTTAGGTACATCCCCCCCCCCCCCCCCCCCCCCCCCCCCCCCCCCCCCCCCCCCCCCCCCCCCGCCCCCCCCCCCCCCCCCCCGCCCCCCCCCCCCCCGCCCCCCCCCCCCCCCCCGCCCCCCCCCCCCCCCCCACCCCCCCCCCCCCCCGCTCCTGTGAGAAGCTAATTTAAAGAGCCCGTGTAGGCAGTTAATTGAATAAGGTGCATTTGGGCCTGATAAAAGGCCTTCAGGGCTCAGTTTCAGAGAAGTGTTCTCAGAGAAACCACCTCTCCAAAGAGAGAGGAACTCCCAGAGACCACAGGCCACAAGGAGAGGGGCTGTGCAACCCTGAGCCCAAAGGGAGAGACTTCTGGCCAGAGAGCCCAGGACCAAAACTACAAGCCCCAAGAAGGAGGAGGGCTGGGCAGCCCCTGATCCCACAGGGAGAGTCCTTATTTCAAGGTTATTTGGCTTTAATAAAGTAGTACCCCAGTCAGGGGAATTTTGTCTTACATCCCCCTTTGGGCTGTGTGGAGTTGTTAAGGGGCCTCATTAGGTCAGCAGACCCCACAACAAAGCCCTTGGCCCAAACTCATGCTCTTGTGCTTTTTGTTCACAAGGATTTCAGTGTGCAGAAGACATGGTGTATCCTTAACTCACTGCCCAACAGCTTTCTGAGTACTACTCTTCATTTTATAGTATTTTACAATATGCAGATTTGAACTGTATTTTCCATTTTTAAAAAGCACTTCTTCATACTACAGGAAAATGGAGGCCTGGCATTGTGGCCTTTGAAATGAAACAATTGCAGGCTTTGAAAGGACACAAGAGAAAACAAACAATCTCTTTTTACATAGATTCCAATCCCAGGTTGCAAAGTCAAGCACTCAAAAGACAATTACATGATCACATGCTATATTTTCCACCCTGCCTCATTAAGTGCAAATAGGATGAGGCTCAATATTTCTTTTCAGCAACATGTGGCCCCACGTCTTATTTACTGCACACCAACCAACTGCTGCACTGAGTGTGGAATTGTTTTGTTACCCCATGGGCTTTTCAGCTGCATTTATCACCTAGCATTTGAGTGCTCCACAAAGGATGAACTTATCTTCACAACATCCCTCTAAACTGGGGAAATGTTATCCCCCATTCACAGATGGGATACCAAGTCACAAGGAGATTTTAGGCCAAAATTTGCATGCATGCACAGATAAAATATACATACATACATACATACAGAGAGAGAGAGAGAGAGAGAGAGGGAGGACTATTAGTGTGTGTGGTGCATACATAATAAAGCCTAATTTTGTATGTAAGACAACAAGACAGTAAGGGCAGGGTTATTTTAGCATTTAATAAACTTCATCAGCAAATTAAATTGTGAACTAATAAGTAATTACACTGAGTATTAGGCTGATACATAAAACAAAACATCAACGGCTGGGTGCGTTCTAAAAGGAGAGTGGGCAGTGGAGGACTTACTTCTGGAAAGACAAGGTGTGAGCAGTAGAAACACATTTGAGATAAGAGAAGCAGGTGTATCTCTGCCCCGGAAAATGGCAGTTTGTGTGCGTTACCTTCTCAATGGCAGCTATGATTCAGTTTTAAAAAATAAAGCAACTCCATTGTTTCTATATACCGAGAACATTCTGAACTTTAAAAGGAAACACAGCCGAGTTTTCCTTTAGTTTAGCAAGTGTGACCCCAAGGTTAATGCTTATCTACAGCCCACACTACAATCTGCAGTGCTTTACAAACGGAAGTGTTTAAATAACTTCAGATTCACAAAGACTCTGATTTGAAGACTCATCTTGGAAGCGAACTGCTCGTGCTGATACTCAATATGAACATTGCATTTTAAATGTACTGACACCAAATGCTATGCAAACACACACACATGCAAACTGCAGGTTAACAGGTAAAGCTATATCGTTCAAATCAAAGAAATGGTAGGGCTAGAGTATTTCACATTTGTAAGTGAAATAGGTCTTCCTTGTTAAAGTAGTTTTGATTATATGCACACAGTATATCTTGTAGAACAAGTCAATAAAAAGCTGTTACCCCACTGTCACAGTTCAGGGCATCTGCACCAATCCATCTGTGGTCCTTCGAAGGACCCACTCTAGGCTGACTGCTCCTGTCTTGAGCAGAGACCCGCATATCTCTCCCTTCTGACCAGGGGTTTTACAAGGTTGCGCAGTTCCCTGCCTACAATGTGATATTCCCAGCAAGCCAGACTGCCTAAACAGGCCAGTGTTTGCACTTTGCTTTCTCTTCAAAGCAGTGTACTGCCTGCAGTTAGAGTTCTTTCTAAGCAAGTACATTTATTGTTAAGGTGAAAGCATTACAGAGAAAACATATTAAAAACAATAAAAGAGCCTACACACATGCTAAAAAGCTTATCAAAGGTCACCCCAACTCCTGCCTCGGGCTCTGGTAGATATCATTCCTTCAAAACCCACAACTGGGTGATAAGTTCATAACTGTCTCAGATTCAGAACCAGCACTACCATGAATAGTGCAGTCTTTCATTTATATAGCTTGGGCCTTTGATCTTGTCCTCATGGAGCTGTGATCAGAAGATAACCGCCTCCTCCCCAGGATGTAGCTTCAAAAGGCTGGGGTTTTGCATAATCGGAGGTGGGGAATTTGCCTTCACCTCCCCCTAGATATTCCCCAGGAAAACCACTTAATTTTTGTTCCAAAAATCCATTCTTGTCTGGCACATCGTTCCATATAGAACCCCAGGTCTCACATCTCTCCCTTTGAGAGGTTACATACAATCCTGGCCCACATAAGCCATTCACTTACTACAATGGACCCCAAAGATACTTAAACTTAATTCAATATGATCTCCCAAGGATATGACGGAAAACTGACATCTCTGTTACACATGCCGCCACCATCTCCACCCCTTTGCCCATTCCATCGCTAAAAAAATCACAACCATCCACTATCTCTTCATATCTCCCTCCCTCCAGCTCCTGGTTCTCACAGAGACATGCATCCCTCCATCTGACACTGCAGCTGCACTCTCTTATAGAGGCCTCTTCTTCTCTCACAGTCCCCACCTTACATCAGATGGTGGTGGGGCTGTAGGGCTTCTCCTCTCCTGTTCCTGCTGCTTCCAAACCTTCCCTCTTCCCCTTTCTCACTGTTCCTCTCCCCCTCCATGTCACTGTCATCTACCATCGCCCAACTCCTCCCCATCAGATTTTGATTCCTTGCTCGCTCGCTCTCCCTCCCTCTCCTCACAATCTCCCACACTCATCCTTGGTGACTTCAACCCCATGCTGATGACCCATCCAATGTTTCCTCGCCCACACCTCTTAATTTGACCTGTAGTTCTTGTTCAGATCTCTCACTCACAAAAAGGGCTCTTTACTCAACTTAATCTTTACCAGTCTCTGCCCTCTTTTGCTAAGGTCCACGTCTCTGACCATCACCTAATCTCTTTCAACATCTCCCATCAGCCCCTTCCCTCACACCCTGCCACTCAGCCTTTCTGTGCCTTCTAGTCTATCAGTGTTGATGACTTCTCATTTGCTCTCAGCCCTCCCTCCCTAGTCTCTTCCACTGATATTGTTATTGATTCTCTCCATGCTTCACTCTCCTCCACCCTTGAGTCTTTTGCCTCTCTCTCCCATTGCAAGTGTAATCCACACACCTCCTGGGTGGGGTGTTCTGTCCCCTCTAGTGGCACCAAGACCACTTTAGAGAGAGAGATTAATGAGTCTGTTCTACAGCCTTAGCTAACAGCTATATGGCTTTTAGCTCATGCAGTAGAATCATAGAAGATTAGGATTGGAAGAGACTTCAGGAGGTCATGTAGTCCAACCCCCTGCTCAAAGCAGGCCCAATCCCAATGAAATCATCCCAGCCAGGGCTTTGTCAAGCCAGGCCTTAAAAACCTCTAAAGATGGAGATTCCACCACCTCCGTAGGTAGCCCATTCCAGTGCTTCACAACCCTCCTAGTGAAATAGTGTTTCATAATATCCAACCTAGACCTCCCACACTGCACGTTGAGACCACTGCTCCTTGTTCTGTCATCTGCCACCACTGAGAACGGCTGAGCTCCATCCTCTTTGGAACCCCCCTTCAGGTAGTTGAAGGCTGCTATTAAATCCCCCCTCACTTTTCTCTTCTGCAGATTAAACAAGCCCAGTTCCCTCAGCCTCTCCTCGTAAGTCATGTGCCCCAGCCCCCTGATCAATTTCGTTGCCCTCCGTTGGACTTTCCAATTTGTCCATATCCTTTCTGTAGTGGGGAGCCCAAAGATGGACACAATACTCCAGATATGACCTCACCAGTGCTGAATAGAGGGGAATAATCACTTCCCTCGACCTGCTGGCAATGCTCCTACTAATACAGTCCAATATGCCGTTAGCCTTCTTGGCAACAAGGGCACACTGCTGAATCATATCCAGCTTCTCATCCACTGTAATCCCCAGGTCATTTTCTGCAGAACTGCTGCTTAGCCAGTCAGTCCACAGCCTGTAGCAGTGCATGGGATTCTTCCATCCTAAGTGCAGGACTCTGCACTTGTCCTTGTTGAACCTCATCAGATTTCTTTTGACCCAATCCTCCAATTTGTCTAGGTCACTCTGGACCCTGTCCCTACCCTCCAACGTATCTACCTCTCCCCTCAGCCTAGTGTCATCTGCGAACTTGCTGAGGGTGCAATTTATCCCATCATCCAGATCATTAATAAAGATGTTGAACAAAACCGGCCCCAGGACCGAAACCTGGGGCGCTCNGTCCCTACCCTCCAACATATCTACCTCTCCCCTCAGCCTAGTGTCATCTGCGAACTTGCTGAGGGTGCAATTTATCCCATCATCCAGATCATTAATAAAGATGTTGAACAAAACCGGCCCCAGGACCGAAACCTGGGGCGCTCCACTTGGGGCGCTCCACTTGATACCGGCTGCCAACTAGACATCGCGCCGTTGATCACTACCTGTTGAGCCCGACAATCTAGCCAGCTTTCTATCCACCTTATAGTCCATTCATCCAATCCATACTTTTTTAACTTACTGGCAAGAATTCTGTGGGAGACCGTATAAAAAGCTTTGCTAAAGTCAAGATATATCACGTCCACTGCTTTCCCCATATCCACAGAGCCAGTTATCTCATCATAGAAGTAGAGGCTCATGCATTTAGCTCCAGAGATCCCAGGTTCGATCCTGCCCGCCGATGACCAGGGTCTGTCGGCATTACACAAGGTTTTCCCTGCCAACCCCTGACATCTGTTTCCTCTGCTCCTGCTCTCGCGCTGCAGAGCGTCCCTGGCAGAAATCCTGAAACCAGCTGACTTCCTCCATGACTAATTCATTCGTCTCTTTCAGTTCTGCCATCTTCTGAGCTAAGCAACTCTACTTCTCCAACTCAACTGAATATCACACCTGCAATCCCAGCTGCTGTTCATGCCTTTGACTCACTTCTCAAACCCTTCCCTCCTCCAGCCTCTACTTCTCCCTCTCACAGGATCTCCACATTTTCTGCCAAGAGAAAACTGACAACATACAATGTGACCTTCCCCTGCCCTTTGGCTCACCTCCTTCCCCCCCCTCCCCTCCTACAACTGTGTCCGCCTTCCCTCTGGTCAGATGCAGAATTTTCTCATCTGCTCTCCTTCTGTAACCCCCTCCACTTGTCAGAGTGATCCTATCCCATTCCCAGATCTCCCTCACACCCACTCTCAGCCCCCTCCCTTACTCTTCTCCTTAACTGCTCTCTCTTCTCTAGCCCTTCCCTCCAGAACACAAGCATGCTTTAGTCTCTTCCATTTAAAAAAAACAAACAACTTATCCTTGACTCCACTTGCCTCTCCTGCTGCTGCCCCATCTGCCTTCTCCCTTTCATCTCTAAGCTCATTGAACACACTGTTGTCTGCTGTCTGCAATTCCTCTTCTCCAATTCCACCCTAGACCCTCTCCGATCTGGCTTCCACCCTTTCCACTCTGCTGAAACCGCTGTCTCCAAAGTCTCTAATGACCTCCCGCTAGCCAAAGCTCAGAATGAATATTCCATCCTCATCCTCCTTGACTTGTCAGCCACCTTTGACACCACAGACCATGTTCCTCTTCTTGAAATTCTGTCCTCCCTTGGCTCCTATGACTCTGTCCTCTCCATCCTCTCTAATTGCTCCTTCTGCATGTCCTTCGGATGATCCTCCTCATCCACCTGCCAACTTTCTGTGGGCTCCACAAAACTCTGTCTTTGGTCCCCTTCTCTTCTCCACCTACACCTTATCTCTGGGCACTCTCATCTGCAAACACAGATTCAGCTACCATCTCTATGCTGACAATTCACAGATCTGCCTTTCTACTCCAGACCTCTCTCTTTCTTGGCTGGTCTCTCTGACATCTTCTTGAGAATGCCTAGCAGTCAGTTAAATTTCAACAAGGCTAAAACGGAGTTCTTAATCTCCCCTGCCCCACAAAAGCCCTGCCTGCTACCTCTTTTCTCAATCAGTAATAATATCACCACCATCCTGCCTGCCAGTCAGGCCCATAACTTGGGGGTCATCTTCGACTCGGACCTCTCTCTAGATTAGGATGGAGAAAAAGATACATTAGAATTGGAAAAGGTACAGAGAAGGGCAACAAAAATGATTACGGGTATGGAACAACTTCCATATGAGGGGAGATTTAAAAGACTGGGACTTTTCAGCTTGGAAAAGAAATGACCAAGATAGGATATGATAGAGGTCTATAAAATCATGAATGGTGTGGAGAAAGTGAATAAGTGTTATTTATAACTTCACATAACACAAGAACCTGAGGTCACCCAATTAAATTAATAGGCAGCAGGTTTAAAACTAACAAAACGAAGTACTTCTTCACACAACGCATAGTCAACCCGTGGAGTGCTTTGCCAGGGCATGTTGTGAAGGCCAAAACTATAATGGGGTTCAACAAAGAATTAGATAAGTTCATGGAGGATAGGTCTATCAACAGCTATTAGCCAAGATGGTCAGAGATGCTCTGGGTATCCCTAGCCTCTGACTGCCAGAAGCTGGGAGTGGACGACAGGGAATGGCTATCTTGATGATTGTCTGTTCTGTTCATTCCCTCTGAAGCATCTGGCATTGGCCACTGTTGGAAGACAGGCTACTGGGCTAGATGGACCATTGGTCTGATCCACTATGGCTGTTCTTAAATTCTTATGAAGTGTTAAACCAGCTTTTGGCTGCAGTAGCCTCTTTTTCAGGTGTAGAAAAACTATTTTCTTCATTTAAGTTTATTCAACTAGTTCAGTTCAATGACTTGTTCATTCATAGTTAGGAAACCAATTGGGAGTTGAAAAATCAGGAAAGCTTGTTTTCCTCTTCCAACCTATGAATAAAAACTCAGTGTGTGAGGATGAGCTCTATTACTTCTAAAACCTTGAAGGACTTGATGACCAGAAACAATCAGTTCAATTGACTAACTACAGATAATACTCCCTTTGTTGAATACATCAGCTAACACCAAAAAAATGAAGTCTTTCCTATCCATCCACACAGCTAAAACTCTCATCCAGGCTTTTATCATCTCATGTCTTGATTACTCCTCTCTGGCCTCGACAAATGCAATCTTGCCCCGCTCATGTCTATTCAGAATGCTGCTGCAAAGATCATTTTCCAATCCCATCATTTTGTTCATGTCACCATCTCCCTGAATCACAGATTCATAGATTCCATGACCAGAAAGGACCACTGTGATCATCTAGTCTGATCTCCTATATAATGCAGGCCAAACTTCCCCAAAATAATTCCCTCCATTGGCTTCCCCCTCCTCTGTCACATCAAACATAAGCTTTCACTTTCAAGGCCCTTCACAGCTTATCCCCACCCTACCTATCATCTCTCATTCACTGTCAAAAGGTCGACTCCTGACTCTGATAGGCCCATGATCCAGCCTCCACTGCCCTCTTGTTACATTTTCAAATTAGCACCTTCATGCTTCCTCCTATGCTGCCCCTCATGTTTGGGAGGCGCTCCCCACAGACATGCACAAAGCCACCTCATTATCCTCCTTCAAAACCTTCTCAAAGCTCTTTGCCATGATGTCTACAAAAAAACTTGACAATGGTTAGGCTGCCTGTCATGCTGACCAATAATGTCTCATTTTACTCCTCTGCCTGTCCTATACTTAGATTGTCAGCTCCGTGGGGCAGGGACCATCTTTTTGTTCTGTGTTTGTACAGTACCTAGCACAATGGAGTCCTTGTCTACGACTAAGTCCAAGGTGCTATAGTAATACAAATAACAACAGTAAACCAACGTGAAGCATATACCCTACCACTCTACAAATTCAGGGTTTAAAATTACTTCCACATGCTCAAACTACTTTCCAACAAAGTCAGGGGACAACTGAGGAAAAAATATTTGATGGGATAAAATTCCATTCCTATAAATCAGCTTTACTTTATGACTTTCCCATGAAGGGTGAAATGCCAGGATGACTAACAATAAACAGGGTATTAGACCAATCTCACTGTAGAGTACATATTAAATTCAAGAAATCACATTATTACTTAGCAAGAACAGCTTGAGGAGCATAGGTAGCCTCAGAAGATGTTGAAGATAGGGTAGGAAATCTCTGTGCTCATGTCTTATGTGGAGATAATATTCATCTACTTTTGTAAAGTGCTTTGAAATGTTTGGCTGAAAAGCACAATTATAGATGCAAAGTATTGTTATTTCTGTAACAGCCCAGACTGCACTGTCATACTGAAGATTATGAATATGATCAAACATGTAATGTTACAACAGTATAAAAATAATGAACGCTGATAGAGGGGAAAAAAACAAAAGATGTCTTTATCAAACAGCAATGATTAACTACTTACCATAAACTGAACCACATCTTCAGGTTTGTGCTTTGCTGATTTGAATGCAGCCAGTCGGGTAACAGCTACAATGTGATATTCCACATGGCCGGACATCATCTTCCCACGGATTTCCTGGTACTCTGGCACTGACAAGTCTATCCCTGTGTGAGCATTCTGAACTTGCCTATGAACGAAAACAAAAAGTCGGTTCAAATATAGACAGCACTGACAGGAACACCTTTACTGATTGCCTCAAAGAACACTTGATCAAAGGTCAACTGAATTCAATGAAAAGACTCCAATTTTAATAGGCTTTGGAGCTGGAATTAAATTTGGTCCTTAAACCATTGCTATTTAGTGAAAATATGACACCACCAACTATGCTATGAAAGAAATAACAAATGTTGCTTATGTAATGTATAAGTATTTAGAGTAGCACTGATTACACTAAGCTTAATAAGATATACTGCAAAACCTATACACTTCAGCATCAAGACTGAAAAATATTTTGCATTCATTTTTAATTGCAAACTTTAAATTTGCTGCAGCCAAACAAAACTTCTCCAATATGTTGCGAACCTCCACGGGATTTTAGCCTAAGGGTCATATTTTCAAAGGTATTTAGGTGCCTAAAGATGCAGATCAGCACCTAACTCCCATTTCAGAAGCACCTAAGTCCCATTTAAATACCGTAAATTTGCAAATCGTAAATTTGCAAATCGTAAAGTCCAACAGACCAAGGAAATGTTACTGAGCATTGACACCTGGCTTAGTAAGATCAATGGTAATGTTTTGCACAAGAGGAAATTAAAATTATTTGGCAGATGCTTCAACATACACACGTTTTCCAAAATGCTTACAAAGTTAGACAAGAACACAATCAATATGCTCATTTAGTCCCACTCCAACTTGTTTTCTTCTTCTGCCATTTTAGGATCCACAGTATAATCTCCCATCTGGTTTCATATCTGAGAAGCTATCACAAATTATCTACGATATTTTTGGAGAGGGAATGCCAGCATCCCATTACACCACCCCTTGTTCACTGGTAGAAAGCAAGACATTTTATAAGGGCCAAAGATAACTTTGTGTTCAACAAAACAGATAGTGTATTATCACTGGCTGGAAAATAAAACACTATGCACAGATATGGTGATGTTTTCCTGTTTCACCAGTGTACATTTACAATAATTCCACTGACTCTGTTGGTGTAACTCTAGCTTTACATTATTACCAAAAAGGAATTTGGTCCATCAAGTGGCATTTTTGTAATCAATAGCATTAAATATTATTTGAACATGCATCTCCCTGTGTTTCCTTCCCTGCCTGTTTTTTAAAAGTGAAATGAAAAGGGGAGGGAGCTGTTAAAAATTTGAGTTTCTTTTGAATTACATGGTTTTTTCTGCTTGTTTTTACCCTTAAAAATAACAGGAATGACAAATCTGGTCTTCCCTGGATTTGTCTGAGAATTTCTTGAGGCTCAGAGGTGTTTATTATATGTTCTCACGCCTCAATTGTTACAGGCAGGCTGTGGAATCTTCAACAAAGACCACCTTTCTTCCAAGTGTTCATTAGGTATTAGAGTTTTAAATGTGCTTTAAAAAAAAACAGAAAGGAAATAGTTTTAAATAATCTAACTATAAATCCCTCCCCCTCTCAACATGTCAGGTTTCCCTGTGTGCTTTTATGTGATGTCATAATAGAACTAGTTCTTTAGATACTGATGAGTTTACCTGAGTAGACAAGACATAATTTCTAATGTAAATACCAAGTTGAATTTTTTTTTTAAACAAAAAGACTGAGGTTTCTTTATAAATCATAAAAAAACAAACAAGCACACTAGCCCAATTTCTCATCCACCCCTCTTTGCAGATCGTGTTGAAAAGGAACATGATCCTAGCCCCACTGACTTCATTAAGGCCAGGATTTCACCCTAGGTAACTAATGTTATATGCTTTATGTGGTATTCTGTCTTGTCCAAATTCCCTTTTCTTTCTCTGAACACTGGCAGAGACTCATTTTAAAATCAAGCCAAATTCTGTTCTCAGTTACACTGGTGCATTGACTTTACCAGGGTTGTCCTGATGTAAGAAAACAGAATTTTGCCCGTACTGCTTAGATGTTTGCACAAAAGATTGCTTCACTCACATATAAATTACGGCTGTTATTTGGAGTGTCTTCTCCATCAGTGGCAGCCAACAATGCTGAGTAAGGGACATCTGACAGTAAAATGTGTTTTGTTTTAAATATAGATTTACGTTAGAGACAACACAAAGCTTACTCACTCAAATTGCAGCTGTAAGAGTTAGTCAACACTTCAGCAGGCTGGTGGTTTTGACTAAGTTCTGTTTCTGGTAACAAATCCTTAGACACATCTCTATATTGCAGATTCATAAAGCAATCTGTTCTCCCTCTCCCCACCCCCAACAATAAGAAAAGGAAAATGTACTGAAACTATCCACTATTATTCCAGCTTCCTCAGTCCGTGGAACAACTCTTTTGTCTAGATGAAATCTAGCAGCTTGTCAACACTCTTGCATATTAAGATAGCAACTGATTTCAAATGTATTGGGATCAAAACACTGTTTAACTACAAGGGTTACTGAATCAGAGTTCTTAAAGGGCTATCCACCCCAAAAAAAAAATCACTCTGATTTTTGGGCTTTTTTCATATTGTTAGAAATAGCAGCTAAGATTACTATAACTGAAAGAGTTTAGAGAGGGAAATGATATTTTTGTTTGCAGTTTGTTAACTTTGTGCCTTTGACAGCACTTTGCATATGATCAGTTTCATCATCATTGTTTCCCATGTGCAGTTTCCCTGTTATTTGGGCAAACCTCTCCCACAGTAACAGGAGAATTTTATTTATTTATTTATTTATTTGTTTATTTTTAATTAGGAAATTGTGATCCTAAAACCACAAGAACTGGCAGGGAAATTCAGGAAGATTCATTATCTGAAGCGACTTTAGAGTTTTTGAATTGCCTAAGTTTCAAAATGAATGTCCCTAGGACATTTTGGATCTATCAGTATTGTTATTAATTGAATTTTGGTAGCACCCAGGGGCCCCACCGTGCTCGGCCTTCTATAATTACACTGAGTAAGAGACGATCCCTGCCCAGAAGAGTTTACAATCCAAGGCCCTGAACCTGCAACATTAGAGAAATGCTTAAACTTTACCAGGAGTCATTCCATTGATATCAGTGGGACTACTCATAGTAGTAAACAGGGGCATCATTTGATATGGGACAAGGGATGCAGTTGCCCGCCACCAGACCTTGGTCCCCCACACAGACTTGTCAGGGGTCTATATGCGCCAATATATCGCCCACTTTATCCTGCCCAGACTTTGCAGGATATGATATAATCACATATAATGTTCTACGTACGGACACAACTTTGGCCTCCCCCCAGACCAGTGCTCAAGCCGCTAGGCACGCTGCCTAGTTAAATATCACCAAGCTTACAGCAGAATATAAACAGAAATAAAGATGAAGTCTGGTCTATGCACATCTGATAATGGGTACTATCAAAAGCACATGCAGATTTTTTCCTATACATAATTTACAAGATTATTTATTATTTGTATAGTTGCAACAAGGATACCTGCTCATGAATCAGGATCACATTGTGGGAGGTGCTGTTCAAACAGAGAACAAAAAGATGGTATTTCTACTGTACCTTGTACATACTCGTACCTTGAAACATACTCATTCTCCAACAAACATGCAAACAAACATGCCAATCCCACAATTTTAGGAACTCAGCAATTTTTGCTGCGTTCTACAAATTCTAAACTTTTCTTATAAAAAGAAATTAGGTTTATATTATTCATTATTATCCTCCTCTTGACTGAGGAGCGGCCAAATGCCCTCAGCACCTAGCAGGATTAGGCCCTTACTGAAGAGTGAGTAACGTTTACTTTCAGAATATTATTTGTCTAATCACACATTTGTAAAATTGTTTTAGGTGCATTACCTACGGCCACAAAGACGACCATAAAGCAGCCTGTGCCCTTCCCAGATCCATGATTATAAATAAATAATTTTGATGAATTTATACACTACTCTACAGCTGCAGAGAACCTCAAACACTGTAAGAGAAACCACACATTTTTCACTTGTAATCTCACATCCAGAATTTCTAGCAGGACAGAAATTAAAATGGATTAATTTACAGGGATTAAGAAGGCAGTGCTGGCAATGCCATCCAGCATCATAACAGGCTTTGCGGAAAATTTCGCCTGGCTGTACAGCTATTCAGAGGCAGGCTAATGTAAAGGGAGTCCTGCTGCACAGAAAAAATGGATTTTTGCCATAGTTCTGTGTTTCCCACTTGCAGAGCCCAAAACCCAAGTGTCAGCGCAGAAACCTTTGATGTTCAAGAGTTTGTTGCCAGTCCCATAACTTTGGATACCAGTAAAGGGACTAACAACCTCCCAGGCGTGGTTTTAGAATGGCTACACCAGGGGTAGGCAACCTATGGCACGCGTGCCGAAGGCGGCACGTGAGCTGATTTTCAGTGGTACTCACACTGCCCGGGTCCTGGCCACCAGTCCGGGGGGGCTCTGCATTTTAATTTCATTTTAAATGAAGCTTCTTAAACACTTTAAAAACCTTATTCACTTTACACACAACAATAGTTTAGTTATATATTATAGACTTATAGACAGAGACCTTCTAAAAACGTTAAAATGTATTACTGGCAGGCGAAACCTTAAATTAGAGTGAATAAATGAAGACTTGGCACAGCACTTCTGAAAGGTTGCCGACCCCTGGGCTACACTATCTGGGACAGAGAAAGCCTGGAGAGCAGGGAGCTGGCCTGGTAGATTATCAGGGGGAGGAAGGAAGGAAGGCAATTCAGAACTGCTAGGCGGTCAGATCTCCTTCAGATCATCACCCACCTCCACAGTGCCCCCTTTGCGGCTGTGGAAAGGGATCACCGCCGATTCCTACCAGTGCTGCCTAACCCACCCCCTCCTCCCCGCAAGGCAGAGCGCCCGCGGCTCCCCGGAAAGCCCAGAAGCTCGGGGGGCGCCTGGCAGCCAGGCCCGGCCGAGGCCCCAGCGCGGCGGCACAGAGGCTGCACCAGGCTCTGCCGCGGCCGCAGTTACTGGCCCGGGGGCGGCTGAAGGCAGCGCTCTGGCGGGGCGCCCGGCCGAGGGTGACCTGGGGGGGAGGCTCCAGCATGAGGGCGCCGCAGCCCCCGGCAGTGCCCGCAAATCCCCGGCCGGCCAAGGCCGAGTCCCCGGCAGGGTCGGAGCCAGGCGGCCGGGGCAGATCCCGCGGAGGGGAGGCGCAGGCCGCAGCCCCCCGGGGCCGTGTCCCAGCTGGGGGCTGCAGACGCGAGACGCCCCGGCAAAGGATGCGGCAGCTGCCCTGAGCCGCTGTGGGCCCGGGTAAAGTTCCCCGCCCCGCGGGCCGCCTCACCTGCTAGTGACCAGCACTGCCGGCGCCGCGCCCTGCTGCATCCTGCCGCCCCGCACAGCGCAGCCCCCGGCCCGGAGTCCCGAGATCGCTCCCCTGCTAGGAGCCAGCTGCGGCGCAGGGACTCCGTGCTGGGCTGGCCCGGCTCCCCCGGCCTGTTTTCCGGTTGCTCTGCCCCATGGAGGCGTTTGCTTAAATTACAAGGGGGAAAACGAGCCAAAAGAAACCCGTAGTCGGCAGGATTCGAACCTGCGCGGGGAGACCCCAATGGATTTCTAGTCCATCGCCTTAACCACTCGGCCACGACTACAACTTATTTTAGATGCTTTCAAAGGATTACTCTACAAATTCCTCTCCCTTGTGTTTGTTTTTGGTATGTTGGAAGTATTCGATGGACAATGGGGTAACTATCTGTATTCCTATGTCACAAGCTGAACTAGGCTGCTCATCTGTCCTCGTTGTACTTTTACTAGTTCCCTCGGCATGCCTTTACACATCTTAGTAATAGTGCCACCCAGTGTCATTACCTTTAATAAAAGAATCCACTAACTAAAATGTGTCATAATTGTTCTCAATATATTTGTCACTGAAGGATTCATGCCCCCACTTAATAACCTTTGCCCTCTGATGAGCTACAGAATATTGCCAGCACAGGGGATTCAGCCGTGTTTGAAACTATTTGCAGTAGAGCACAAAAGGAGCACTTTGATTCTGACCTAGATGCACTTTTGTTTGGCACCAGTAGTAGCTGAACTCATGAAAACACAAACTGTACCATGAGTCTTTATTCTTCTGTAGAAATGAAATAAACCCAAAAATATGTTATTAAAACTTGAGGCCTGATTTTGCAAACTCATACGTACTGGCCAGGCAATAAAGTTAGTAATAGATGTCAATGTTTTCAGGATCAAGCCTTTACTGTCTCACTTTCAAAGAAACACACCAACCACACATACATCCTTCCCCACCCCTCCAAAAAAAAACCCACGGGAGTCACACATAATATACATATATGCAATTATTCCCAGGCAATGTTTCCTCTAATTTTTTCCATCCATCTGCAGAATGAATTTTGTTATGTGCACCAATATGGAGGTGATGTGTGGCAAGGGTGGGGCCAAGGGGTTCGGAGTGTGGGAGGGGGCTCAGGACTGGGCAGAGGGTTAGAGTTGGGGGGTGAGGACTCCAGCTGGGGGTGTGGGCTTGGGGTGGGGCTGGAGATTGAGGAGTTTAGGGTGCAGGCTGCCCCGGGGCTGCAGCGGGGAGAGAGGACTCCCTCCAGCCCTCTCTCCCCGCAGCAGCCCTGGGGCTGGGGAAGAGCGTCTTTCCCCACCGCAGCAGCTCCAGATCTGGAGCCAGGGGAGAGGCATCTCTCCCCACCATGGCAACCCCGCCCACCCCACCCCATCCCATCCCAAACCTCTCTCCTGCTCAGGGGTGTGAAAAATCCACACGCGTGAGCAATATAGTTATACTGACCTAACGTCCTGTGTAGACAATGCTATGTCGACGGGAGATCTTCTCCTGTCAGCATAGCTACCAGCTCTCCAGGAGGTGGATTAACCACATCGATGGTAGAAGCTTTCCTGTCAGCATAGGAGCAACTTCACTTAAGCTCTACAGCAGCACATCTGCATCCATGCAGCTGCGCCGATGCAGCGTTTTTAGTGTTGACCTGCCTTGAAATATCCCTGCTGCCCCAAGAGGCTGAGTCCCTATGAGTCAGGTTGGAGGCATGCTGGTAGAGCAATGCATGTGGAAAGGTTAGCAGGCTGCTGTCCTGCAAATGACATTGTTCCCACTGCCTGTCAATCTGACACCTTTCACCAGCACTGAATCCACCCGCAACTTCTGTTTTTTTAAATTGGGGTTTATGATCCTATACAAATATGCAGATTAGCATCATGGGTATAGGGCTAGTTGCACCTTTGTCCCCTTTGTGGGTGCACCCCCTCTTGGCTTCGTGCCTTTACCTCTCTGAGGTGGAATTCTGTGCTTCACCCACTCCTGAACTGGACCCTGGGTTACAATACCCTGTGTATGAACTGTTCTTACCCAGCAGGTCCGACTGTGATTCTTCACTTCGGGAGTCTGTGACCAGTGGTGCATATAATTACCAAACCGTCTTCTTAAACCAGGTATTGTTTATTTATCAGTGCAAAGCATTTAGAGAAACAAGAATTGTAAAACAAGTCCACACACATGGCTTTAGAATCATAGAAATGTAGGACTGGAAGGGACCTTGATAGGCCATCTAGTCCTGCCCCCTGCACTGAGGTAACATTACATATTATCAAGACCATCCCTGACAGGTGTTTGTCTAACCAGTTCTTAAAAACATCCAGTGACAGAGATTCCAGGTAATTTGTTCCAGTGCTTTACTACCTTTATAGCTAAGAAGTTTTTCCTCATGTCTAATCTAAATCTCCCTCGCCGCAATTTAAGCTAATTTCTTCTTGTTCTATCCTCAGTGGTTAAGGAAAACAAAGTATCATCCCATTGGTCCTGGAAGTATGGGTGCTGCCACACCCCTTGGCTTGAAGTGGTTTCCATTATATACAAGGTTTATAGTTTGGTTCAATGGCTCTCAGTGCCCCCACTATAAAAATTGTTCCAGCACCCCATAGCATCCTCCTGTTTATAGCACCCTTTTACATATCTGAAGAGTGTTATCCTGTCTTCCCTCAGTCTTCTCTTCTCCAGATTAAACAAAACCAATTTTTTCAATCTTTCCTCATAGGTCATGTTTTCTAGACCTATGATCATTTTTTTTGCACTCCTTCGGACATTCTCCATTTTCTCCACATCTTTCCCAAAGTGCGGTGCTCAGAACTGGTCACAGTACTCCATCTGAGGCCTTATCAGTGCTGAGAAGAGTGGAAGAATTACTTCTCGTGTCTTGCTTACAAACATTCCAGAATGATATTTGCATTGTTTTTTTTTGTACAACAGTATTACATATTACCTACAGTCTTCCTGGTGGTAACCTACACAGCCCTGACTTCTTCATATACCCCAGTAGGTGCTTGCATCTTAGTCTGGTTTCCCTGAACAACTACCCCCATTGAGAGAGACAGTGTCCCTTTTGAAACTACTGTAGTCCTTTTGTTGTTCTGCATTCCCAGGACTTTTCCTGTCCTGGCATTGTCTCTTAATGACCCTCAAGTGTTTGCTGAGACATGGCTAACCTCAAGCCATTCTTTTGCTTTCCTGCTTGTTTTTCCTTACACCCACCTATTAAACTAAACCAATACATTCATACACTAGACCTCCCAATAAGCAGTGCGACAATGCACCTCTTTTGTCACATCAGGGCTCAGTGTTTCTCCCTCTGGCATTGAGGGGTTCTGGGATAAATCAATCCCACTCCAGAGATTTAATATTTCACATTGGTTTATTTACAGGGTAGGCCTTAGGTTTGGCCTGAGAGCTTCTTTAAACAAAACCAAAATAATTACATTTCTTAACTCACACTGCAGTACTGCCTCTTCTTATGCCAATCACCAGCTATTGAGATGGTTGCAAGGCCGACCAGCTTCTACTGTGTCATCATGGAGCATAGATGTGTTTTTATTCACTTCAGCTTGGAGAAGCTGGGTTCTCCACTGGCAACTGTTACAGGAAGTGTTAGAAGTATGCGCAGAGCAACAAAAGCATTTGGAAAGAGGGTGGTCATTTTATTTGTGCACATATATTCCAGAACAGCCTTTGGAGTTGATCCTGCTGAAGTGTACCTTGAAAGGACTTTCAGTTCATCACCTAAATCACTCGCATCAATATCGCGCATGTCATCATGTGTCAACACTGTCTCTAGTGCCCTGCATTGCTGGTGTAGGTCTTCTTCAGGTATAGTGAGGAGTTTTGGAATATCATACAACATCCCAAATATACTGCTGTGTTCCTTGAGCTGCAGGAAACGTTCTTCAACTGACTGTATTGCACAATCTAGCACCTGGTTAAAGAATTCAACTTTGAATTGTTGTTTGGGGTCTCTTATGGGATTATCCCATACCTCGTAATCAAAATGTCTTCTTCTTTGGTGACGCTTGTATTCTTGAATGGGTGGGAAAATAGCTTCAGTGTGAAGTTCCTCTGCCAACTTCGGTGCACTCTTCAGAACATTTTGAAATCCCTCATCTGACCGGTAAGACTGTAGGTATGGCTTTGCTTTGTCCAGTTGTTCCATTGCTCCAGATATATCAAGGTCAACACCTTGGAGTCTCTTGCCTACAACTTTTATTTCAAACAGTATGTCATGCCACAACACTAAGCCACACAGAAATTTGAAGTTATGTATGTTTCTGGTGATTCCATTTCGCTCTGCCACTGTTCTCCCACGAACAGTTCCTCTCATAGCATTAAGAACAGGAGTACTTGTGGCACCTGTGGCTACAGCCCACGAAAGCTTATGCTCAAATAAATTTGTTAGTCTCTAAGGTGCCACAAGTACTCCTGTTCTTTTTGCTGTTACAGACTAACACAGCTGCTACTCTGAAACCTGTCATAGCATTATCCTCCATAATGGCAACTATGGCATCATCTATCTTCCCAATTTGGTGTTTAATAGGCTTTATCACCTCCACTCGACTTTCCCATCGTGTGGCACTCAGTAGTTTCAGTGTCAGAGAGGATATTCCCAGATGTTGCTTCAAAATTCGCCATCAATGAGTTGATGCAGAGAAAAATACATAGATGCTTTGAATTACATAAAAAAATTCAGCAGCCTCACTAGAAGCTGATGCTGCATCACTGACCACCAAGTTCAATGAATGAGCATTGCATGGGACAAAAAAAGCTTGACGGTTTAACTCTCGGATCCGTGTCTGCACTCCTCTGTTCTTTCCTCTCATGTTGGCACTATTATCATAGCCCTGACCTCTCATCTCAGCTATCGCAATTCCCGTATCTTCCAGCTTTTTAGGAAGCACATTTGTCATATCAGCTCCTGTAGTATCAATGTCAATAAATTCTAGAAAATGCTCTCTGACAGTCACCATTGCAGGGACATTTTCACTAGGTTCTGTTGTTGTTACAAAACGCACCATTAAAGTCATTGGTTCTGTATGGCTGATGTCAGGTGTGCAGTCCAGAATAACAGAGTAATATCTTGCTGACTTCAGATCTGCACAATCTTCTGTTTGACTTTTGGTGCCAGTGACTATATGATCTCATTTTGAATTGTTTTTCCAAGGTAGTGGTGTGTGTACATTTCTTGGGTGGTGACTCTTCTTAGATGCTCCTGGAGTACAGCATCAAACTCAGCCATCAGCTCCACAATTTTAAGGAAGTTTCCATTGTTTGGCACATACAGCTGATCTGAAGTGCCATGCAATACTAGGTTTTGGGTAGCAAGCATTCTCACAATGGCAATGAGCCTTTTCAGAACATTTTGCCAGTAAAGAGACTCTGCTGCAATCTTCTCTTTTTTTTTTTTTTCTATTGGGTCACCGGGAAGTGGGCGAGCAGAGCCCGCCCACTGCTAAAGGATCCCCCCCCAGCCTAAGGGGAGGACCCACAGGACCGGGAACCCAAATGATTCCGGGGGACAACTAATAAAAAAAACAGGAACAGGAGTGAGGTCAAAGGGTCAAAAGAAGGGAACCTGACGGGGACACCGAGCAGAGAACCCTGGACAGCGCCCACTGCTCCTCAAAGGTGTCAAGGGAGCCAGTGGATGCCGCCCAGAGGAACTCTGCCCGGATACGTGAGCGGACAGAGGATCGGAAACAGGCCCCACAGTCACAGGAGTCTCCATTGGCCAACCTCCTCACCCTGGTTGCATAGATGGCTNGTCCCCCCCAGTCTGGCACCAGAGGCGGCCGCCTCAGTTCGCCTCATGGTAAAACAAGCCCTGCAGAAGTTCACAATACAACTGCTCAAAAACTACATTACACTGAAAAACACAGATATGACAAGTAAGATTAATGCAGGCAGCATCTCACAGGCACTCAGTGGAGGCTAAACACTTTTAAAAATGCTAACACCTATTTTATCGATATTAATCCACAAGTGAACCAGAGAGATTCCAGCTATGTATCTGTCAGTGTCCAGCTGAGACATAGGTGTGATGCTGACAGGCCAGCTCAGATCAAAGTCATAGACTAATTCACTTGTGGATGTCTATAAGGTGCCACAGGATTCTTTGCTGCTTTTAAAGAAATGTTGTGTACTGTATCTGTGGACCAATTCATTTGTGTGTGGATATCAAAGAAATAATGGTATTGTCTTCACTTATCTATAACCTGTCATTTACTATCGCATTACATTATGTATACCCGGCTTTTAGATATCCCTAGATTAAAGTGTGTGTTAGTGTTAAGATGTGAATGTACTGGATGTGTAAACTTCATGAAAACTAATGAAAGATTGTTTCTGGCTATCACATTGTGTTTACATTATGTTTACCCATCACACGAGATTGGAGCCTTGGAAATGTACAAGAATGTTAACTTCAAAGCATGGGTCACTGTCTTCCACAATGGAAATTCACAGATTCTTTGCATTTAATCAACAAAGGAAGAGCCCATGCTGTGAATAAAAACACCTGCCAGATTGCCTTCCGTGGAAAGATGGTATAAGAATCTATACAAATGGATCCAAGGATCGATCCTGTATCTCTGAACTGTTTTGGATTCTAACAGGGTGGACTACTGAACAGACAGAGATCCCCAAAATTACCCTGGGTAACACCGAGGAACTTTTGGAAATCTAGCCGATTAATACAACTCTATCAACATTTTGGACTTACAAATTTTGACTCACCTGTTAAAATATTTTACCTGCTTTAACTTCTCAATAACTCTCATTTCCTTTTCTTAGCTAATAAATCTTTAGTTAGTTTACTAGAGAAATTGGCTGCCAGCGTTATCTCTGGTGTCTGCCCAGTTTGCTGACAGTCTGACCTGAAATTGGCACTCACAGTTGTGAGCCACTTCAGATAGCGTGACATAAGCTAGCATCTGTCCTGCCAGTGTCATATGTACAAAGGAGGCAATTGAAGTTTACTGGAAGGCAACTTTAGCTCTGAATTGACTGCAGTTTAGATTTTCATACAATAAAATCTCAACCTTACTTTTCATATTAAAGGAGTTTAAGTAACCAGGTGGGTCTGATGTTTTGCAGCTTTTTGTCATGACAACAGCACAATCTAGCCCTGAAGTTGGTGTGTCTGGCCCTGGAAGGATCACCCCAGTGCAAAGGGATCCTCTGGTGCCCTGTAAGTAGTGTCAAATGGAGTTATATCCTACGGGTTAAATCTCTAGCCTATTCAGTGCATCAGTATAGAGTTTAGGAGGAGGAGGAGGGAGGGAGCTGGCAGCTACTGACAGCTTCACTACAGCAGCCCCATAGGGGGCACTCCATGTAGGGTGAGGCTGCTGGTGTCTAGCCCCTAAGAGGGGCTCCTCCCTCCAAGTTTTAAAGCAGGGTTGAGACTTGCACCTGCTCAAAGGCTGCCTTCCTAATTCTCTCTGGGGCTGAAAATAGCTTTGCCCCTAAGTGTGAGTGTATGTGCAGTGTCAGTGCGGAGCTTCCCCCACACCTCAGGAGCAGGAGCAGGCCCCCAGCAGGGGGACAGCTGAGGCAGAGGGAATGAAGAGCTGGCCGACCGCTGATTTCAAGGAGCCAGAGATAGGGGCCTGTAACTGCGGCCAGGGGCCCTGGGACCTTCTGAAGAGGGACAAACGGGGAAATGGGGTGTGGGCTCTACAATTTCCCCCCTATCTTTTTCTCCTCCTCCCACCTGGCAAGGAAGTGGGAAGGTCAGGACAGATCAGAGGGAGCAACTGGCATTTTCCAGGCAGGAGGGAGACAGGGAGCAGAGTGGAAGGAGGCGGCCTGGTCCGTTTCAGAGGAGCAGCAGTCAGTGTTGCAGCAAGGCATCAATAGGGAGGAGGGAGAGAAAAACCCCAAACTGGTTGGTTGATTTTATTTGGGAGAGGAGAAATGATTTTTTTGAGGTGGGGGGAGGGAGGCAGGGCCGGCGCTTCCATTAGGCGACCTAGGCGGTCGCCTAGGGTGCTGCTATTTTGGGGGCGCCTGCGCCCCCGCCGCCCGTAAAAATTTGGGGGCGGGACCTTCCGCCGCCGCTGTTGGGGGCGGGATTTCGGGGGTGGGACCTTCCGCCGCCTAGGGCGCCAGCAAAGCTGGCGCCGCTACTGGAGGGAGGTTGTATAAAAAGGTCAAGTTCACACGAAAGGCAGTTTTATGCCCCTCTGTCATCCTCCCCATGTGCTGTATGCAGGTCAGCTGGAATTTAGCCATCCTAAATAGCACGTAAATAATACAGACATTAGAAATGCAGCTAAGAGAGTGGATCGGTTGGCTTAGAGAAAATGGACATTAACAGAGCTTTCCACTTGATTACTTTGACTGTCCACTAGAGAGCACCCAAATACAGCCTACATGAGGGACACATACTCTAGAAGGAACTGAAGATATTTCAATGCCATCCTTGCAGCTAACCTTTTCGGAGTAGGTTGAGCAACCCTCCCTCATGTCAGTGAGCATTGACTCACGGAAGTAATTCCACTGACTTCAGTCTCATCCTTAGTTAACATTCAAAGACTGATTCTGGTTTTTCTGCACTGCAGAAATCACACAGCAATTTGGCTGCGTTTGGCTGCGGCGTGAACTATGTGCTTGCTTGACGTTTATAATCTATCCCTCAGCAGCTAACCTAAAATCATTTAAATGTAACGCAACCCAGCCAAGTTCTCTCACCCTCCCTCCTCGCAAGCAAGAAGGTGGACCAGGGGTGTTTGGTGGGGAGGGATCTTCCTCTCTCACTAGCTCCCAGAGTGGGAATGTTGCAGAAATAGCAGCACCCAGATCTAAAGGAGCATTTAACATAATCGCTGTCCTCACCATCACCACTCTCCAAGCAGCATTTGAAGCTGGGTTCACAAGCTGCAGAGTAACATCCACCCTGAGGCACAGCAAAGGTCACCACGAAGAGAAGGAAGTCAATGGAGGAATCCTGGATAACACGCCTTCTGCCTCCCAGAATGGCACAAACAGGCTAGGACCCCACTTAGTCTTTCCCTTTCTACTTGAACTCAAGATTCAGGTTGTCTAAGGACACTTGAAAAGTTTTTCAAATTGTGACAGAGCTTGGGGCGGGAGGGGGTGTGTGTGTAATCAGATGGCTCCAAGGAGTGGCAGTAAATTATAGGCTTACAGTCCTAATCCAGCAAGACCAGAAGCTGGCGCCATCAGATGCCTGCTTGGTGTCCTGTAGTTTGGTGAGCCAGTGTCTGCATTACAAAAGCCACCAACCATCATAATTAGCACATTGGTGGCACCTAGCACAGAGGAGCAAGGGCCAAATAGACTGTGGTGACTATCCCCGCCTCAATAGATAGTTGAGGTACATAAGGGGGAAGCTTGTATGGAAACTGCTATTGCCATTCCTGCTAGCAGCCAGCAATCTCCAGGCCTGTCAACCTGCTGCCATACACAAGCACTGAATTCACACAAATGTGTAAAGAGAGAAAAAAAAACCTCCCCAAGTCCCTTAAAAACATTCAGTGATTTGCAGCCAGTTCTGTTTGCTCAGTTCAGTATAAACGACTGCAGCCCCACTGCTTAATCCTCCTCTGTTCCTCAGACAGACAGTGTGGGGCAGCAGGGGGAGAAACTCCATCAGAGCACGATTTTGACCTGGTGATCTCATTCCGAGCATTACATTTCTCTCTCTTCTGCAATGCAGGGAATAGCTCTGCTTAGTTGCTGTGCTCACAGCAGTTGGAATTCCAGAGTTCATCAGCAGCTGGGTGTGATTCTTGGCAGCTTTCAGGTTTGCTTTTAATCTCCCCCAAACTAACAGGCGAACAACAGTGAGTTCATAAGCCCAGGGGGAATAGTCCGCCAAATTTCAAATCCCTGGCAAACAGCTCTGCTCATAATCATGGTGGGACGTGGAGAAATCAGAGCCCTACTTAGGGTATAGTAAATAAAATGGAAAAAACCAAGAACATAGGAGCATATTTAAAAACAAAATAAATTGGCTATGAAAATACAATTTAAAAGCTGAACATAAACGTTTTTTAGGCCTAGATCATATTGAGAGAAATACAATATTATTTAATTATTGGAAAAGGCTGTGCTGGGGTAATAGGATTCCAATGAGATGACCAGTCACTCTATCATTTATACCTCTGTTTGTTTTCAGATGACAATTACAGAACCCAGATGTGAACCTGTCGGAGATTTTATATTAGGATTGGGGTTCTCTGTGAGTTTCAAAGGTAGCTGAATTGGCAGATTTAAAGTTCACTGTTGTTATATGATGTGGTAAGGCTGTTGATAGCCTGTCAAGGCAGCCTTTTAACCTACACACCTTCTAAACGCAGGATAGATTTATTCGGGGGAGAAGAGAGGAGAATTATATCACGTTCTCCATTATCCCTGGTATTTTTTTCCCCTTCAGACAATTAGCTTGTAATATGATGAGTGACATGTCAGGAACAATCATGGGGAAACCCTAAGTAATCCCTGTTGAAAGATAAACCTGCCACTTGGCCTGCTATAGTTCGGGAATTAAAACTCCATGTCTCTGCTAAGCATTGGGGTCCTATGTAAATCATGGACAAATTTCATAGTATCCAGCAAAGTAGAAGATATCACATTTCATGGTTTGCCCTAGTTTAATAAAGCCAGCTCTTACAATGCAGCAAATTATTTATATTACTTTCAACAGCAGCTGTGTTTGATGGAACCTTTTGGTGAAAAAATAAAAGGTGAAGAAAAAGGCTAGTCGATGAGACTGGGGTGATTAATTCTTTAAACTAATGCAGTGAAAGGTGAATCCCTCAATTCAATGAAAGGTGAAAGAACAGTCAGCAGCTTTACAAGTGCACTCCTAGCCTGCTCCGGGGAGAGCGCCCCTCGGAGTGAGAGGCACATGCAGTCCGAGCCCACCAAACTCTGGGCTTCTCTGCTGCGCCCACCCATCAGAGAGTGATTTAATGCCCATTGGGGTTACAATCCACCCCCCGTTTTCACTTGTTGAGGATTTTTTTTTTCTTAATTGGGAACATTTTCAATGACATTTTGGAGGAATCCTCCCCTCCTCCACCGTCTTTTAACCGACTCTTGAGCTGATTGAAATTGAAATCTGAAAAAATTCAAAATTTTGAATTGGGGGGAGGGGAAATTTTAAAAAATGTGAAATATTTTGTCTTACTTTTTTGAAGAGTTCTAATTATGGTGGTGCTGGGGGGATACTTGAACTAGATTGCAATCATCATCTAATTTCCCAGAGACTGCCAGCCAGGGCTAGAATTACCCATCAATTATACATGACTGCGAGAGGAGAGGTAGAAATACATATCATCTACATACCGACGGCAATACACCCCACATCATCCTGTGGTCTCCCACAGTGGCATCCCAGAGACAAATACAGATCTGTCCGTGCATGTGTACATGTCTCTCTAGAGCAGCGGTCCCCAACCTTTTTGTGGCCAGTAGCACATTCATGTTTTCAGAAGAGTGTGGCGGGCGCCAACAATTTTTCAAGGCTTATTTTGTATTTGTACATTAAATAATACGAAAAACATCATATTTAATATTACATAATATATGAATCCAGAGAGAAGAGAGAAGCCGGAGAGAAGCCACGAGGACAGAGAACACCGGCGCCCGCAGCCCTGGAGTTCTCTGTCCCCAGCAGGCGCGTGGCCCCGGCTTCTCTCCCCTGCTGGGCACNGCCAGTAGCACATTCATGTTTTCAGAAGAGTGTGGCGGGCGCCAACAATTTTTCAAGGCTTATTTTGTATTTCTACATTAAATAATACGAAAAACATCATATTTAATATTACATAATATATGAATCCAGAGAGAAGAGAGAAGCCGGAGAGAAGCCATGAGGACAGAGGACACCGGCGCTCGCAGCCCCGGAGTACTCTGTCCCCAGCAGGCGTGTGGCCCCGGCTTCTCTCCCCTGCTGGGCACTAGGCGAGCCCCGCGCCTGCCGGGAACAGAGAACACCAGTGCCCGCAGCCTGAGTTCTCTGTCCCTGGCAGGCACGGGGCCACAGCTTCTCTCCCCTGCTGGGCACTAGGCGGGCCCCGCGCCTGCCGGAAACAGAGAACACCGCGCCTGCAGCCTGAGTTCTCTGTCCCTGGCAGGCACGGGGCCACGGCTTCTCTCCCCTGCTGGGCACTAGGCGGGCGCACATAAATGCCCTGGTGGGCGCCATGGCGCCCGCGGGCACCACGTTGGGGACCACTGCTCTAGAGGGAAAGAGATCAACCCAAGACAGTAAAATGTATATGGCTTCACAGACACCTTGGGCATTGATCTTCTCAGGTTGTGGCAAGCTTTCCCCGCACAAAGAGCAAACTTACACCTTCATTCTCAATGTTATTTGAGGTTACGAGAAACAAAAAAAGAAGAAAGAACAAAAACAAGTCTTCACAAGGCAGCACATTGTTTGTCCTTGGTCTGTAATAGGCTGGGACTGTTCTGCCCCCCCTAACATGACAGCAGCCTTCTAGATTGTTATAGGTGTAGGTATATAGAAAACAAAATCATGGTGGCTACCTACATGCTGCACAATACGGTGGATTGGCCCTCATCTGCTTTTGGATGGGAGATCTCAAAGAAAGACCCAGAGAGAAATTGGTGGTTCAGAAGGTGCTCTTCCCTGTAAGAATGCAACANTGCAGCCTGAGTTCTCTGTCCCTGGCAGGCACGGGGCCACGGCTTCTCTCCCCTGCTGGGCACTAGGCGGGCGCACATAAATGCCCTGGTGGGCGCCATGGCGCCCGCGGGCACCACGTTGGGGACCACTGCTCTAGAGGGAAAGAGATCAACCCAAGACAGTAAAATGTATATGGCTTCACAGACACCTTGGGCATTGATCTTCTCAGGTTGTGGCAAGCTTTCCCCGCACAAAGAGCAAACTTACACCTTCATTCTCAATGTTATTTGAGGTTACGGGAAACAACAAAAGAAGAAAGAACAAAAACAAGTCTTCACAAGGCAGCACATTGTTTGTCCTTGGTCTGTAATAGGCTGGGACTGTTCTGCCCCCCCTAACATGACAGCAGCCTTCTAGACTGTTATAGGTGTAGGTATATAGAAAACAAAATCATGGTGGCTACCTACATGCTGCACAATAAGGTGGATTGGCCCTCATCTGCTTTTGGATGGGAGATCTCAAAGAAAGACCCAGAGAGAAATTGGTGGTTCAGAAGGTGCTCTTCCCTGTAAGAATGCAACAGGGAATCACTTATGCACCTGTACAAGGGCTGTATAAGACAGTCCCTTACACCTTTATTGTGAGGAGAACCATGGGGGAGAGCAAGGGTAGTGACTCCTGTGGGTGGAGAGTAGACAAGCCCCTGCCCTTCCCATGCGCCAGCCAGCCCTGGTCACGAGAGGAAGTAATCAGTAGCAGATACTAGGTTGATAGATTACTTCTATGTTCCCCCCTCTCTCCTGGAGCAATGAGGGCAACTCTATGACGCTCAGAGTTCCCGGTCAGCCCCGAGGCAGCACAGTTATACACTGTCCCTCGCTTAAGCCTCATGGCAAAGTTATAGTTGAGCCTTACATCAGTACTGAACCAATGTCCCAGCGTGGGATATGCCTCCTCCTTTCCACCCCTGCTCAAAACTAGGGAACCTATTGATAAGTAACCCTGATGTCCCGCTGAATTATTCACTAATGTGGAACTGTCCTGATTTGAAGGCAACAAAGCCTGATCAGCTCAGTTTTTCAGAACAGATTTTTGGACTGAGCCATTACGAATGTGAAATATTTGGCTGCGCCTCTTTTCCTGAAAGTCACGTTATTTACTGGAAAACTTTCTCCTAGGTACCTTGTTTCGTATTCAACATGTTGAGCCAAATACTGAGCTCCTGGGAGCAGCACACATCACTGCTGCATCTTGAAAAGTCCTCTCTGCACCTCACCCATGTGCATCCAACCACACAGGCTGGTTTTCTCCCCCAAGACACACGCCCTTGCTCACCGGGCATCTCAGACTCAAGCCCAACCTTTAGAATAAGCTTCGAAAGGAACTGATGGAATACCATTTTACTTGCATGGATGAACGTTGGAAATCTAAGGCCTGTTTTAGGTCAACACCACAGCATTTGTGTTGGCAAATGGCATTAAAATACTTTGGTTTGGATTGAATTCATACCAGCTGGAGATTTACTGTGCAGGAATAGAGTAAAGGGGTCTTTTCTTAAGGAAACACTGTCTACTGCAGTGTCCAGGAGACATAGAGTCAGATTCACTTGCAGTTTGCACCTCCCTAAACCAGCAGGGATGAATCTGGCCCGCAGGCAGGGTTTTAATTGGCTTTGGTGTCTGACTATTCCTTTCAGTTGTTATTATTAAAACTGGAAATCCAGAGACAGGAGAGTCTAAATCCGGACTGCAGTGTTAGGGCCTGAACCATTAATAGAGGCAATATACGTCCCTTCTCCAAGAAGTGTAAGTTAACGAATTAAAATCATAGAAATGTAGGGCTGGAAGGGACCTCAAGTGGCAACTAATTTCCAGTCAATCGCTGAGTTTTATATACGGACTGATCAGATCAGTTATTCTCAGGGTTTCACTTGGATAACATGCATGGAGTGTGGAACTTTAAATGCATTATTTTATTTCCCGCCTAGTTTGTTAGATCTTTGCATTAGTGGAACCGCAATAACTCACAACACACTGCAAACTTGAAGGGCTAACAATCAGGTTTTTTTCCAGAGAGCAAGTGCTTTTTTAGCATAGACCAATGTTCAGTTTAGAGTATTCATTTTCCCTCCTCATTACCTTAGCAATTCCCAGTTTGTAACTGTATGCCAAATGCTTCTGACCTTACCCACACAAGCAATCCTATTGACTCCAGTGGGACTATTCCTGTGAGTACGGTGGGTAGATACTGGGAGGGCAAAGTAAATACACCACTTGGGTCACACAGGCATGAGAGGTGGGAACTGTGTCATCTACATACTGATGGCCAGGCAACCCCCTCAGCTTGCAGCCACTCCCAGTGGCATCTGGTATCCAGAAGTGTATGTACGTGTGTGGATATATTTCTAAAAGGAGAGAGATCAGTCATTGTTAATAAAGCATCACATACCCAAATGCATGTCTGTATGTATGAGTATATATCTGTCTGTCCAGATATATCAGCCATTGGCTCGTGCATGGGAGCTCTGCACGTGCAAGGAATGCAGAACTGGGCCTGTTTTACGTATCAGTGTTTCACACACACTACGTCTCCAGATAGAGACAGAAAGAGAGATAAAGAGCCTGATTCTGATTTACACTAAGGCGACTTTATACAGTTCTGACAATGCAACGGAGCCTTGAAGTGGGTGTCAATTACATTTATATCCACCTTAAGTCCCCCTTTACATTGCCATAGAGTGTAATGCAGGATCAGGCCCATTTTCTATCTCCATATCTATATAGACTGGCTATATAAAATGGGCCTGGGCCTGCATTCCTTGCAAACTCAAAACTCCCATTGACAGTCTGACAAGAATACAAAAAATGTGCCCACATGACACATTAAAGATCACTCTTTGCTGTGTATTCATTTTATGACCCAATCACTGATATCTCTCTCTCGCAAATACCACTGAGCTGGTTAAGCAGTTTCACAATACAGATAAGGCCAGTGAAACAAGAGTACACTTTGTATCCTGCTTGGCAGGGCCGGCGCAACCCATTAGGCGACTTAGGCGGTCGCCTAGGGCGCTGCTATTTGGGGGGCGCCGGCCGCCCCGACCGTCCGCTGAATTTCGGGGGCGGGACCTTCCGCTGTCGGGGGCGGCATTTCGGGGGCGGGACCTTCCACCGCCTAGGGCGCCGGAAAAGCTGGCGGCGCTCCTGCTGCTTGGACCTTCCATATTCATGAATCTGCAAAACAGCTGAAGGAAGATAGCCTGTCCTTAAAAGTTTAACCACTATAAATTCATTGACCAGCAGGTGGTGCTATTTTCCTGTGCATGAGCTAAGGTTATGCTACAGTAAAGGAAACCTACAGCAATGGCAAACATTCCTCTAATTATATTCCAGATGCTATTTCTTTTGGGGGCGGAGGGGGGGGGGGTGTGGGCCGGGGATGTTTCCTCATCTTATGTGGAGAAGGGATCTTTTCCCTTTCCTCATCCTCTCCTGTAACTCACCCTTTGGAACAGGNGCCCCGACCGTCCGCTGAATTTCGGGGGCGGGACCTTCCGCTGTCGGGGGCGGCATTTCGGGGGCGGGACCTTCNCGCCCCGACCGTCGGCTGAATTTCGGGGGCGGGACCTTCCGCTGTCGGGGGCGGCATTTCGGGGGCGGGACCTTCCACCGCCTAGGGCGCCGGAAAAGCTGGCGGCGCTCCTGCTGCTTGGACCTTCCATATTCATGAATCTGCAAAACAGCTGAAGGAAGATAGCCTGTCCTTAAAAGTTTAACCACTATAAATTCATTGACCAGCAGGTGGTGCTATTTTCCTGTGCATGAGCTAAGGTTATGCTACAGTAAAGGAAACCTACAGCAATGGCAAACATTCCTCTAATTATATTCCAGATGCTATTTCTTTGGGGGCGGGGCCGGGGATGTTTCCTCATCTTATGTGGAGAAGGGATCTTTTCCCTTTCCTCATCCTCTCCTGTAACTCACCCTTTGGAACAGGCAGAGGCCCAGGGCATGAGACAGATAATATGGGCAGTTTGCCCATGGATAAAGATACTAGGAAAGGGAAATGAGAGGTCAGGACAGAAAAGAACACAGGAAAACAGAAGTCCCCAAAGAGTGACCCTCCATATTAAAATACTGACCTGTAGGGAATCCCAAAAGATGTCCCAGTGAGAAAGAAGGAAGTTTGCTACTTCACTCAGTCCTTTTCTGTTTGTTCTGTGAGCTCTTCATAGCTTCATTCAAGTCAATATCACTCGTTCTTCACAGTTAAGGGCAAGTCCCTAGGTTGCGTGGGGACTTGGTCTTTCTTTGAGACTGGCTACATTTCATGCATGGGATGATGATACAGATAATGGGTAAAATCATCCCTTTATCAAAGGATTTTCTTTTTTTGTGTGGCTGCCATTAAAACTCTCTCAAATGTGGGAATTATTGGTAATGGCCTTTGGGAAAGTTGACAGATATGTTAGAGTTTCTTTAGCAATGGCGAAAACTTGCCTAGCAAAGTGATGACATTATCTGTCTAGTTCAGGGGTTCTCAAACTTCATTGCACCGTGACCCCTTTCTGATAACAAAAATTACTACATGACCCCAAGATGGGGGAACCGAAGCCTGAGTCAACCCAACTCCACTGCCCTGGGCAGGAGGGTCAGAGTCAAAGCCCAAGCCCCACCCCCCTGGGGGAGAGGGATGGCAAAGCCATAGCCCAAAGGCTTCAGCCTGTAACCCTGAGCCCACCACCAAGGGCTAAAGTCCTCAGGCTTGGGCTTCAGCCCCAGGCAGTGGGGCTCGGGCTTGGGCTTTGGCCCTGGGCCCCAGCAAGTCTAACACCAGCCCTGGCGACCCCATTACAATGGGGTTGAGAACTGCTAGTCTACAGGCTGAAAATTGCTGATCAGGGTTGTGAGCATGGGAGTGAATGAGGGCAGAAAAGCACTGCTCTTTGGCAAGGAACACAGCAGGGCCAAAGGAGGGGATACGCAGTGCAAGAGCATAGGAACTGGATGTTAGGAGTGATCCAGAGGTGGGGGTTAGTGGGACAGACTTTGCATTGAGGCAGGGATTCATCAACTAGGTTAGCAGAGGAGACTTAGGAGAGGGCTGGGAGGAGGGAACTGAGAGTTACAGAGAAGTCACAGATGTGGATGGACTGGAGACCATAGGAAGGCAGGGTGGAGGAGGAGTGTAAAAGGCACGTGCCATCCCTATGCGCCCCCTTGTGGTGCTGCAGCTGTGCCCGCCCTTAGTTTGCCCAAGTGGGTCATCAGTAAGTTCACCAAGGCTTGAGCAGAGCCCCCTTTTGAGCGTCTGACTTATTAATAAAGTTCACCAGAAACACAAGACAGCCCTTCACCCTGGCATCTTAGCAGGGAAGCAGGCTCCATCTGTGTTTATCAGTCCCACCTGAGTCTATCAATCCCATGCCCAGGCTCTTACCCGCCTCACACACTCAGCCTTGATTCCTTCCCTAGAGCCAGGCCTTCTGCAGGGCCTTCCTACTGACTGCAGCTCTGCCCACAGCACTACGCAGCTCCTCTCTGACTGGGGCTCCTGCTGCAAGGTCACTCCCTCAGCCCCTTTCCCTGGGAGCTCCTCTCCCTCAGCACACCTTTCTCCAAGTGCGCTCTGGTAGCCTTTTAGCAGGTCCATGGGCTCGTTAGGCAATTGGTTGCCAACCAGCCACTTAGGCAGTTAGTCACTTACTGGTGGGCTGAAATGGGCTCGTTCTCCTTAAAAAAGCCCATTGCAGGCAGACAGGGCCTTGCATTTCAGCAAGCAGCAATGATATGCAGAATGAAATATTACTGTTACCAATAGAATTGATGCAATTGGGTGTAATCATAGGAACAGCATGGATCCCAGCATATGCAGGGGTAGCAGGCAATGAGCTGGCAGACAAAATGGCAAAAATGCTGTCAAACACGAGCAAGTTGATGTAGAGATCCCTTTAAGTAAAGTGGAGTTTTAAAATCTAATTCAAAATGAGTTAAAAGAGGAATGGCAGGAAATATGGGCCAAAGAAACGACAGGAGAAAGATTCCGTGAAATATGCCTGAGTCGAAAATGCTGATAGACAGAAAAGGCCCAGACAGAAAGAATGAAGTGGCTCTACTGAAAATTTTAGCTGGCCAATGTGGTTTAAATAGTCATTTGTTTCTAATAAACAAACATAAAGATGGATTACATGGGATGTGCAGAGTCCAAGAAACAGCAGATTATCTCCTGGGAGGTGCCAATGTATACCATCGAAAGGGGGCATATATGAAAAATTTTAAGTTTAAACATTTTCGCTGCAATACCTAGTAAGAGCCCCAGGCAATTGGGTCCCGATAAAAAAGTCATCTTGCAATTCTTTAAGAATACTGGGAAAGGTGAAAGACTTGAATTATCTACAGTGTCCAGTGCTTGTGTCATAGACTCAGCAAGTGAATCTGCTTCATCATAAAACACAAGGAGAAAAAGAAGATGGGGCCTTAACTCCTCGTAAAGGGGCCAGCCCCCCTGTGACAGAGAGGTAGGGTATCCGAAGGAGATGAGATGGTGGTTGGAGGGTGGGAACTCAGATTTTGAAAAACCAGAGAAGGAATTAGTGGAGCCAGAGCAGTGCTGTGCTGTCTGCTACAGCTAAGTAACGTAAATGGATCAGCAATAGCTTGTGGCTGATTGTGTCAAAGGGGCCAACCAATATGAGCATTGAGCTATGTCCTCTGTCAGTTGCCATGAGGAGTTAATTCTGTCCCAGATTGAAGGATGCTGGTGAGGGACCCAGGACATCAGCAGGTGTCACATGCTGGAGCTTGGTTGCATGGCATTCCCAATGATTATGTCTAGGAACGGGAGGTTGAAGATGGGAGGATAGCTGAATAAGTTTTCTGTGTTACATTAGCTTTTAGAGGATAGAGCAGACTATTGTCCTGTCAATGGAGTTGGCAGGGTAACCTCCCTGGAAGGGGGGTTGATAATTTCCATTAGCAGTGGGCACAGTTATTCTTTGCTGGCTTTCCCAAGCTGGGAGAGGTATAGGTCTGCTTCACAGGTGGTGGTTCATATATTCCTCAGAGCTGCTTGAACTTCATTATAGACCACTTAATTACATTTGAAATGGTGAGCTCTATCTCTGTTTCTTGTGAATAATCTTCAAAAGGTTAAGTTGCCTGTAAAAGGACTTAAGGCCAATAAGGTATATTTGAAATGAATGCAGTCATCAATACGTGAGCTAAACTTAGTCAGAGTGAGTTTTCTGATGGTGCCTCTGAGCTTCATAGTATGTTAGAACAAATCATTTTGCCAAGACCTGGAAAGGCAGATGCTGCCAGTCAGCTTAGAGGGCTGAAGCAGAGTACAGTAGCGGCTTCTTCTGGCCAACACAGAATGATTGTTCCCTCCCTCAGATCCATGTGTTAATGTTTTGGTGCTCATTTCCAAGGTTCACAGTGAGCTGAAGTATAACAAAAATTGTTAAGGAAAGGAGGATTTTTTGGGATGGTAACTCGAGTTATCTGATTTCTAGTTAACTCAAGTTAACTAACATGATTATAATGTAGACACTCCCCAACATCTGTACCTTGTCATGGCTGAGTCCTAGGGTGAGTCATGACAAGGAAAAAATGTTTGTGAATAAAGATTTGCAGGGGTCTATATTAACATTTGCAATCGTGTTACTTAGGATCTGACCAGAAATTGTAGTCTAGACAAACCTCATAATATCATGTTCCTTGAGTCATTTCCGGTAGTTTTGGAAGTAGTGATTTTGGACAGAAACAGCTGAAATGCTGACAGGGCATCTTCTGTTCAGACAGCCTGGTGGCAGTTGAGTGAAAGAACAATCAGCTGAATGTGTTTCTTTTAAAATGAGATGGGCACTCAGTCAAATTATGAACTCTCATTATTTCCACTCACCTTGTTTCAGGTTGCTGGTGCCAGATGTTGAAGAACAGCCTCTGAATAATTGTCCTGATACAGGTCCAGGTTGTCCTTAAGACAAAGAAAGTTTATTCCAAGGACCTTCTACAATTTCTTTTGATTTATAGGTTTTCACAAGGTTTGAACTATCCCAACAAACCACATCCATGAGTCTTTTGTTCTATAGCTACAGTAGCTTAGGGGTGCTACTCACACCTCTTTAGTGGCTATTTTTCACAGTTAGTAGGAGTGCCATTCTTTGCCAAGTTAAATGGGGTAGAACCCAACCAAACCCCTTATAGTCAGAAAAGTGTTGAAAGTTTGCAAGAACCAGCTACAATGGCTGGAGAACAGAGCAAGATGTAGGGTAAAGTTTAGATGTTCTAGAAGGAGGTGTAGTAATCCTTTGAAAATTTTTCTGCTGGCTATTGTCACATTTGAGGGCACAACCCAGCCCAGTGAGAGGTTGTGTCAGCGCTACTCCTGTAACCCTAAAGTGCCTTGAGATGCTCTGCTGCTGTAGCTCACTATCAGTGTACAAGCACACACTGAGTGTCTGTGTGATAAGCAGCCCTGATCCAGCAATTCTGCCTCCAGCAGCCTGCTTGTCACACCTCAGCCACGTTCTGGTCTCCACAAGCCTTGCTTACTACTAGCCAAGTGACCCCCCAAAACACGCCCAGCCCCGAATTTCCCCAGAGCTGTGTTCCTTGAAGTGTCCAGCCCTCTCCTGGACCACTCAGATAAATAATAAGGTTCGTTTGCTCCTTTACAGAGACCATGCCCAGCAGCTTGCCACGTTAACTGGAGTTAACAATTACTTCCACTCAAACACAGCACTGAGTTGGTTTAGATTCAAAGTGAAACAAGATTATTAGCAAAAGGACATGAGTTAAATGGTGGCAAGTACAGTAACTCCTTGCTTATCGTTGTAGTTATGTTCCTGAAAAATGCTACTTTAAGTGAAACGATGTTAAGCAAATCCAATTTCCCCATAAGAATTAATGTAAATAGGGGAAGTTAGGTTCCAGGGAATTTTTTTTCACCAGACAAAAGAATGCCTTACTGCTAAATGATGAACTAGCACTCGGCTGAGCCCTCAAGGGTTAACACATTGTTGTTAATGTAGCCTTACACTCTACAAGGCAGCACGAATGGAGGGAGGGGAGACAGCATGGCAGACAGAGACAGAGACACACACTCTGTGTGTGTGAGAGAGAGACGAGCATTGCCCCTTTAAGTACGCTGACCCCACTCTAAGTAAGCTGCCTTTTTAAGTAGATCAGCAAGTTCAGACAGCAGCTGCTGCCAGCAAGCTCCCTCCGTCCTGAACCCTGTTGTGTTCCCCCCCGCTTCTCTGTGGAGATAAGGTACAGGAGCGGGGGGAGGGGGACACCCTGACATTAGCAACCCTTTCCCCTACTCCCCCTGCACAGCAAGCAGGAGGCCCCCAGGAGCAGCTCCAAGGCCGAGGGCAGGAGCAGCACACGGCAGTGGGGGGAGGGACAGCTGAGCTGTTGGCAATTGCTAGCCTGCTGGGTGGCTGCCGCACAGGGAACTTAGGAGAGCAGGGAGCTGATAGGGGGGCTGCTGGCCCACCCTAGTTCCAAGCCCCCACCACTAGCTCCAAAGGGCTGCTCTTCCTGAAAGCAGTGGACAAAGCGGGCGGCTGCCAAACAACGTTATAAGGGAGCATTGCGCAACTTTAAACGAGCATGTTCCCTAATTGATCAGCAACGTAGCAACAAAACAACGTTAACTGGGACGACTTTAAGTGAGGAGTTACTGTACAAGAAATAAAGCTATGGATGGTTACAAGCAAACGAAAGTGAAAACACACATCTAAAACATAATCTAGCAAGATACAGTCTTTGTTTCTCTCGCCAATTATTCTTTGTCCAGCATGGCTGGCTGGCTCAGTCAGGACCTTCCACAGACGTACAAGGTGCTGGTTTCTCTTGTCTTCTTAGGTGACAGATAAAGATGGAGCCTCTCTCTGCCCCTTCTAGTCCCAAAATTTTGTCTTTGTTCTCGAAGTTAGGAAGGCCTCCTTGGCCTCCTTTGTCTCTCTGGGGTGCAGAAGCCAGGTAAATTTTCTGTCTCTTGAGTTCAGGCTCAAGACAACCCCTGCTTGTTTGCTTGATAGCTTTATTTAAGACTAATTTGTAAATTGAGGTAAACCCACATTCCTTTATCTAACAGAGACCAGCTTATCACCTCTGTAGGATAGGCTGGTGGTCCCCAACCTTTCAGTGTGGCGGGTGCCCGCCGAGGAGCGCGGCCGCTGGACAAGCAGCCACCGAAATGCCGCCGAGAAGCGGCAACGCCAAGAAGGATCGCCGCCGAAATGCCGCCGAGAAGCAGCGTCATCAAGAGGCATCGCCCCTGAAATGCCACTGAGAAGCAACAGCATTTCGGCGGCGACGCTTCTTGACGTTGCCGTTTCTTGGCGGCATTTTGGCAGTGACGCTTCTTGGCGTTGCCGCTTCTCGGCGGCTGCTTGTCCGGCAGCGGCACGCCCTTGTCAGTAGGTGGGTCCACATAGATGCTCCAGCGGGCGCCATGGCGCCCGCGGGCACCGTGTTGGGGACCACTGGGCTAGGTTGTCTCCTTATATGGGTTCTCATTATACAAAGGGAATTCATAACATCACTTATAACAGTGGTCCCCAACCTTTTTCGTCTGGCGGGCGCCAAAAAACAAACAAACCCCCGAGCGCTGCCGGCGGGCGCCAAAAAAAAACCCCGAGCGCTGCCGTGGGCGCACTTAGACCCCCCCAGCGGGCGCAATGGCGCCCGCGGGCACTGCGTTGGGGACCCCTGACTTATAAGGTTAACGCGTGTATTTTACAATGATATTAAGGACCAATGACCTATTAGTTTTCAAAGGATACCTTGGGACAAGGCATATTTTGTGCAAACCTCATTGCAGTAACATATGAGGTGTGAACACAGGGGAGCTTAGGGTCACAGCTATGTCTTTAATGCAAAAAATAGGTGAGTCTTTACATCAGGATGGAGAACTCAAGGTAGCTATCTTTGTAAAATCCTAATGGAGACAAGGCAGTGTAATTTACGCTGTACCCCAACCTGGGGTTACCTTGACTAGCTGCATCGAGGTAAAAATGACACTGCCTTGTCTCCATTAGGAATTTATAGGGAGACAGCTACCTTGAGTTCACCATCTTGATGTAAAAACATTTTTCCCCATGAAGACATGACTTTATTCTGATTGCTCTGTGAACGAAGGATTTGTAAATTGGCAGCCTTCACCAAGAAGTTTACTTGTGATGTTTTATTGGTGCTTATTCATCAGTTCCACATGCTCACAGGGGGAACACAATGCCTTGCGCAATCTAGTAAGGTGTTCAGCCCCCAGCCTATTTTTATCTAGTAATCAGTAGCTAATTGGAAGGTCTATTTTTTTTCTAAGAGAGCAGCTCAGCTCAGCTTTTAGTTGAAACAAGTGACGAAAAGAGGCACTGGCAGATTTTTGACACAAAATGATGATGATGCTCCATTGCCAGCAGAGCTGTCCATGCAGTAGTATGGAAGTAGATGCTTAGCTGGTGGTAATCATCTTGTCTTATGAGGTTTGAAAGGTAGTGTCAATTCTGTTTATGTTTATTGCATTAATAGCTGCTAATGACAGGAAATCTCAGCATGTAGGGAGATATAGAGCTGTGAGGATGTGGCTTACCACTCCGATGACAGATGTGCAGCTGCTGCCTTGCAGTTTCTCCTTGGTGCCTCAGTTTCTCTCCTTGGGAGATAGTCTTTCTTGGGCTGGTAGGGTGATTTTATTATTTGGCCCTGTTGGCAAATCAAAAGACCTCCTTTTCTGGCTTAACCAAAAGCCAAGCTTTCTCCCCTTGGGACAGAGCCTCTATAGACAGCTCTTCCATCGGTGCAGCCCTCTCACTGGGATCTGCAAATAATCCTCCACCCTGTGTCTCAGGGATGTCCCCATCCAGGAAATACTGTGGTATAGGGGAGACAATGCCTTTTCCCTCCTCTGGGCTCCAGTCCTAAGGCCCTAAGTAATGGAGCAGCCGTCTGCTCCAGCCTCAAACATCTGCTTCACTACAGTGTGTGTGTTGATAGGGGCAAATTGATTAAAGGCGGGGACCAGAGTAGCATTTTGGGGATCAAGACACAGGGTTGTGGGAGCTGAGTCAGCAAAGGAGGGCTCAGTAGAACAAATCAATCAAGTGGGGTGGAGGTGCTAGAGATTGTGATGGAGTGGTGGAGAGAATGTTCAATCAGTTGGAGAGTTGCCAGCACAGGTGAGAGTGAGGTCAGAGCAGGAGATGTTTCCTCTGAGGAATGGCCGTGGGTTTGGGTGGGAGAGGCTGCAGATTGGCCAAATCTATGGGAAACAAGGACAGTGAGGGAGTCAGAGGAAAGAGAATCAATTGCATATAATGTTTATAAAAATAAATCCAGGCTCAACAAGAATTCCTTACCCTCACTCCAGCTAAATCACTTGCTAGCTTGATGAAGAGAGGAGGGGTTACCCTATTAGGCATGAGGCAATACCTCAGAACATCTTGGTTTACGCCCTCCAGATTGTGGCCATTTATTGAAGCTAAATAATGATGCAATCATTCTGACTTCATCTAGTTTGCATCAGGGTAGGATATGGCCCATTATCTTTAACTTCGATCTGTGAAGGGCTAAGGGGAGGGACAGATCTTTGTATGATTGGCAACTGAGNAGCAGTACGGTTCCATCGAACTCAGTGGAGTCACTCCAGATTTGCACTGCCGTTGCGAGTGGAGAATTAAACTACTCGGGTCAGATCTCCAGCCGGTGCATATCTGCATAGGTCCCTTGTGCAGCCATGCAGATTTACACCATCTGGGGAACTGACCCTATCTGTCTGTTGCTCAAATCGCTCCCTCCCCCCAAGAACAAATCTGGCTTCCGTTGTTTTTATTTACTTATGATGACGATGATGATAAACAAGCCATGAGCCACACAGCCTGGTTAAAGTCTGTGGCTCTTTGGTTACAGGAATGTGGCAGCAACACAACAAGGCAGATGATGAACTCGGGCAAAAATAAACAGTCAAATCTCTCAATAAACCTTGCCAGGGCAAGTTACTCAATGGCAGTGAATGAGGGTTAATATTGTTTCTGTTTTAACCCTGAGACTTCAAACGGATTAGAAACATCCCCTCCCCCCTCCACTGATTTTTAAAAACCACATCAGTTCAGTGGGTTTGGCTGAGTGCGGGTTTTGTACTGTGGCTCTTTTCTGAAAAACGGTGGGTTCTCATGCAGGTCTAACGTGAATCCTTCCAGCAATTAGCCTCTGACGTGGATCCTTAGAACTTCGCTACATCAGGCGGTGGGAACTCTTGAATGGGGAGGTGGGTGGGGTGTTACCGGCATGAATGGAGCAAAAGCGCTAAGTTCCCACACGTGGTAAGTCCCGCTCCCTCACCGTGGGGCTGAAAGGACAAGGAGCAGCTTTGTCCCCCCCGGAAGTAGGTCCCTTAGAACTAGCTGGGCGCCCTCTGCAGCCCAGGGAGCAAAAGGAGAGAGGAGGACCCTGCCTCCTGGAGGAGAGGGATTGTCTCTGGACCCAGGAGAGAAAGAATCCCTTGAAATGACTGGAGCTGTGATCCCTGCTTTCCTTGTATTAGAAACGCGCCCTAGGGGGTCCCACCTCCCCAAACTCCGACTCAGCGCGATTTGTCTGCGTGGCCTTCTGACCTCGGCGTCCAGGCTCTCTCTGTGCGAGGTTGGGCGTGTGATCCGCTCGCCGGGAGGGGCTGAGCTCCGCCCCCCGCTGCCCAGCCAAGGCAGGCGCACTACTGCGGGCGAGCGAGCGCACGGGAAGGTGGGAGGTGGAGTCTCACCGAAACCCCGAAGCGCTGGGATAATGAAACACCTTGGGAGGCGGAAAGCATCTGCGAGGCTGGGCGCCGGCAGGCACCCGGGGGTTGCACTCAGAGGAGGGGCCTGGATTTAAACGAGCTTCCCCTGGCACCCCGGGCCACCCAACACCCCGATCGCCAAAAACAGCCTCTGACCTACTGCTGGGGAGACAGTACACGCCGAAGTTCCTCCCGGACGGGTTCCTCCGTGGGTGTATGAAATGCACATTGTTCTAACGTAGTGAATGCCCGCAAATGTCGTTGCCGCCTTCCTGAGCTGAGCTAGGAGGATTTTAATACATCGCAATATTTTAGCAGTGAGCCCCCCCCCCCCCCCCCCAAAAAAAAATAACCTTCTGCCCCCCACCGACACACAATCCTCTTGACGTTATGGAAGAGCCGTTGCAATCCTCTTGGCAGATCCAGAAACACTGAACCAAAACTATGTACTGCTCTAAGGCATTTCTGTTCTGTTGGTCTGGACAAAGAACACCCTGGCATTGCAAGAGGCGGGCACATCCTCACAGAACTCCGCAGAGCTGGAGACCTCGAGAGAGATGGATTGGGGGGGGGGGGGGCACTTTCCCCTGACTTCCAAATCAACCGTTTATCCTGACTTTGTAAATTACAGTAAAACAAAGTATAACAAACCAAGGGAGAGGGGGAGACACAAAGCTTTCGATCCAAACCCCAGCGAGATTATGCCAACCAATGAAGGATGTTGACAGATGCTTTTTAAAGTGACCTTTCGCTTTTGAAACCGCTGCAGTCCCGTTATAATAAGTGTCTCAGAGAAGAAAAACAGTTAACCAAGTCTCTTCTCTCCCACCCCCCTTTTGGACTATTATTCTCAGTGGCTGCTGAATTACACAGCGAGCGATGCAGAGAGCAATGCAGAACCAGAGTAGTGTATACCGTAAATAGTCCCGTTTTAAGGAGATTTTGTACTTTATTTAGCATGGACTATAATTTCATCAGGAGGTTGTCACTGGAACTGTTTCTGTTGCATCATGCTACTAGTAAGTACAGAACAAATCTAGCTGCCTGACATAAAAATTTGCTTTTAATATAGGGACAAAGCACCTGTAATTTTTTTTTCTAAATCCTAAATACTTTAGTGACAAATGCTCTTGATAAATGATTGTTTGGGGGGAGAAAAGTGTTTGGTTTGGCTAAACACCTACATTCCTTAAATAAATCATTGCAGCGCTTGTTTTTGTATTTGTTGAGAAATCGCAACAGACATAACCAGAAAGCCGCTGAAGAAAACTTGAAATAACATCCTAGTAAATATCGCAGTTTGTTATTTTAATCAGGATCCAAGGAAACATCTGAATTTTACCAAGGAAACCCTCGGTACAAGGGAAAACATTCACACTCATGCAGACTTCAGTTTTGTTTTGCTTTATTTTTGTCTTTCAAGAAAGTTTATCTTCGTTTATAATTCTTTCTCCACTTTAAATAATCACAACCTCTACTTTGCATTTGGGCTAGTTTCAAGTCTCACGCTAAATGAAAACGGCAAGATGCTTCTTTAAGGATCCCCTTCTCCTGTTGTTTAACGTGCTTTCTAAAAAAACTATACAATCTCCAATATTAGTAAAAATAAAAAAGAAATGAATGACACTGTGTTGCAATGCAGCAGTCTCTCCTCATTCTGTATTTAGAACACCGCATTGCTCTACTTTTCAGTTTGTAAAAAGTATATTATTGTCAAGAGTTTCTGCTACTTTATTTCCTATTCTTTCATAGGCTGGGTTTTCAAATAGGACATTTCTACTTCTCTTCTAAACACTCAGCCTGTTTGCTACTATGATAACAGTTCTATCTCCAGTTATATTGTCTTATTTAACAAAAAAATAGTCTTTTCCAAAATCAGGATGAAAGTAGAAAAGAAAAAATAAGAAACCACTTTAAAAGCAGATTAAAATAAATTACTCCACGATTTATAAATCAAATAAATACTATTTTTCTGCCACCCTTGGTTAATATGTGTCACCCTTTGGGGAAACATGGTTTTCTCCAGATCCTGGGTGAAACCCCTTCTTCACATTTCTGTTTATTTCACAGTCCTCTCTCTTGAATTTCCGGTATCTGACTAGTTTTAAGGATTCATGCCAACTGTGAAAAAAAAATTGCCTACCTGGAAACAAAGTATTAGCATTCGTGCAAAGCCCGGGGCATAACAGAGTCGCGGTATTTCCGACGGATTCCAAAGGAAAAGGGGGGGGGGGCAGGAATTTTAAAAGAAAAATAAATGATTAAATGTTTGGGTCTCCCTTTTGGCGTTTGCCAATATACTGTGGAGCAGCAGGGTGGGCGGTAGGAGAGCTGGAAGGTGTGTGTGTGGGGGGGGTGCGCTAACCCCAGAGAGCTCGGCAGGGGGCGCTGTGCAGGGGCTAAGGATCTCACTCGCTGATTAACACAATGTTAAAAAGCAACCGGGGAGTTTCCAAAGCCATCAAAGCCCCTGCACAACGCTCCCCTCGCCGAGCGGAGCCCACTGACAGCATGGATCGGAGAGCGGCTGCGGCCCTTTGCCTGTGGGTGCTGAGCGCCTGTCGCCTCCGGGACGGGCTGGAGGCGGCTGCGGTGAGGGGCTCGCCAGGAGACGGCAGCCCAGGGCCACTTGCAGCCGCCTCTGCCTCCTCCTCGCAGGGGAGGCTCCCGAGGCAGAGGGAGGCTGGACGCCGCGGCGGAGGGGCTCTGCGGAACGGCACGGTGGTGCCCCACCAGTACATGGTGTCCCTCTACCGGAGCCTGTCCGCCTCCGAGCCGCCGGGGGCAGCCGCCAGCAGCGGCGGGAGCCGCGCCGATACGGTCACGGGCTTCGCGGACCTGGCGGCCGGAGGTGAGTCGTGGAGGAACAGCTGGAGCAGCCGCGCAGGCACCTGTGCGCTTGGCCCGGGCAGAGGCAGGGTCCCTGGGGGAGGGAGGGAGCAGGGCGGGCTCCCCTGGCCCGGGGCCGCTCCTCTGCTCACCCAGCAAGCGAATGAAACTCAGGGTGTGCGCAGTGGGACATCTGGGGTCTCACAGAAGAGGGGAGGGCAAGGGACGTGGCTGTGTTAGGCCATGGAACGGGTTGGTTAATCCACATATCATTTAATCCGGAGTCTTGTAGTCCTAATCTAACATCTGGAGCTAATCTCGAGCTCTCCGTTCCTAATCTAACAGATCGAGCTATTCCCGAGCTCTCTGCTCCTAGTCTAATTGATCGAGCTACTCCCGAGCTCTCTGCTCCTAATCTAATAGATCGAGCTAATCCGGAGATCTCTGCTCCTAATCTAACATCTGGAGCTAATCCCGAGCTCTATACTCCTAATCTAACAGATCGAGCTACTCCCCAACTCTCTGCTCCTAATCTAATAGATCGAGCTAATCCTGAGATCTCTCATCCTAGTCTAATAGCGCGCGCTAATCCCAAAATATCTGCTCCTAATATGAGCGATCTAATGGCATCCTGATCTACTTTACCCTAATCTAATAGATTTATGTAACCCTAATCCTAACCCAATCTATCTCATCCTAGGCTAACAGATGTATCTGCCTGCCTAGATCTGTTTCCTTTCACGCTTTATTTCCAGGGCAAGGTGTTTCAAACACAACCCCCAGAATAACCAGCACGGCTATTTAAACAGCTATTGAAATGGAAAGATTTTTTTAGGGTTTCCTGTGTCCCACCGATTGCCCCCCACCTGCACCCGCATACTCTAGATGGGGGGGGGGTGAAGAGAAACTCAATCCTCCCTCCTCTCCCCCATCCACCCACTGCCCCACTTTCCCAGATCCTCAGTGTAAACCGGCGAGTGGACATGGCTTCTAGCGGGAAGGGACCGTGCCGTGTCGCGGGGTGGGCACACGGGAGGGCCGCTGACGCGCTGCCAGCCTGGGAAGGAGAGCGGGAAAGCTGCAGGCTGGCCGGCTCCTGGGCTGGAGGAGGCAGGTGTGCCGGAGAAAGAGGCGGGGGCAGAAAGGAGAGAGGCGTCAAAGATCCCGGGGGGCCCTGTCGTGCTGCTCCCTTTCTGGGAGGAAGGCGGGGGGCCGCGGGAGGAGGGGAGTAAAAGGGGGCACATTCTCCTCTCCTGCGGGCTGTGCGGGGAAAGGGCCCAGGGTCTCCCAGACTCCCCCGTGGCTAGCCAAGGAGGAAACTAGGGAGGCGCACACTGCCCCCCTCCAATCCCAGCCCGAGACTGACCTGCTCCAGCCACGGCCTTCCCGGGTGGGACACCTCCTCCAGCACCGTGCACAGCCACAGACCTCTCAGCGCCTTCCGCAGCGACTCGCCCGGCTTTGCCATCGCTTGGGGCTGGCGCTCAGGCAGCCCCGGTGTGCGGGTGTCTGGCCCCCTTTCTCTCCAGCGGGCGCCCAGTTGGCCCGTGGGTGAGTATCTGGCCGGTTTTTGCTCTTTCCCCTTGATTATTAATTATTCTTATTCTTACTGGCATCTCTGGTTCCAGGGGCGAGCTCGGAAAGGCAGGGACCTCAGCAGACCTTTGGGTTGCTGCGTTTGGTGCATTTGTCATCTGGCTTGTGTTAATCTCCGCTGCGATGACCGCAGCGGAGATGGAGACAAATGTAACTCATTGAAGCTGGAAAGGCAAGCCGTTTGAATCGTCATGCCCTGGGCAGTGGCATGGGGGTGGTGCCGGGGGAACCGGGGCAGAGCCTGGGTCCTCCTTAACAGAGCACCAGCATGGCTGGGGACTGAAATCGACAAGTCACAACCGATTGCAATCGGTGATGCTTCGGGCTCGAATGAGCAGCTCCCCTTTGCACCGAGGAAACGCAAGTTGGTCGCTAAATGCCCTTTAGAAAGCGTTTCTGTTCGCCCCAAACGGCAGTACCGTTTTTGTCCCGGTATATTACACGCGAATCTATTGCGCTGGGGTGGGCTCCATAAACACCGAGTAGGGCAGCTGTTAAACGCCTTCCACTTCCAATAAAAATGGGAGCGCTTTAATTTTTATTTATGATGTAACGAAATTACAGTTTTGACTGGTCTAGGAAGTTTGAAACGGACAAGCTGGGCTGTAAAAATAGATTTAGATCAGGATGAAAGTTTGTATATATAGAGATTAAAAATCGTGGCAAGTTCAAGCGCTCAACACAGCAAAACTCTAAAGATAGCTCCGGAATTGCTGCCTGGACTAGTTGGTATCTAGCAAATGCGATTTTCCCTAATGAAGACAGATCTGCTGGAGGGTGACTGTCAAATGAAAACTGTCAAATGAAAGAAGCTAAATTGCTCGAATTACAGTCCTAAGGAGGAGAGTCAATGGCCAAATTAAAACGCCTTGTTTTATTCTGACATACAGGTTATTTTATGTAGATTATATTCTGACATACAGATACAAAACTGTACAACTCTATATTCTGAGGTGGCCAAGTCTCCTTAGGGAAGCCTGAAATGTACACATTAGCTCCTGTTAAATAGTAATCAGGATGTGTATCTATTATTATTTATTACTGGACAAGACAGTGCCATTGATTTCCCATAGCTATTGTCGTGAGTTCTGCTTGAAAAAAAAAAGACACAATCTGGTATATGATATAAATAAAATATAACAATATTAATATAATCTTGAACATTATTTAACATGAGCTAAAATACGCATTTTAGGCTTCCCTATATGTAGGATCAGAAGGCACTTGAATACGCATAAATAGACATCCCTGGTTTTGTATCTGTTTCGGTAAAATCATTGGGAGGTTTTGCTTAAAAATAAATGTCACCGTTCTGTTCTTAATTATTAATCAATTATTATTATTGAAATACGTATGTCAATAGGCCATGCCGCGCTATCAGCTTTTAAACGGAAATCAGGATTTCTACTTAAAACCCGATGGCTCAACCTTTTGAAACACTCAGCGATCGTGCTTAAATGAACAATCCGTCCCTGTATCACGCGCAACAAAGACCCCTTAAGCCTCCGAGCTGATATTTATCGAGCAAACTTTTCTGCAGCTCAGCCGCTGTGTGAGCGCAAATCGCTTAATGCTGAGGAAAGTCTGCACAGTATCTGGGAGTTTCAGAGCAAAACGAAACCAGATGAGCTCTTCAAAGGGATCTCCTTATCTGCCTCTCGCAGGAATTTTAAATCTGTTTTAAAAATGACGACGAGAAAAAAATACTATATCAGAGAACGCACCAAAATGGGTTGATTTCCCTCTTTGGAGAAAAGAACCAGGGATTCTCCTCTTCAATGGTGAATCAAAACAACACTCAGATTTTCTGTCCGCTACCAGGGACAGCTTTCGACTCAGTCGTCCTCAGTTTAAGAGAAGATATAAATGTGCAAATACTTCACACAATTAGCCTCGTTGCTAGGACAATATTCACTTCCCCAGCAAGTGGCTGCTGTGTGAGGCGAGGTTCAGAATTTGCAACATCTGAGGATCAGATTTCTAGTTAGGGGGGCAAAAAAGCTCTTAGGGGTTCACAACCATCTCCTTCTTTTTCTCTCCCTTCCTTTTAATTTTGTTTTCTTCACATCTAGCTCCTTTAATTACTCCCAGTAAATATGCAAGTATGGCTTGGAACAGGAGTTTGGGTTTCAATCTGACTCACAAGAGATTCCATTCACACACACAAAATTCAAGTTATATCCTTTTTTCTAGCTAGCTAGCTAGATATGAGTTAAATTGCCCTGACAGATTGCAAAATGTTTAACTTGGCATGGGGGGGGGGAGGGGGGGAGGGAAGGGTGGGGAGAGAGAAACTAAATCCTTGAGAACCTGCTAAATGGGCATCGAATTACAGATTGTGGCTTTCGCTCCAGGCTTCTTATGGGGATTGCAGTGCCTGCTCGTTTCACAGCCAGTGTCCCACTCACGAGGCAAGGCTGCCGCGGGCTCCCCCGGGGCTCTGCAGCACCCGGGAAGCCCGGTAGATTGTTAAGCACGTTCTCAAAAAAATCCACCCTCGCGCAAGGACTCCGCGATCGCGGAAGCGCCGGAAAGGAGCCGCGCGGCAGAAACACACAAACCCTCCTTTGAAAGCAGGCGGCTCCATCCACCCCGTGCCCAGCCGGGATGGTCATTGCAGCAGCGAGGGGTCGTTGGCCTGCCCCATTTCCCTGGCAGGCCCTTTGCTGGAGCTAACACCCGCTGTACTCCAGAATCTCTCTCCCTCCCTAGCCCTGCCTCAGTTTGCCTTTGCTTTCTCTCTTCCAGATGACTCCCCGGCAAAGGCCGGCCAGACGTACCTCTTCGATGTCTCCAGCCTGCCGGAGACGGACGAGGTGGTGGGCGCTGAGCTCCGGATCCTCCGGAAGCCCCCCGCGAACCGGAGTTTAGCCCTGTCCCGAGAGGGAGCCCTCCACCACCTGCTGCTCTCCGCCTGCCCCAGCGCAGACCGGCCGCCCCGGCTGTGGGACTCCCGGGCTGCGGACATTCTCGACTCGGGCTCGCCCCGCTGGGAGGTGTTTGACGTGTGGGAAGCCATGCGGGACTGGAGAGAGAAACCCGGCTCGGGCCAGCGGCTGTGCTTCCTGCTGAGGATCGTGTCGGATCAGTCCGGGAGGCCTCTGCCCCCTGGGCAGCTGGGCTTCAGCAAGCCCCAGCCCCAGCCCCACGAGAGAGCCCTCCTGGTGGCTTTTTCGCACAGCAAGAGGAAGGAGAATCTCTTCAAGGAGATCAGGGATCAGGTGAAAGCCCTGGGTAGCCCCCCGTTCTTGGAGCCCCCCGATCCTGGCCAGGAAACGCCCTCTAAACCCAGGAGGAGGCGCAGGACCACAATCGCCGCCCGGGCTGGGGGGAGAGGGCAGGGCAAGAAGGCAAAGACACGGTGCAGCAGGAAGGCCCTGCATGTTAATTTCAAGGAGCTGGGCTGGGATGACTGGATAATCGCCCCTCTGGATTACGAGGCGTACCACTGCGAGGGGATCTGCGATTTCCCCTTGAGGTCCCACCTGGAGCCTACCAACCACGCCATCATCCAGACGCTGATGAACTCCATGGACCCCGAGTCCACTCCTCCCAGCTGCTGCGTGCCTTCCAAACTCAGCCCCATCAGCATCCTCTACATAGACTCCGGAAACAACGTGGTTTACAAACAATACGAGGACATGGTGGTCGAAACATGTGGTTGCAGGTAGCAATTTCTGCAGCCCCGTTATCCCAGCAGCCAGCCCTATTATATATATATATATTTGGTGTGTACCTGTAACGGAGGATGAATTACAGTCCTCCTGAAGACGCACGGTCTGCTGTGTCTAAGCAGCCTGGGTCTGCTACTTAACACTCTGCATACAGTATCTAACGTGCATGGAAAAGATGGGACATTGGAAGCAGGATCATTGCCTGGGTGCTACTGGCTGTCCCCAGACACAGTATATTTGCATCCCAACTTGATCCTATATATTGTGCAGAAACATCACACAAATGGGCACTTTAAAAGGGGAAAAAAATCCTTGACTGTTTTTCCTGGAATTACAATCAAGCTCTAATATACTTACGCAAACATTTGCTGTCCCGCCCAGTCTAGAAGGTCAGCTGAGGAGAATCCGTTATGGTAATAATACAGGCTCGCTCGCTCTCTTTCTTTCTTGTTGAAACTGCCCCAGCGTCTGTTCACGTTGCTTGTTGACATTAGGTTTTGACACTTCTCTGTTGACACAAACTACAGTTTTTGCCCCCCCCCCCTCCCCAGATTATACCAACATTCTAGGGCCAGGGCCCCCCTGTGATCAGCTTTGATTAGTCAGTGTGAATTTAAACTCCATTCTTCAAGATTTTGTAACATGGCTGTACAAATTTACCTTGGGAAAAAGGAGCGCCAGTTCTTACCCTTGAAGCATTTTTCTATATACAGGTCTGTCGCATCTTAGGCGCATTTAACATGTGCGATTTCAGCTTTATGCGGTCCGCAAAAACAAGAAAAAAAAACCCAAAAAGAGAAAAATAACAATTTAAATACTGTTCTTGTAGTGCGGGCGATTCTGCCCGCCATTACACTCAATGTAATTTTGACTATACGCGGTTTTCGCTTTACGTGCTGACCGCGGAACGTAACCCCAGTGTAAGATGAGACAGACCTGTACTCTGTTATTAGGTTTAAGTCATTTTAACCCCCGCACTGCACTGTATGACCACCAATGTACAATGTCTCTTGTACAAGTGATAATATGGAGTCACTCCATGGAAGTGGATGGAGTTCCTCCAGATTTTCACCCATTTAAATGAGAGCAGATTTTGGTCCCAAGTATTTGTCATATGGTGCTATAGAATGGAGAAAGGCTAGTAGTACTTTGCTCTCACTCCAGTGTACACCAGGAGTAACTTAATGGAGTTAAACTGGTGTAAAGTTGATGTAAGTGATAGGTGAATCATGCCCATGCATCTTACTGACCTATTCAAACAATGGTGCAGGTATGGTGGAACTGACACAAGTGTTATGAATGTAAAAGAAATATAAATTGACTCACTAGATGCTTTCTATGATCTCTTAAAATTGCAACAATTTTCAAACTATGTAACTTTGCAAATGATTTGTCCGCAATGGGACAAAACTTACCCAGGCTCTTCAATTTAAATGGGGCTACTCACATCAGTAAGCACCTTTTTGCCATTATACTATTCATTCTCAATTATGTGCTGAATAGTGGACACATAATCAGGAACAAAAATGACAAATTGCCAAGGAGCCCCTGAAGAATTTTAACTATTGAGAACCTGCTTGTTGGGTTAAGGGAATAGAAACTAGACTTCAGGCCGCATCCTGCTGCCCTTTTGCAGGCAAAGCTCCCATTAAGCTTCAATCACATCTTGACTTTATAGGGCACTGGTAGGGCTAAAGATAAATTTCCAGGGTTTGATTCTGGTTTTACATTTGTGTAAATTATACTTGTTGAAAAAATTGGAGAGGATTCAGAAAAAAGCTACACGAATGATTCAAGGTTTGGAAAGCCTCCCTTAAGTCTCTCGCTGTAAGAGCTCAATCTATTTAGTTCATTCAAGAGAAAGTTAAGATGTAACGTCATCATGGGCTACAAGTACCTACCAGGGGAAGAGATTTCCCAAAGGAGAAGGCTCTTTAAACTAGCAGAAAAAGGCATAATGAGATCCAATGTTTGGAAGCTGAAGCTAGACAAATGCAGACTAGAAAGAAAGTGCAAATTTTTAACAGTAAAGGTAATTAACCATTGGAACAATTTATCTAGTGAAGTGATGGTTTCTACATCAGTTGAAGTATTTAAATCAAGACTGAATATCTTTCTAAAAATCTGCTATAACTCAGAAGGTATGGGCTAGATGGAGATATTAGTGCATGATGTTCTCTTATACAGGAATTCTAACTAGATTATCATAATGGTTCCTTAACATATATGAATCTATGAAACTCCATTGACTTTAATGAGTTGCTTCTGATTGACACCAACATGAGTGCACAATTGGGGCCAAAGACTTAAAATACCTGTTTTTAATTTTTTTGACAGAATTAAAACAAATGAATGGATCCTGGAGTTCCTCAGCGAAAATTCAACCATTTAATTAGGCTTTTTGTTTTTCTAGCCAATGCCTTTAAAATGATTTATAAACAGTTTGAGTCCCAGTTTTGCATACTCACTCAGGGGCCAAAAAGCACTTGAGTGAAACATTCACTAATATTTACACTCTGACCATAAAAGGTGAACAGTTTGCTTGTGGCTACATATAGGTTTGTAGAAGACTAAACCACAGCCTAATCCCCACCCACCCACCCACCCTCTCTCTCTCTCTCTCTCTCTCTCTCTCTCTTTATATATATATATATATAGTTAAATAGAAGCACTTTGTACTACTCCAAAGTAATGTAAGCAACCCAGGACCTGAACAGCACTTATGATCTTAAGTCTGAGATACTCATGCCTCAATGAAAGGGCAGAAATGGACACCATGGACCTGACGCTGGCCTCTATTACATCTATGCAAAAGAGGGCAGCAGTTGGCCACAAATTCTGGATTTCTTAGCTCTGTTGGCTGAGATTAGAATCTTATTTGCACATCTTTGTGGCAATTTAATAGGTCTTTGAGAAAATACAATATGTTTTCTAGTACTAGCTAAAATATTGCCAAATTAATACCAATGCTTGGTAGCTACGTTGTTTGCTTTTGTAGGAGTTAAATCAATTTTGTTACTATATATGGGTTTAAGTGGCAAAGTTTGGGTCTAGATCTGAAGCCAGACTTTCCCAAAGCTCAGGGGTGTTTGGATCTGATTTGATTTGTGCTATTGTAGAGAGACGGAGGAACCTCAAAGAACTAGGTTGGGATCCAAACTATTTCAAAGTTCAGAAGAGTTTGGATCTACAAGGTTGGTTTGAGGTCAGTTCTAATTATAACAAGTACCCTGAGAAGACAATACAGTTACAGAGAATAAACCAGGCAATATTAATAATAACAAAACAGACTCTGGGCTAGATCCTCAGCTGGTATAAGTTTGCATAGGTCTGTCATTACATCACCTGAGGATCTGGTCCTTTAAGTCTGCAAAGCTAAGATTCAGTGGGGCGAATTCTGCTCCATGGAAATCTAGTTTAACACCATTGACTTCAATGGAGCAACTCTGGATTTACACCAGTATAACTAACAAAGGACAATTTGGCTCCATACATCAGAATGAATGTAAACACGTGCTAAGTATGGCATATTCTTACACTGGGATTACTTCAAGACACAGAGGTTAACAGTGTAAAGGAAGACTTGACTTCTTGCCAGTGGTGTGTGGTGTGTGTTTTCTATTTTGGATTTCATGATTTTTTCAGCTGGACCTGACTCTCAGTGGTTTGAGGCTTGTAAATAACGCTAGCCAGGTGACATGAATTTCATGAGGATAAGCCATAGCAAGTGCTTCAGTAAAGGTCAGCTGGAGAGTTCACAGGTTTGTTTCAAGTTTCAGTGTTATTAACGATAAAAGTTAGAAGAAGTTATTAAAAGCAAGGAGGCTGACATGAACGTCTCTGAAGCAATTTGTCCTGGAAATATCATGTAATTTACAATGTTGCTGAGACTTTTAAGTGCCTAATTTTTCAAACACTACTGGCTGCTTGATATTTTTTCCCACTGCTCAAACACTTTCCCCCCCCCCCCCCCCCCCCCCAGTTCTCTATTTTCCAAAAATATTAGTGGTGGCAGTTCAAAGCTGGTTCAAACCTAGCTGAGCTCTATATACAGATACAGGAAGTCATTGCCAGCTGATGGCTACCTTGTCAAAGAAGTTGGTAGCCTCTAACCAATTTCTAAACAGACAAGGGTCCGTATTGCCAAAGGCCACTGCCACGAGTGACATTAATTGACATTTCCTGTTGGCAAGGAACGAATAGGCCCTGGAAACTGAACTCACTTCTCAATACTAGAGATGGTCCCTCCAGAACAAGGTTAGACACTATGCGACAAGTGTAGAAAAATCTAAGGATATGGCTACAGTGCACACTAAGGCTGGGTCTGTGGGGCTTGGGTTTGAGGACTTAGTATTTCCAAGCCCATGTTTGAGCATCCACACTGTATTATAAACCCGGGTTTACAATTGCTGGACTTAGGTCTCACAGCCATGCTAGCACATCCATACTGAACTACTCAGAACCTCTGACTCGGGTCTGTGGCTTGACCTGTGTCCACACTGCAAAATGGTAGGACTTGGACATGAGTCACAGTGGGACTTGGGCTCTGCTGACCCGAGCTGGACTGATTTGTGTATGAACAGAAGGAGGGCTTGGCCTCAAACCTGAGTCAAAGCCCAGGCTTACTGTGCAGTGTAGACATACCCTAAAATAGACTGACATGCATTGGCAGGACAGTGTAGTGAAAACCTGCATTGTTTTGCCCGTAGTGAATACTTTGCCTAGTCTGTGGATAAACAGTAGAATTTAGTCTCTTGAGTTCTGTCTGGCATCTTTCATGATCACGACATTTAAAAAAATGGGGTGAGTTTAAGGCACAGTGAGAGAGGCTGTGATGATATCCATTGTTCATTTATATTAGAACCAGTCACCAATCTGCTGTCTGTGGCTGCCTTTCTGTTAGGTAGATGCATTTGGTTTTAGACAGAGAAAACTACAGCTGCACATCCTTCAGAAAAGAAGCTTTTCTGCCCTCTTTTTTGCCTGCAAAATGTTAGGAGAATTTCATGGGAATAGCAATCACTGGGTGAGAAAAAGTGGGGAACAAAAACACATTTATCTTTTTATTTGAAAGTGTTGCTGCTCTGGAAGAATCCAATTCCCCTTGACTTTCTGCAGCATCAGAAGAGCTTTCAGTGTGTTTTGGCAACAAGAAATGTATTGTTGTATTCCTCATTGAAGGCCAGGACTTGATCTGTTCATTAAGACGAGATCTGCAAAAATGCTCATGTTCTAAGCACGGAGCAAGAAAAGAATTAATCTTTTTGTTCAACAGGCCAGAGGTGGTTCTCTGTTGTACCAGAGTAAATCCTGAGTGACTTCACTGCAGGTAATGGCATTACTCTGGATTGGCACCTGACTATTTTGCACAGGGTAATTATTTCTGTTCTCAACAGGAATATCTCTTATTGCAACACAGAGGTGTAAAGAAAGAGTGCAAATACATATTCTTGCAAATTACAGTAAGATCTGCAAGTACATGAGGCCACAGCTCCTTGTGACTGTTCTCCATATGCCTGCTCTATAGATGCAGGATTTAAACACCAAGGGTGAAATCCTGGCTCTATTGAAGTCAATTGCAAAACTCTCACTGACTTTGAGGGGGCCAGGATTTCACCTTTGGGGCCTAATATTGCTCTCACTCACATGAATAAACCAGGATGAACTCCATTGCAGTTAATCAGCAAAAGACGGGTGTAAGTGAGATAGAAATCAGGTCCTTGGGGTCAAATGTATCCCAGGTGTAAGTCCAGAAAGAAGGCAGGGAAGGTAGAAATAGGATAAAGTGGAGCTGTGTGTATAAGCACACTACTGTCTTCTAGTGGAGGGAGCGTTGCTCAGCATTATTCCTGTAGATGCCGATTTTGGAGCCAAAGGTCATGAGTTCTGTTCCCTTAGTTCACCTGTTTGCAATCTGTTGCCAACCGTCTCTGTGTGTAGAATTTTACAACATCACTCCAAAGCAGCTGCAAAATACTGGAAGTAGCCAGGGAAAATCTGCTGATCGCTTCTGGAAAATAGGAACCTAAAACCCATTTTATCCCCAGAGCCCTAACAATCCTTCCCTGGCAATATTTGAAGATAAAATGACATGCTTGTTCTGATCCTGCCCCCATCACTCTAAAGTGGTGGGTGAAATTCCCCTGGTGCAGAGAGACTGCACACGGCCTCTGTGTCACTTATGTCCCACCCAAGTCCTGAGGTTTCAATTTCCTCAGGCCTTTAGTGGGACTTAAATACTGTACGGCCTGGCTTCCACTCAGTGTTTATAGCTACAACAGCTAACGACATACATCAAGGCAAGCTGTGCACTAGGAAGAATCACTATCTATGGTACTGATGTGGTCCTTATCACTGTAGTATCTGAGCACCTCAGTTATAAATGTATTTATTCTCCCAATACCCCTGGTAGGGCAGTGATATTATCCCCATTGTACAGGTGGAGAACTGGTGCACAGAGGGAGACTAAGTGCCTTGCCCAAGGTCACGGAGGAAGTCTGTGGCAGAGCCAGGAATTGAAACCATGTCTCCCAAGTCCGAGGCCAATTCACTAACCACTGGTCCTCTCATTTTCCTTTTAATCAAAGCCACAATAACATTTGAAGTAATAAAAACAGTCAACTAAGAATGTCTTTTTGATCAGATACTTCTTGCCTGGGCTAACTTTTCGGGCACGTCTAAGCATTATAAATAGGATAGTGGAGTATGAACATGAACAAATGTGAATTCAGTAGGTTTAGAGTGATTTCAATGGATAATTACAGGTTCTCAATCTGCAGTGTTTATACAACCTTTCCAATAAAAAAGCCACAGTTTCCATGCAGAGAATATTCTACAGCAGGATTTATTTGACCTTCAGCACTGTTTTTATCTGCAGGATATAATTACAGCTAAGCTAGAAATATTAAGCATTTGAAAAGAACTGTGTATTTACAATTTGTTGGCTCCATTCTCCCCTCCATGGGATATAATTCACAAAGGCGAGAGGAAACTTGCAAATTGTTACCACTTGATTTGGAGGCACTAATGCTCGAATTCAGGGAAGCCTCTGTATTCAGGAAAATGCTGACGCATGTGCCTAACTTTAAGCACATTGAAACCAATGGAACTTAAGCATGTGCTTAAGTACATTCCTGAATGGGGTCCTAAAACCTCAAGAGTATTGTTGTGTACACAGGCACATGTGTTCTATGGAATAGCAGGGCAGGGATAGTTGAAGGCAAAATGGGTTTGTGCCAAAGTTAACTTGCTAATCATTATGATGTCTAAGCTGATTACTGGCAAAAATCACTTTTTCCAGAACATTTAAACCTTTTTTCTTCCTCTCACAGATTTTTTTTAAATGTTCTTAAAGAACCAAGACTATAATAAAAACTTTTAACGTGAAATAGAAAAGACAAGCATAGAAGGAAAAGGCGTAATCACTGACATAGACAAAGAAAAATCTGTAGTGATAGATTCTTATCTTACAGCAGTTTTACACTGATAGAGCTGTTTGGACTTCAGCGAAATTATTCCTAGTTGACAGTGGGGTAAGTGGATCAGATTCAGGCCCAAAATGTATTCTTTGGCTAGATCTATGATGCCTGGAATTCTCTTAATGACCAGAACCAGAAATGGACAGATGCACAGTAATAACAAAACACAGAGGCTATGGCTACATTACAGAGCTTACAGTGGAGCAGCTGCACCACTGCTAGTGCAGATGACGGGAGAGAGCTCTTCTGTTGACCTAATTACTCCAGCCCCTGCGAGCGGCAGTAGCTACGTCCACACTGGTGCTGAGGTCGGTGTAACTAACGTCGCTCAGGCAGGGGCGGCTCTAGCTTTTTTGCTGCCCCAAGCACGGCAGGCAGGCAGCCTTCAGCGGCACGCCTGCAGGAAGTCCCTGGTCCTGCGGATTCGGCGGCATGCCTGCGGGAGGTCCACCGGTCCCGCGGCTTCGGCGTACCTGCCGCCGAATTGCCGCCAAATCCACGGGACAGGTGGACCTCCCGCAGGCATGCCGCCGAAGGCTGCCTGACTGCCGCCCTCAGAGGGACCGGCAGGGCACCCCCCGCGGCTTGCCGCCCCAGGCACGCGCTTGGAGCGCTGGTGCCTGGAGCCGCCGCTGCGCTCAGGGGGGTGACTTATTCACACCTCTGAGTGACATAAGTTACACTGACATAAGTGGTAGTGTGTACATAGGCTAAGCTCCTCAAAGCCTGTCTAATACTGAAATGTGATATTGAGACAAAAATATTGTGGATATTTGCACACTAGCAGTTTGATTATGTCATTCTCTCTCCAGTGTTATTAAACAGACAATTGGATAGTCTGTAATGTTCATATTTTGCTGTATTCTTCACTTTCACTTTCCAAAGCAAACAAATCATCTTTCCATTTACAGCTTTAGGCCCCAAGCCTGCAAGCTCTTGGGCACATGCTTAATTTTTGTACCTGAGTGATCCCACTGAGATCCTCATGCATAAAGTTTGGCACATGCATAAGTATTTGCAGGACTGAGGCCTTATAGGTAATCAGAGATAAGGGGGTCTGATTCACCATTCTCTTGCTCCGCTTGCATGCCATTTCATGGAGTTACAATTGGACTAACACAGTGGTGAATCAGCCCTGAGAACTGATGTGATGAATTAGGGGTTGCTTCTGCCAGCTGAAGCTAATGGGAGTTTTACCATTGAGTTCAATAGAAGCAGGATCGGTTTCACACTTTCATGTGTAATATTGAAAGAGGTGAGGAATCTACCTTTCATTTAAAATCACTAAAATTCATACACAAAAGACCTAACTTCACTTCTAATATGCCTCTCTGACACAGGCATCATAAATGCTAATAGCTGTGGCATTGATGAAGGGTATGTACCTACTTTGGAGCGAGTCCATCTGGAAACATGGTGGCTTCCTGTTGTCCTTATAGCCAGCTCTGTAATAACAGTGGCTATTCTTTTATTTCCATAGGGGCTGTGTTGAGGAGGAAAAAAGTCTGAGCAAAGGAGAAAACAATGACAATCTGAATACTGTACTGTTCAAACCTCCCTGTTCTTCAAAATAGGGTCGTGTTCCCCACTCCCACTAGCTACCCAAGGGTCTGATCTGAAAGCCCATGGAAGGACTCCACTTGACTTCCATCGGCTTTGACTCAGACCCCCAAAGGCCAAATATACCAAATTAGTCAATATCCCCATGACATTTGTATAACTGAGGTTGGAATGGGTTTAATTTTTTGCCTTGCAATAGGACATCGAGTGCTAATAATGGCTGAGCGATGTAGAGATAGATCCTCAACTGGTGACTTACAGCAGCGGAAGATCTGACTCTTCATTTTTTAAAGATCCAAACCAGGCAGACTTGCATAGGACATAGATCGCTTTGCATAATGTGCATTGACTTGTGCTTCGTAATGCACCATATTATGGATAAAAGAGATTGGATTCAGATTGTGTGTCATAGAAAACATAAAACTGCTTAGGCTACAGTGTAACGTGTAACACACGTCAATCCTGTTATAATATCCTAGGTTTTTATCAGTGATTTATTTGAAGAGAGGGAAGATAAAAAAATTCTTCCTGCCCCATTTCATTGGCTCTGAACAGTCAGTAACGTCCCTCGGGGGGATATTTGTTTTCCCCCCTCCCTCCATGTATTTTTCCATAGTTTACATTAACATTCGCTTGTAATATGATGACATGCTCTGCAGCTTGGGACCCTTGGCAGCTGTTTCCTCTTCAGGTAAATCACTGGGGCCAGATCCTCAGCTGCTGTAGCCAGAATGGTTCCCTTGACTTCAATGGAGCTACACTGATTTACACCAGCAAAGCGTTTGGCCCCAAGGGTCGAATGGTCACCGTTTCAATATTGGGGATTAAAGAGAGATCTGCACAGTCACGCTGGCAGAGTGGAAAGGCAGAACGTGGCATTTTACAAAGCTTTGGGAGCGCTCCGCCATTATTAGAACTCGATGTCCTAATACTTAAAGACTATTCACGAGTACTAGGGTTGATTTGCTCCTTACCTGCAGTGGTTTTCCACCAGTGTAAATATATTTACTTTATTGGAGACAGGCCTGACTCAGATTGGTGCAAAGGAGATCAGAATCAGGCTCACAATTATACTGAAACTATGACCAGATGGAATAGGGTAGACATTTGGGAATTAAAAATAGTATTGCAAATCTAGATGTGTTTGGTTTTGAATGTTGTAAACCAAACCTTGATCTCAATAATGGCCCAAAGTCATGAACGGCATTTCATTTTCAATGGTTTGGATTTGTGCCTTGTCTTTCTTCATCATTACTTTCTAGCAGATTTTTATATTTTGGGGGCCTGATTTTTCAAGGTGTGGAAGGCGTCTCATAACCAAAGACAGAGGGTGGGTTAGAACTCACAGAGCATGCTAAACAGGAACACTATGACCCTGAGCAGCAAAGCACTTAAGCACATGCTTAACTCTGAAGCAATCTAATGTCAGTGGGATTTAAACGTGTTCTGAAAATTAATCATACGCTTACGTGCTTTGCTGAATAGGGATGCTCTGCTGAATGGAAGCCAAAGTGCCTGATTCGGATCTGACATCAGTTGTGCCCTGGTGTATCTCCATTAACTTCAGCAGAGTTACTTCTGATTTATACCAATGTAAGAATGATCAGAATCAGATCATAGGTTAAAATCCCGGCCCTACTGGGAGTTTTGCCATGAACTTCAAGAAAGCCTATACGCCCTATACGTTTGGAAAGTCAGGTGAGATTCTCCAATGCATCATTCGTTTTCTCCCTCTTAACTTAAAAAGAATAAAGACCAAAATTTCCAAGCATACACTTAGGGCTGGTTTATTCACAAGCCTTCCTCCATTTAACTAAATCTGTCTCCTAAAACCAATTTAGCTATTTTTGGTGCGGGTCTGTGTGTGGACACTCTTATTTTGGAATAAAAGTGGCTGAAGTCTGTTTGTTAACAACTTCAGCTGAAAATGTTGGGGCAAATTTCATGCTGTTACATATTTGAAATTCGGGACTTTTTCCCTGAGCAAGAATTTGATGCATTTTTTTTTTTGCAGAAAACACCCCTCCACCTGCTCCATATTTCTAGTGAGCCCAAGAGAAATGTTCACAGAATGTGTTCATCCAAGCCTGCTCCATTACTGAATTTACTATCATTGCAATTGCATTCTTTCAAGTAAGAACACAATATTTGCAGCAAAATAAGACTCTGTCTTGATCAGCCACAGCTTTATTTATATGTTTTTTTCTCTGATTAAAGAAGGCCTAAAAAACAACCTGGAGGTCCTTGTTCCAGTATGTACCTCTTGTATAACTCGTGTCTGAAAACAATATTTTCTCTCATATCCCTGTAATGCCTCCAAAACTATACATTAATTTTGCTCACCTTTTCCAGGTCTGACTATGTGATATGTTTCTACCGAAGATAGTTCTGTAACTGATGGTGTAAATGCATTGTGTGTATGTATTCTAAAGTTTAAATAGAATTGTACATATTGAACTGTAAATGAACTGTAAACAGCAATCTATATTTTCTTGAATATATTTTATAGCAGTATATATTTGTTAAATAAGCATTCTTGTATACTCTTCATTAACCTTTTTAATATTTTGTACAGCTAAGTTTATTAAATATTTTATGGATATGTTTTTCTGGAAAGTTTTCTTCCTTTTGAGGATTTTTGTGTGTTGAAAAATGGAGTATGTTTGGTTATGAACATCCTTCACTGGTCTAGTTGTATCGCTAAAGCGTCTGCACTTCCTGGTTTATCTAGGATATTAAAAGCAAAAACAAATGCAATATAAAATCAACTACTTTTTCCTTTCTAATCCAAACTCTGTTCTATATGTGCAGAGCAACGAGGGTGTGTCACATCCCTGCTGTCTGGTCTGCAACTAATAACGGCCCACCTACTTTGGCTACTAGACAGGCAACTCGCAATTAATCAATAGAAGCTTCTCCACTGACTTTAGTGGGAAGTGGCTCAGGGTCTAAAGGGATTACTCCTTTAGTTCAAACAGTAGATGGTTGTGCTGTGGTGCTGAATGTCACCTGTTCAAACCCTGATGACCCACGTGAGGGGTCATCTTGTGTGCTCTGGGTGGTGTAGCTACACCCCACCTCTTACTCAGGGCAGATTGGAGAGCACACGCTAGCCAGGTATGAGAAAGGGTGGCAAAAAAGGAATTTAAGGGCCCAACTCCATTATCTTTCAATGGGAGTTGGGCATCTAATGCTCTTCCCACCCTTGAACTGGACTCTACGCACCTGGATACTCCTCCCACTTACAGGAGTTTTCCACCAGAGTAACTCTTGTGATTTCATTGCGGTTACTCTTGATTTACACAAGTGTCAGTGAAAATAAGGCCCTGAGAGTAAAACTGAGTTTTTCCCTGTCACCCATTACCAACCTTAGGCCAAGTCATGCTCTCACTGAAGGCTTGATCCTGCAAGGTGCCAATCACATTGGCTCCCATGGAGCAAAGGACCAAGTACGTGCTTAATTTTAAGCACGAGTAGTCCCCCTGGTATGAAGTTATGTGCCTAGATGTATTAGGCCTAGGATGATTATCACCTCACAGTATCAAGCCTTAACACCTGTTAAGAGTAGGAAGGGGGAAAGAAGGAAATGTCTTTATGGCTGATTGACAAAAGGCAACTCTTGGAGACTGCTCAGAGTCTAGAAATGTTAACAGCTGTCCCATAGGAGGGGGCAGAGTGCAGGTGACACAGTAAAACGTGACTGACAACTGCATCCCTCACATGGCTCTGTAATTTATTTTTCACACAGATACAATGCCAGTGATATCTGGGTGACAAATATGCATGATTTAAATATCTGATCAAAACAAACAATTTGAAAAGGTTGATGAAATTTTGAATTCAAAATTTGGAGGAAAAAAAGGAAACATTTTGGAAAAAAAAAATTAATGAATTGCTTTGGTAATTTTTTGACCAGCTCTAGTGATAGTTTGTAGACATTAGATCACATAGTATTTAGGCAGCAAATTTTGTATTAAGTAATTTTGGTCTTCCTTCATTATTTCTTCTTTCTTCATTTTTATTTTTTGAAATGTCAGGCTCCTTTTATACATAATAAAAAAGCTATTTTGGCAAAGCCCTTTCAAAAATCCTTTTTAGGTTAACTTTTAATTTCATGGGATGCATGAGTTAGGAAAGGTTTTCGTAGGATTTGTTTTCCTTTCTGGGGACTACATTCAGTAAGGGATTGTCCAATATCTATGCAAGAATCTTTGCTGCATGTGTTTTCAGTGGGACACTTATATTTGGTGAAATAGTTGCATAAACACAATTGCCAGAAAAATCAAGGTGTAGAGAATGAAATGTTCTAACCTGTGTTCATAAAATGGACACCCGCTAAGTGATTTACACAAGATGAAAGAGTGGTGTATTATTAAGAATGCCTCCTATTTGAACTTTACCATCTACAATATTGTAAGCGTGTTTATCTGGAGTAAGGCACATTTCGGAGCATGGAAAAATCCTGAAAGGCATCAGATATGTGTTTCATTCACAACAGACCAACATCACTTTTCAAAGCCAGAGAGAAACATATGCAGATCAGACACTAGAAGTTTGCCTGAAGTATTTAACTCTTACAATGCTGGCATTTTCCAGACTGCAGCTAATTTTAATGGCCTTTGGATCAGGCTCTTATACCCATGTAGAGACTTAACTGGAGTGTTTCCTGTCATATCCCATGCAGTTCTATACATTTTAGTAAACTCCAAGAGATGTCTGGGGAGATGATTTGGGAGGGCTTTTGTACAAAGTATAGCACAGGAGGTACGGCTCAGTCTGTGTTCACTAGTTAAATATTACCTGGGCATTGTTTCATTTATGCAAGTACTTCAATTTTCTCTCCCACAAAGTGGAAATTTCCAAAGGAATGTCGCTGTGTTTGGCTCTGTCCTGTTTTGGAAATTGCCTGGTGCAAGCCCATAGGGTTATGATAACAGAAGGAAACCCCCATCTGGTGAGCCACATAACTTGTTTTCCTTTTCTTTTAAAATCTTCACTCATGTCTGCTGTAAGTTAGAGATAAGAAAGATTAGCATGTAAAAGGCCTTTTACCCGGTGCCACCTATCCTGGGCCCCACTTCAGGAAAGCACTTAAGCACGTGTGTAACTTTAAGCACTTGAATGATCTCATTGATTTCCAGCAGGCTATTCATATGCTTAAAGTTAGGCACATGCTTAAGTGATTTGGTGTATTGGGTCCTTGACCAATAATCTGCATTTGATATCCCTTTGACTTTCACACTTGTCTGACCTCTTATGTGTAGACTCACCTGTTTTGCTAGTGAAAAGGGACCCATACAGAAGGAACAATAGATGAAGTAAACATTTATATAGGACAGCCCAAACTGTGAACATTATTCCTCCTAACAACAAGTGTAGTTGGCACAAAAACATTGTTGGCAATTTTAAAAGGTTTCTCCCTTCAATAAAAACGAGAAACTGAGCACTGGCATTGGGAATGCCTCCATTGCCTCGCCCCCTGCCAAACTCCATTCCATGTGGCCTGCATACCGAAGGATTTTTGTGAAGATTGGGTATAGGGTAGTGTATTTGAGAGGTTGGGGGTTTTAAAGGACATTAGATCGAGATTTTAGTGAACAGGAAAAATAAGGAGCATTCTCCAGCTGTCATTTACACTCTGAATTTCTTCATAGAGAGTAGTGGAGAACTTTTCAGCAAGGATTTGAACAACAAACTACACATTGAAAAATGAGTCATGTTTTAAACAACATGCTACATTTATTAGCCTCTGCAAACTGGTAGGAAACCGCAGCACAATTATTTTCTTGCAAGTACTTTTGTGCAATATACGAAATGGAAAAATCCAGTTCACTTAGCATCAGCTTGAACACTTGAAAATAATCTCTAATTGAGGCTCTCTCAAGGCAAAGGCAGTGGCTTTTTCTTCCTCTGTCCCACTTGTGCATGAGAATTGTCCTGTTTCATAACTTCTGCGTGATGCTGCCTTGAGCAACAATCACTTCTGGCAACCGGATTGTATTTACTGCCGCTACAGTTTTTGCTTTTACTAAAATCCCATCAGTTGTTCTAGCAATATATGCTGCTTTAATGGTGCCTGGTCACTCGCAAACTCCCCCTGGATTCTTATTTTGTCTAAACGCTGAGAAAGAGAACATTTTGCTCTGAGCGAAGAGACGCAGAACCTCACTGTAATTGTGAGCCTGAGCGTGACCTGTGACACTGAGAGTAACATGACAGTCTCCTGGGTCCAGCAGGTTTACACAAATCCAATAATGTTTTGAGCAACTGTGCTAACAATAAAACTTTGTCTCTTGTTCAGAGTGTTTGTTCGTAGGCAGCTAGGCTTCAGGGGTTGGGTAGTGGAAGGGGGGGATGAAGAAAAGATGCAAATATGAACTGATTTGCTAAAAAATTAAATATGTAAATGTGAACAACTGTAGAGGACAGATTCTGCTGTGTGTGTTCCCTACACTGTCCTCCCTGCTTAGTTTCATGTCCCAGTGCAAAATCTCCACCATAACTGCTGTACACATATCAGGCAAACTTCTCCTATATAGTGGAATCTCACTAAACCACAGACCCTATAACTCATACAAAGAGGTGCTGTCGGCAGCAAAGATTAAATAGTCTAGGTGATTCAGGAGCTTAAATCCATTGACTTCCATTGAGATGTAGGCTCCTATGTGCCTAAGTCACTTTTGAAAATGGGAATTCGGCTCCTAAGTCAGGTAGTAGTTTTTGAAAATTCTGCAGGCACTAGGTTATGAAGTAGGAGAATTAAAACCAAATAATTGATGTCAAAATACAAGCAAGAACATTTTGCTAGAAATGTTTGTACTTTTCTGACTGTTTGCTCACTTTCTCCAAAAGGCCCCAATTGAGCAAAACACTTACCTTGTGTTTACCTTTAGATATGCAACATCTCATACTTACTCAGCAAAGCACTTAAGCATCAGCTGAAGTCCCGTTGAAGTTAATGGGGCTGTTCACGAGTTAAACATGAGCTTTAGTGCTTGACTGGATCTGGGCCTAATTCACAAAATTAATTCATTTACAATCGGTCACCAGTCATTACTGCAAATTAGCAAGGTTTTACTGTATTCTTACAGTAAACTGGCATGTTTGACCCATGCTCTCTTTTGAAGTTCTGTGCCTCGGATCTTGGCTAACCTCTTAGCACCAGAGGAGTTGGATTTTCCTGGTGAAAAGCCTGCTGCTCTCAGCGTGAAAAGAATAATATTTCTCATACTGCAGATCAGAGCAGTCAGCACAACACAAAAGCTTGATTTTCAGAGGTGCTGATTAGTTCCCATTGGCTTCAACAAGAGGTGCGGGGCGGAGAGGGGGGGTCAGCACTTCTGAAAACTAGGCCCCTTCTTGTTAGCACTGAGCAGAGTAGCGTATTTCCAGACTTCAACCATGCGGAATCAGCTCCCAAGAGGAAGGAATTGATTGATTCATAAAATTCTCATTAGCTTTAAAGCAAACAGATTTAATAAAGTCATAAGGGATTATTCAGCAGCAGATCTGGCTGTTACTGACCATCTCTACCCACATGATAGGTCTCAGTGCATTCAGTGGGATTTACTATCATCATTTAACAGGGCACAAGAGAGGAACAATATAAAAAGAATACACAAAGTTCATGTATTGTGAAGTCAGTTCCCCATCTTCTGTATATGAACAATACACTGTGAACAAGAGTACACCATAGGTTTTCAGTTTCCAGGCTTCGGTGGTTGCTTGTAGTCTCTTGTTACAGCAAGATTTTCTACCTCTGGAAGGGCCACTTAAAACAGCTGAATGTTTACAAACTGATTCCATACCCAGCTATTCAATTCAATATACTGCAAGGAACGAACAATTTATTCAATCATATCAACACGAAATTACAGAAGAATCTACTGAACTCAATGCTGACATTTGTTGCTAACATACATATATATGCTTCACCCTTCACATGGAGTATCTATCCCAGAACATGGGTTCAGAAGCCGCAGCAGAAAGAACATCTAAAATGACTGGATATCAGCATCTGGGGGCTGTTTGATCATACATATAACTGTAGATTTCAAAACTGGGCATGGTGATTTTTGTTGTTGCAGTTATGACCAAAAAAGGCAACAACATATATTCTATTGCGACACTATGGTCCTGCTGAGGGAAGGCGGCTTCTATGAGCTTGTAATAACCATGACCGGGTTAGTTTCACAGAACAGTCTGGGACAACTGCCTCACACACATTCAGCTTATGCCACTACAGATCGCCTAACATTTCAACTTTAAGCATCATCTTCTGTTTCATTAACATCATTCACAAACATCATCCATAAATTAATTGGTGTACCAGCTGTTATACAACCCTGGAGTTCTGAAGACGAGTCCACGAAAAACGGGAAATTGGATTCTGCTACAGTTTGCCTTTAAATACCAGAAAGTAACAAAGGAACTTAAACAGAAATGACCGTGTGTGTAATCATATAAAGGAATAGCAAGAAGAGAATTCTTGGGTTATCCAGTCTGACCTCCTGCATCATACAGGACTTCCCTATCATCTCCCCTAGTGCCTTATTTAAATTCTTAATGGATCATACACGTCAGAGATGAAAAAGACATATTAGGTCACCTATCTCCCTGCCAGGGAAGGATTGCTCCTTACACTATATCATCAAGTGCTTTTTCTATTTTCAGTGTCTCCAGGGACTGGGCTTATATCTTTTCCTTTGAGAGACTATTTCACAATCTCACTGTTAGAACGTTTTTCCTGATTCCACCTGTCTCTCTTGGCAATTTCTGCTCCCAATGCCTACAGAGTTTTCATTCTTAGCTTTGAGTCATTTTCACAAATGATAGATTTTTTTTGCACTGTTTGCAATCTAGATTGAAGTGAAATAAAAGGGCGAAGGAGTATGCATGAGGATGATGAAGTGTATTTATCAGTAATGTATTAGAGTAAGGACCAGATCCTCAGCTGGTACAAACTGACAAACTGATGGAGCTTATTTACACCATCTGAGGATCGGGGCCTATATGTTTTAAAATGGTTCATGAAATTTCATATGCACATCCAGTTGTGACAGAAATGTTGGCCATTTTCTTATTGTGAATTCATTCAACTTGTGCATTTGGGTCAAAAGTTTTAATCTTGCATCCCTCTAGAGTTAGGGACTTAAATCTATATTTAGGCACATGACAAAAGTGGCTTGATTTTTTAAAGGTGCTGAACACCTGCAGTTCCCATTGACTGCAGTGGGTGTGCAGTACCTCTGAGAACCACGCCACTTATGTAAGTGGATGAATATGGATTTAGCTATTTAACTTGAGACATTCCACTCTGACACTTCTGACCTCAGGCCTGTCCTTTCCCTGCTCTCATTTTGAACGTGTAGCTCTTCTAGCACTTACCAGCCATGTGTCCAGAGAGATGTTTTGGTGGTTCTCATACCAATTTTGTGGACAGTGCTATCAGCTGATAATTATTTCATACTCTGTAAAGTCCTGCTCTATATTTGATAGAATCCCTGAAATGCCTTGTAGAGTCCTGCTGGTACAGCATGGGGATCCAATATTATTGTGCTGATGGAGCTATACTTTAGACCAGTCAGTGGGACTTTATCCTTCTGTAAGATGTCTCAGTAGAAAACAAGCCATAATCTATAATGCACAGAAAAATTAGGGTCAGACTCTGACAGAGAATTACACATTCACCAAAGGGTAACTTTTTTTTCCTTGTCATTATTCACTGAATGAGTGTTTATAATCTGGTCAGAATGTCTTGTAACCAGTCTGTGATCATGGCCGCCACCTCTCTGCTGGCATCTAGGACAAAAGCATGGCGGATTCCCTTCTCACAGAGCCGAATGTCCCCATCCGGAAAATCCATCTTGATCTCTTCAAAATACTGTTGTGGGCACCAGTTGTCTGCAACTCCATAATAAAAAATCAGCTAGAAATCAAAGCATAGAGAAAACATTAATTTGAAAAGGGGAGGAGGGATCAATAGTCAAATAAAGGAACAACACAGAATCCTAGAAATTAGGGGAAATGGCATGATCCAGCAGTCCTGCTACTGATCATGATAAAATCACTTCACCTCGCTATGCCTCTGTTTCCCCATCTGCAAAACTAGGGATAATGATACTTTGTGAAGTGTTCTGAAATCAACTGGACGAGTACTCAGTAAGGGCGAAGATTTTCATTATTATTTGAGATTGAAAACCCTGTTAAACCCGTTAGATCATCAAGTCCATGCCTCACCAGGGCAGACTGTAAGCTTCTTAACAGTATCTATGTTATTAAGGGAGAGTTTTCTAATGATTCTGTCTAGTAAGAAATGACCAGTTAGGTTGGGACTGGATACACATGTTAAATATTCTTTTAACACTACCGTATATAAAGAAAAATTGTATCAGGCCAGATCCTCTGCTGGCACAGCTCCATTGAAATCAATTTACACCGGCTCAGGATCTGGCCTGATACAATTTACATATAAACATAACACCTTCTTTCTCCCATACACCAAGAAAGATGTTGAACCACCAGATAACGTTGTTCCAGTCATCACATTGGTGATGAAAACAAAATGATCCTTAATCAGACACTGTACAGGTTCTTCATTGTTTAAAAGGAAGTATAAGAAGGAAAAGGAATTTTAAAAGGTATATTTTTTCATCCTACCATTTTATATTTAAATGTACAGTGGGATCATCATAGGACAATGTTCACAAGTCAACAACTATGACATGTTACCAGAGGATAGATGCTTATACATTTGGTAAAGAAAATGAGCTACGCTCTGTTAGGAAAATAAAAATGGCAGACCCCATTATTTTATCCTCCTGTCTTCTCTGTGTGCTCTTAACAAAGCTATGAGAGGAGGGAACTACGGGGATGGGTTCTAAAAAAATACTGGAGCTGATCTAGAAAAGGTAAATTGCCGTGATTCCTTGATAAAATGCTTCAGCAACTGTCAAGATGCTGTTATCCAACATCTGCTGCAACTGTCAGGGCAATTGCATATGCAAAGAACTGACCAGAAAAGTTCCCCCAATTATGAGATCTCTAGCAGAAGAAAACAGTTGGTTAGACCTTTTTGGGTCCCATCACTCACTAATACTGCAACAGTCACACACCAAAACATCAATGTAATTTAAGTCCTGAGTAGCAAACACCGAGGCCTGTGCTTAATTTTAGTTGCACGAGTTGTCCCTTTACAGGATCGAGCCTTAAAAAGCATTACATTTTTAAAGTGTACAGCCAGAGTCTAAAATGGCAGGGTCTGTTCATCACTTACCTAGCCCAATATGGACAAGAAAAATAGATATATTAGATTCAATCTCACTTAATATGCATGTTAAGCACACCAGACTGTTGTGTAGTAACCAGTTGTGTGTCTGGAGTGAATTCATTTCTAGATTAGGAGTTTCTGCAGAAATCAAAGGATCTATCCTATTCTATTTAATTTAGGTATTTAGAGGGTGCCAATCACTGTACTGCATAGGTACTGGCATATCTCTGTGTGGTACATATATACTGACTTGGCAGCCCATCCCAGCTGCCTTGCAGCCCAGGGTTTTGTCTAAAATGATAGGAGATTTTGCTTTTAGCTATTATGTGTTGCTGGGTTACCTCATCATCATCAGGCTGGAATTGGACCTGGTAATTGGGGCAAAACATGCTACATGTTGTCTGTCTATTTTATCTACTTATCCCATACCTATTATCATAGTATCTGAGCACCTCACAATCTTTAATGTATTTATCTTCACAACACCGCTGTGAGGTATTATCCCCATTTACAGATGGGGAACCAAGGCTAAGAGACGGTATATGAGTTGTCCAAGGTCACAAAGGATGTCTCTGGCAGAGCAGGAATCTGAAGCCAGGGCTCCAAAGTCCTAAGTTAATGCTGTAACCAATGGAGCATCTTCCTCTCTACTAGGAAAGTGAAAATGTCTCTTTCTTAGAAATCATTTCACAACCCTTCCAGTATCGTCTCAAATTTTCATAACCGCTTTTTCAGGGGGTTACAGACGGCAAAGTCGTAAGATTTTGAAAATGTGCAAAAATGGGTCCAAAAATGATGCTTTGTGCTAGAATGTCTGAATGCAAGTATGAAAAATATGTTGATTTCTCAATGGGTCACATGTACAGCTTGGTCCAATTACATTAATTACATTTGTTGCATATTTCATTTCTGAGCTTCAGCGCATAACTGAGCAACACAAACAAATCAGGAGACAAACAAGATTGTTTTCAATCACAAAAAAGCTTCAATTCTTTTAATTTTAAACGATTCTGCAACAATTTGAAATAGAAATAAATGCACCTCATTGTATTCTGGAGTAGAGGTGGGCAAAGGGCCAAAATTTCATTATGGATGGCATTTCACAAAATGTTACATGTTTGTGTCTCATTTGTTTCCCTCTCATTGAAGCTCACCAACCCAAATTTTGGATACAGTGGAATACTGGCTGTATCAGCCAGTCTTTAATGGACACATAACTAATACAAGTTATACATCTAGGTGCGCGCGCACATGTGTTTAACATAAACACAACTAAGCTACTGAACACAGAGTCTCGCAATGGGCAGTGTTATGTAATTTTAATAATAGGTGGGATTACCAGCCATGCCTCTTTGATATAAAAAAAATTATATTCATAAATATTCTAATTAGAAATTCCTGAACTTTGTTAGAATCCAAATTTGTTTTCTGATAGTCATTTCTGCTACCTGAATCCCGGTGTTGAATGGATTGTGCCATACAATCTAAAATGTGGGTCACAATCAGGGGGGGGAGATTTTCAAAGGCACACATGGAATTAAGGCACCAACGAAAAGTCAATGGGAGTTCGGTATCTAACAATCATTTATAGCTTTGAAATTCTCTCTGTAAAGGGTAAAACAGTGGAACTCTTCACCTACACACTACATTGCCAAGAAAACTGTAGATGAACTTTGCCATTAATCCCAACTTATTCAGACCTCCACAATTCAAACATGCCCTCCTTCCTTTTAAGATCAATCACCTGGCTCTGGCCCACTTCATGGCCCTTTACTCCTTTCCCCAATTCTTTTGCTTATCAAGCCTGCAGTTACTCTGTCCCTCTGTACAATTTGGTGACTGGTTGAGAACGAACATTCTCCACTGCAGCTAGCACATTATGGAAAAGACTTTCTTTACCTCCAGGCTGCATACAGTAAAACCTGCCAAGAGCGACACCTCATGGGAGTTAGCAAAAGGGGTGACTTGTAAGGGGTGGTCTCTCTTCAAAGGTTTGCTGTAAAATGGGCACTTTGATGATGTAGAAAAAGACTACTATTGTTACCCATGTTTCATGTTTAATTAGAATCGCCTTTTGAATGAACATTACATACAGTATACAATACAGTACTGTACTGTTTTTAAAATCTCTTGGTGGGTTTATTAATACAGTAGTACAGCAGAGTATACAAAAGTACACAGCATTTCTCAAATTGGGGGTCCAGACCCAAAAGGGAGTTGCAAGGCTATTGTAGGGGGTTTGTGGTATCGCCACCCTTACTTCTGCGCTGCCTTCAGAGCTGGGCGGCTGCAGAGTGGGGGCTGCTGGCTGGGCACCCAGTACAGTAACTCCTCACTTAACGTTGTAGTTACGTTCCTGAAAAATGCGACTTTAAGCAAAACGATGTTAAGCGAATCCAATTTCCTCATAAGAATTAATGTAAATGAGGGGGTTAGGTTCCAGGGAAATTTTTTTCACCAGACAAAAGACTATATTATATACACACACACACAGTATAAGTTTTAAACAAACAATTTAATACTGTTACACAGTGATGATGATTGTGAAGCTTGGTTGAGGTGGAGGAGTCAGAGGGTGGGATATTTCCCTTATGGCTAAATGATGAACTAGCAATTGGCTGAGCCCTCAAGGGTTAACTCTCTCACTCTACAAGGCAGCAGGAATGGAGGGAGATATGCGCATTTCCCCTTTAAGTACACTGCCTTGTTAATTAGATCAGCTTGCTGAGACCGCAGCTGCTGCAAGCTCCCTCCGTCCTGAGCCCTGGTGTCGTCCCCCCCCGGCCCGCTCTATGGAAGATGGGGTAAGCGGGGTGCAGGAGCAGGGGGGAGGGGGGATACCCTGACATTAGACCCAGTTCTTCCTTCCCTCCCCCCCGCACAGCAAGCAGGAGTCTCGGGGAGCAGCTCCAAGGCAGAGGGCAGGAGCAGCACATGGCAGTGGGGGGAGGGACAGCTGCAATTGCTAGCCTGCTGGGCAGCTGCTGCACAGGGAACTTAGGGGAGCGGGGAGCTGATGGGGGGCTGCCGGTCCACCCTGGTTCCAAGCCGCCACCAGCTAGCTCCAACGGGCTGCTCTTCCTGCAAACAGTAGACAAAGCAGGCGGCTGCCAAACGACGTTAGAAGGGAGCATTACACAACTTTAAACGAGCATGTTCCCTAATTGATCAGCAACGTAACAACGAAACAACATTAACCGGGAGGACGTTAAGTGAGGAGTTACTGTAATTGGGGCTTTAAGAAAAACCCTCAAATAACACAAGACATGATACAATTGTGAGAGTTCGTAATAATAATAAATAATAATATATGGAGATATACCTATCTCATAGAGCTGGAAGGGACCCCGAAGGGTCATTGAGTTGAGTCCAGCCCCCTGCCTTCACTAGCCGGACCAATTTTGCCCCAGATCCCTAAGTGGCCCCCTCAAGGATTGAACTCACAACCCTGGGTTTAGCAGGCCAATGCTCAAACCACTGAGCTATCCGTCCCCTCTGTAATCCTGTGGGTAAGGCATTTTAGCTTATGTGATCCCTCATGAGAGGCACCTGTTGCTTGTGAATGAACAAAGCGGTCTGGTTTTTCTCAGAATTTCTCTACAGGGACAGAGTTAAGGTTTTAACTGGGTATTTCAATATTTTAAAGTTTTGGGGTTTAAGTTTAATCTTAACGCTGAATTTTTTAAGTTTCATATAGTAGTAACGACAATGTTCTTGTAAGCTGTTTTACTCTTAAGTAATTATAAGTATTTTTAACCTTAACTCCTTAAATGTTGTCTGCATACAGTATTAACAGCTCCTCTGCCAGACCTGGCACAATGATAGCAGCTGCTGTATAAACACTAGGAGAATCTGAGATTGATATCAACAGGATGTTTACATCTTAAAGAGTTTCTAAGAAAACAGTAAAGATTTCCTGCAGTTGACTCTATTGGCATTTATTTTAGTATGTATGACAGTTCAAAACAAGTATAAATTATTGAGGGTCGAATTTCCTCATGCCTCTTCTATGACTCTGATAGGTCAATACCGAAAACAAACAAACAAAAATAGTTAAAAATATCGATTGGATTAAACACAGTTTCCTTTATCTTTTTGGAATTTTGTACACAACACAGAGTACGACTTTAGAACCCTACTCCTTGGGCAAGCACTACTCCAGCTGATGGCACGGAACAAAGGATTGGCTCTGAGTGGATATAAACTGGCGGCACATGTGGCACTGCAACCAATCTAGTATCAGTATCCTCATTGTAAAATCCTGATGTCAGAAATGCTAACTCTATTATGACTCCCGCATGCATTCACTGGATAAGGCAGCAGCGTTCCTCCCTGAAGGGTCTCTCCATAGTAACTAGTCAATAGTCTAATTTGCTCTTGGGTGGAACTTGGTTTAAAAAACTTTAGCCCAGGATTCATTTTTGTCTCAGTCAAGAAGTATCAAAACTGATTTGTGGAAGTGCTTCCTCTTCCTGCCAAGAGCATAATGTGAATGAGACAGAAATGGATTGGGCTGGGATGCTCTTTTCCAGTTTGGGATTTGCCTCAGCAGTGCTTTGGCTTCACCAATCCGTTTCTGGGCGGAATTCAAAGTGTTGGCTTTAACCTATAATACTCTAAACATTTTGGGACCTGGTTCTCTGAGACATCGCCTCTCTCCCCCTGCGATATTGCTGCAGTTGAGATCAACGGGTGTGATGGCAAAGCCTTTGGAACTTGCTGCCTAGCTAGCTTTGCCAGAGCCCAGATTTGTTAACTTTCCAGGCACATTGTAAAGCAATTTTTGTTTGTTTGCTGGGACTTTGCAGATGGGCTGGTTGTCAATCTGTAGCACAGGACATTATTTGTAATAGTTACTTGTCTGGCTTGTGGTAAAGTTGTAAGGACAGATCTTAATTATTTGTGTGGTTTAAAAAAAAAAAACCATTAAGGAAAGCACTAGATTTTGTGAAACCTAAATAAATAAAATCAGCTTCTCTGTAAAAACTGAGAGCTGAAAGGCAACTGAAACCCAGCTTTCAATGTGATGAAAGTGCTGAGTTCTGAAAAGTGGGTTCTGTACACGTGGCTATTTAGCACATGATTCTGTAGGCCATGTGTTTCCTCTGCATTTGCGATATATTTCATGCTATGGAATACACTGCGTATAGTAGACGCCTTGGTGTTCATGCCTAATCCCCATCAGGGTTTATGGAATGTATATGTCTGGACAACAGGGAAGTTTGTTCGCTCTCTCTTTGCTTCAGTGCAGCCTCATGCAAAAATATCTGTTAATAATGCTAAAGGCAGCTATGCATGTGGACCAAAGATTACACCGAGAACTATTTACTTACAGTGCCTGAGACTCAAAGGCTACGGGGTAAAAAATATCCTTTTAATAAAGGATGTATAGGATTTGTCCATAAATAAGGGAGACTGGAACAGCCCTTTACATAATACAGATTATTTTTAAAAGCTTAAATAAAGTGCTTTCCAATATATATTTAGCTGTGTCAGTAATGTGCAATCTCATAAGGAAAGTTTGTCTAAACTTCAAAATAAAAAACCGATGATTTGAAAACCGCGGTTGAAGTTTTAGCAATATATGATCAGATTCTGCTGCCCTTGCTCACTCCAGACCAGATTCTGATACCCTTACTCACACTCAACAGGACCTTACCTCCCCTATGTCATTGGGATTGCCATGGAGTAGGGCGCTACTCAACTTGAGTAAGGATATCAAAGTCTGGTCCTTGGTGAGCAGTTCCATTGACTTCAACATGACAATTGAAGGGGAAAGATGAGTGAGGGCAGCAGCATCTAGCCCACTGTGACCCACAGTGACAAAGGCCAGGCCAGGCAGAGCAAAGCTGAAACTGACCTGGTTCTCAGCTCATAACACAAGGCTCTATTTTTCTTCATCTATGACTATGGGTATGTCTACACAGCAAGCAGGATCCTGTGGCAGCTAGTCTCAGAGCCTGGGTCTACATACTATGGTGCTAAAAATAGCTGTGTAGATGTTCAGGCTTGGGCTGCAGCTCAGGATCTGAAGCCTAGGGGCAGGGGTGGGCTCTGGGTCAGGTCCTACAGAAAAAAATAGCCATGAACCACTGCACGTTGGGTGTGACGAAATGGGACAAAAATTGGGAGAATTTCTATAAAACCAGAGTGCAAGAATTTACTAAATGCCTTCTCTTGGAAGCCCTAGAAGCAGAGATATTAGTCCTTTTTTAAGAGTGCATTCCCATTGATGGCCACAGGACTGCTCATGTGAATAAAGATAAGTCACAAGTAAGACTTACAAGCCCAGGCCTTAAAACAAGCCCAGGAATATACTTAAAGGAATTAAATATCATTTGGGGACACTATGTGGTAATGTTACTGCTTATCACAGCTACCTTGTGGAAAATCTGCTATAGCCATTTACCCTTTCTTCTGACTTTTCCTTACACTTGCAAAGATTGTGATGTTCAGTGTTGATTCGTCTTTTACCAATATTGAATTACAGCACACTTCCTTTTTTGTAAAAATCACAATAAACTTCCTCTAGTACAGTATCTGTGCTTCCAGTTTCTGTTAGGAAAGGGAGTAGGTGTTATTACAGTGAAGGAACTCAGTTCAGCTGGCTCAAGAATAATCAGCTAACAATAATTAACCCCCATAGCTCAGTTAGTCTTGCATCACTAAACCCTACCTTTTTTGTCTGGATTTTGTAATTTAACATAACTCTTGATGGTGCTGCAATACCAAGCCTATTGGAGATTCACTCACTGCCTGGTTTTCATTAACAATGTTCATGCCCCTATTTTAAAAAAATCCACCATAATTATATGGGAAAAAGGCAAATCTCCATTTTCTGCATACAATTCCATTGCCACTGCCATTGAATGTGCATATTTTCCCTCTTTAGAAGTCTGCATGTGAAATGCCTCAACTAACGACCCAAATAATGTTCCAACCCCCACAAAACACACATCTGACCAATTAGCACTGTTAGACTGGGAACCCTAGTTCTGAAGAGAAACATATTTTCTATTGCTCCCCAACTAGTAAGAATTACACTTAAATCTGGACTGAGAGAGACTGGAATAATTTAGTGTCTCTTCTTCCCTCTCCTTCAGAACACAACATGAAAATATGATCCAGAAATAACTTTTCTATTTCACAGCAGCTGGCACAGTCAGGTGTTAAGGTTGGCTTTTAACTTATGATCACACTGACTACTAAACAGTATAAATTTTTTAAAGCGACAACTTGCCAACTCTATAGCAACTTGGACTATAGTTCCTATTTTTATAAACTTCCAACCTTTATAAATTAAACCCACTTTTACTGTCAATATACTTCCAATTTAACTTAAGGCCAACTCAGATTTTTCCCCTAATTCTCACATTCCCAGAAATTACTAGAAGGAAGAATAAAAAAAGAGAGGCATTTAACCTCACATTTGTTTCTGCTTCTTCTTCGGCTTGCCAGCTGCCTAAAACCTCGCCTCAACATTTCATTTTCTTGGGTACATTTGCCGTTTTAGAAATGTGACGACACAGTGGAATCAATAAAACAAAGTTAACACAGGTTTTCAAAGGTTCCTGCATGCCAACGCATTGCATTGGTTGACAGTGTCAAGAAAAACACTTACTAAAGCAGACAAAGGCACCTGCAAACTGTTATCATAGGTTCTGATTCAGCAAGGGAAATAAGCATGTGTGTAACCTGAAGCATGTGAGCAGTCCCACTGAATTCAATGGAACTACATAGCTATAAGTAGGGCCCTACCAAATTCATGGCCATGAAAAACACGTCACAGACCGTGAAATCTGGTCTGCCCCTGTGAAATCTGGTCTTTTGTGTGCTTTTACCTTATACGATACAGATTTCACAGGGGAGACCAGCATTTTGGGGGTCCTGACCCAAAAGGGAGTTGCAGGGGGGGTCACTGTATTGCCACCCTTACTTCTGCGCTGCCTTCAGAGCTGAGCGGCTGGAGAGCGGCGGCTGTTGGCCAGGCGCCCAGCTCTGAAGGCAGCACCCCCCCCGCAGCATGGCATAGCAATACTATACCATGCCACCCTTGCTTCTGTGCTGCTGCCTTCAGAGCAGGGTGGCTGGAGAGTGCCGGCTGCTGACTGAGGGCCCAGCTCTGCAGGCAGCAGCGCAGCAGTAAGGGTGGCAATACCATACCCTGCCTTCCTTACTTCTGCGCTACTGACGGCGGCAGCTCTGCCTTCAGAGGTGGGCTTCCTGCCAACAGAGCCGCTCTCCAGCTGCCCAGCTCTGAAGACAGTGCCGCCGCCAGCAGCAGTGTGGCAGTAAGGGTAGCAATACCACAACTCCCCCTACAATAATCTTGTGACCCCTTTTTGGGTCAGGACCCCTACAATTACAACACCGTGAAATTTCAGATTTAAATAGCTGAAATCATAACATTTACAATTTAAAAAATCCTAGGACCGTGAAATTGACCAAAATGGGCCGTGAATTTCGTAGGGCTCTAGCTATAAGCACTGTGGCTCTGACCCAGCAAAGCACATAATGCACATCGATAGTCTCATTGAAGTCAATGGGTCTACTCATGCTTACAGTTAAGCATGTGATTAAGGTAAAATTTCCAAAAGTGCCTAAGGTCCAATCTTGCAAATAATTACTTAACTTTATTATCATGAGCAGTCCCATTGTAACCTGCAAAGCTTTACTTACATGGGGTGTGATCCAAAGCACACTGAAATGAGTGGGAGTCTCCAGTGGCTTTAATGACCTTTGGATCAAGCATATGATTAGTTCTATTTAAGTCAAGTCAATGAGACTACCTGGAAGCATCAGGCCTTCGGGTTTTTCTTTAAGAATCTCTCTAAGGGAGACAGGACAATTGTCCTTCCCCACAAAGGCCGAGTTAAATAAAATAAAACCATACAAGCCCAGTGCTGCATGATGAGAGTGTCGTGGCACCTTTTTTTGAACATCAGAACTGGAGCATACTCTTCTGCAGGATTCGTTGAGATTGCATCTTGTACTTTCTCTATCTGCATCAATGCCAAACCTGTCTGGGCAGCTTAAGGGAATAATTGTGTTGAAAGGAATGATAGACAGCATTGATACGGCACTGTTGACTGTGAGTGGAGATTTTTGGTTACCTAGCCCCAACTAGCAGTATTTTATTTCCAGTGCGCAAAATATTAAAATGCATTTAGAAGCGCGCAGCAGAAAAGTGACACATAAAATCAAAATCTAACCTTAACCAACTGACATAAAATACACATGGTTGGATTCTGTGATCTGCTAAGTTCACCTTGCCCTGCTTACATTGCATGGCACACAGTGGGCTACAGTAGCTGGAGATTTACACTGGAGAATTCCCCCCTGTAGAGAGGGAATCTCTGCCAATGTCAAGTGCTGGAAACCACTCTTGCAGGTCCAGGGAGGGAGAATGTGAAAAGCATGGAGAAGGGAGGGGGCGTGGCTGAGCAAGTCTTTGCTACTCCTGATTCTCCATTGGTGTAAGGTCCCTCAGTAGAGTAAGTCAAAGTTGCCCCTATCCGGCCTTAACTTATACCAGAGCCAAGCAGCTGAAGATCAGGGAGTCACTATTGTCTCCCTGACCCCTCTGCACTGTGCCTGTGCTGTTTCAGGTGCAGTGGAAAATCAAGCCCACAGAATCTGATTCTATATAATAAGTTTCCAGGATTGGCACTCAGAAGCCTACTGTGTCTGTTAAGTCAGTGTGAAGCACTGGAAACAGCTACAAACAAGGCTGAGAGCTCTTTTTATTCAGAATATCACCAGGTTCAATTATCATTGGATTTTGCAGTCTGTCACTATCCAATTTTTAAGTTCTCTGCCATTTTGACTTTACAAATTACACCTGAGTGCAGAGGTGCTGGAACTAGGGGGCTGCCACACCCCCTGGCTTGAAGTAGTAATAACAACCCACATACATGGTTTCTGCCTTCAGCACCCCCACTATAAACATTGTTCCAGCACCACTGCCTGAGAGACAGCAGGGCATGTATCTATGCCATGCAAAGAGTTTGAGACGATTGTGATGTCAGAGGTAACTCATCATAAGAACATAAGAATGGCCCTACTGGGTCAGACCAAAGGTCCATCCAGCCCAGTATCCTGTCTGCCGACAGTGGCCAATGCCAGGTGCCCCAGAGGGAGTGAACCTAACAGGCAACGATCAAGTGATCTCTCTCCTGCCATCCATCTCCACCCTCTGACAACAGAGTCTAGGGACACCATTCCTTACCCATCCTGGCTAATAGCCATTAATGGACTTAACCACCATGAATTTATCTAGTTCTCTTTTAAACCATGTTATAGTCCTAGCCTTCACAACCTCCTGAGGCAAGGAGTTCCACAGGTTGACTGTGTGCTGTTTGAAGAAGAACTTCCTTTTATTTGTTTTAAACCTGCTGCCCATTAATTTCATTATGGGAACAAGTAAATAACTTTTCCTTATTCACTTTCTCCACACCACTCATGATTTTACATACCTCTATCATATCCCCCCTTAGTCTCCTCTTTTCCAAGCTGAAAAGTCCTAGCCTCTTTAATCTCTCCTCATATGGGACCCATTCCAAACCCCTAATCATTTTAGTTGCCCTTCTCTGAACCTTTTCTAATGCCAGTATATCTTTTTTGAGATGAGGAGACCACATCTGTACGCAGTATTCAAGATGTGGGCGTACCATGGATTTATATAAGGGCAATACGATATTCTTCGTCTTATTCTCTATCCCTTTTTTAATGATTCCTAACATCCTGTTTGCTTTTTTGACTGTCACTGCACACTGTATGGACGTCTTCAGAGAACTATCCACAATGACTCCAAGATCTCTTTCTGGATTAGTTGTAGCTAAATTAGCCCCCATCATATTGTATGTATAGTTGGGGTTATTTTTTCCAATGTGCATTACTTTACATTTATCCACATTAAATTTCATTTGCCATTTTGTTGTCCAATCACTTAATTTTGTGAGATCTTTTTGAAGTTCTTCACAGTCTGCTTTGGTCTTAACTATCTTGAGCAGTTTAGTATTGTCTGAAATCTTTGCCATCTCTCTGTTTACCCGTTTCTCCAGATCATTTATGAATAAGTTGAATAGGATTGGTCCTAGGACTGACCCTTGGGGAACACCACTAGTTACCCCTCTCCATTCTGAAAATTTACCATTTATTCCTACCCTTTGTTCCCTGTCTTTTAACCAGTCCTCAATCCATGAAAGGATCTTCCCTCTTATCCCATGACAACTTAATTTACGTAACAGCCTTTGGTGAGGGACCTTGTCGAAGGCTTTCTGGAAATCTAAGTACACTATGTCCACTGGATCCCCCTTGTCCATATGTTTGTTGACCCCTTCAAAGAACACTAATAGATTAGTGAGACATTATTTCCCTTTATAGAAACAATGTTGACTTTTGCCCAACAATTTATGTTCTTCTAGGTGTCTGACAATTTTATTCTTTACTACTGTTTCAACTAATTTGCCCGGTACTGATGTTAGACTTACCAGTCTGTAATTGCCGGGATCACCTCTAGAGCCCTTTTTAAATATTGGCATTACATTAGCTATCTTCCAGTCATTGGGTACAGAAGCTGATTTAAAGGACAGGTTACAAACCATAGTTAATAGTTCCGCAATTTCACATTTGAGTTCTTTCAGAACTCTTGGGTGAATGCCAACCAATCACCACACTTACTCTACAGCTTATTTGCATGGAACAAATTGATTGGTTCTGTGAGGGAGACTGCTCAGATGGTGGACTACTTGGCTTAACTGCCCACACCCATGCACCCAACTGCAACCCACACAAATCAACATAAACCCTCCAGCACAATCCCTCAGACACAAATCAACACAACCACCTATACCCATAAACACCACCACAACCAGTACACACAATAACCCATATACGTAGCTCCTCACCACACACCCCTCGCTTTGTCACCCACACAAATCTACACAATTCTCCCAGCACAATGCAACCGACGCGCAAATCAACATAACCACTGACACAACAACCCCAAACATCACTCTGAAGCCTAGAATGTCTCTTGAGTTACTGTGAAGTGACAAATACAGCTGCAAGTATGTTTGAGAGCTCTTTTTGTTTAGCATATCATCAGGTTCAATCATCACTGGGATTTGTGGTCTGTTACTGTCCAATTTTTAAGTTCTCAGACATTTTCAGCTTTTTTACACACAACTTTACGAATTACACCTATGCAATAGCATGGGTTTTCAGTTACTAGTCTAATAATAATAGTTGATCTTAAGTAGAAAATATCATGGACCAGATTCTGCTCTCAGTTTCAGTGGTGTAAAGCCAGAGTAATTAGAGTCAACAGGTCTGAGTCTTCTTTTAGATTGGTGTACATCAGAAGTAACCCCTCTGAAGTCAATGGAGTTACACTGGTGTAAAAGTGGTCTGAAATCAAAATCAGGCCCAGTGGAATTCCTCTGGATTTACATTAGTGTAACTGAATGCAGAAGTTGTCCCCAAGTGATTCGGCATCTCACAAAACTCTGAAGATTAAACTGTTACCTTCTTTATATTTTGTTTTATAGTTGTACTGTCTCTCTCCACAACCTTCATCATTTCTTGGCTTGCCATATACAGGACATTTGCTGCAGAAAAAGAAATGCACAATAATGCAATTAGAAAGCAAATCTCTTACACTTACAGCAAGCTATGGGCCCAATCCTGCAAACAAATGCTACCAGCTGTGCACTTATTATCCTGCAAAATCCACGGAAAGCAACACAGCTGATAGAAAGCGTTCGCAGGACTGGGCCTTGGGCCCTAAAATATCAAGCAACATATCAGATAATTTTCAGTGAAATTCACTTTTCACTATTCATATGACACAGCCACTTTGCTATCGACTTTCTGAGAGGGCTACCTGACCCAAAGTATTAGTGAAGAAAAAGGTGCAATGTATTAATTAATTATTATTATATTCTTCAGTGTGATCTTTAGTATGCTCTTTTGGAATAATCAAAGTAACGGATGGAATTCTCAGCACTCAGACAGCATTTTTTCGTTTTCAAAGCATTTTGCAAATATATACAGTAATTTATTTTCTCAATACTCCTGTAAATTAGGTAATTTTGAGTTAATGTTAATTATTAATTATTATTATTATTATTCTATGGATTGTGGTAGTGCCTAGAGGTTCCAATCACAACCCAGGACCCCTTTGTGCTAGGTACTGCACTAGCACAGACTCTAAGCTATCTGGCTGTCAGGAGCAATCCTCACCAGAGGAGGGAATGGTCAGGTGTATCCATGACGGCTAATACTACGCTGGCTGCTGGTTTTTCAGGAGAGACTTTCTAAAAACAGGGTCCTGTCTGCTTACTATGGCCATAAAAGACCCCATGAGGCCCTCTGTGGATGGTGTACCTGGCCATGGCCCCTCCTCCCAACCATGTCTTCTTGGCAGCCATCCCCAGGGTGGCTGGTTGCTAGCAGTGCTTTGTGTATAGTCTGATCTGGCTCCAGTTGAAGTCCATGGGAGTTTTGCCACTAATTTGCAAGAGCACCAGAAGCCAGCTTGTTGGGATTGGGATGAATGGGGCTATATACATTAAAAATATCACTGACCACCAACGTGGAACTTGACAATCTTGCTAGGGATACCGCATGCAATTTCCTGTTCTCAGCTCAGCCCAACAGCGACAGCAAAACTGAGTTAGGGCAAGGACAGACATCTAAAAAGTCTTCTGCCTGCAGCCTATTTAGAGTCTCCTGTCTCTCCTCTTCCCACCTTAGCCAATCCTCTCTCCCATCTCTGCTTCAGGAGGTGACAGATTGCTCACTGATGCGTTCTGTTGAGACATACTGGGTTGCTGTTGCGGTATTTGCCCACAAAGAGTGTTTTTCCTCTTCAGGGAGCGCAGCAGCAACCACTTGCACAACAAAAAGAAAAGAGTCAGGGGCTGCCCAATTCCCACCAAAATTCAGTGGGAGTTAAGAACTAAATTCCCTTAGCCTCCTGCAAAAATCCGAGCCTTGGGCTACAATTTTAATGTGCGACTGATGATTTTGGGTGCACAAAATCAGACACCTTTAGGGTTACCATATTTCAGGTTCCCAAAACGAGGACACTGCCGGGGCAGGGGGTGCTGGTGGGGGAGCTGGAGGGATGTGTGTATTGGGAGGGATATTTGGGGGTGCTGGAGGGGTGTGTGTACTGGGAGGGAGTATTTGGGGGGCCGCTGCAGGGGTGTGTGAGTACTGGGAAGAGTACCGTGGTGGTACTGGAGCAGGTACCTGAGGCCTCACTCTTGAGGTGAGGGGGCAGTGTCACTTCCTGTCACAGTGGGAAAGTGGCTGGCGCAGGCCCGGGACGCAGTGCCAGCCATCAGTCAAAGCCTCCCTGCCTCTCCCCATCCCCAGGGCTGGGAGCCAGGGCCTGAGTGGGCAGGATCTGGCAGTTGTGGCTTCAAGGAAGGAACCAATCAGCTACGACTGCAGGAAAGGGACCAGTTGGGACACGGAGACAGCTCTTTCTGAGCTGCAACATCTGCTTGCAAAAATTCCGGACATTGCCTCTTATTTGAAAAGTCCCCCCGGACAGAGGGCGGAGGATCAAAATAGAGATTGTATCCGGGAAAACCAGGACGTGTGGTAACCTTAGACACGTGGAGCACGACTTTCGGAAGTGCTGAGCACCTGCAGATTCGGCTGGCTCCCAGTGGAGTAGCGGCTGCTCAGCACCTCTGAAAATCAGGCTGAAGGCATCTCAGATCAGAGGCCATTTTTGAAAACATTGGCTTTAAAGTGCACTGAAAAATAGGAAATGTAGTAGAATCAATATGGGTACAAACCCCGAGCTGTGAGAATGTCTATATAGCAGTAGGGCTACACTACCGGCCTCTGGATCAAGAAAAAGAAACTGAGTGCACAGCGGTGAAGGATTACAAAGAGGCAGCAAAATCTAGCAAAATGGTAATAAAGGTGGAATTCAACTACCCGCATAAACGGGTTAAACAGCACAACAGGACAAAATTTAGAGAAACAATTTCTTGACACTTTAACACTAGACACTTTCAGTGACTGCTTGGAATAGCCAGTTCTAGAGCACACCAGAGGAGAGGTTATTCTTGATGTCTTAGGAAACACATAGGAGCTAATCAAGAAGTGACAATGACTAAGTAACAGTGACCACAACATAACTAGCTCAAGATGTAAAAAAAAAGAACAAGAGTTTCTTTAAGTATATCAGAGGAAGGAAGCCTGCAATAGACTTGGGGAGCCTACAGGTTCATCAGGGCTAAAGGGAACAAATAAGGAAGATAAGGACATTGCTGAGAAGCCAAATGATTTCTTTGCCTGGTCTTTATCAATTAGCATGTTGGGGAGATTCTTACTTCAGACCTGCTCTTTTCTCGCAATAAGGATGAGATGTGCTAACAGTCCGAGGTGCCAGAAAAATTACTGCTGGAGCAAACTGATCATTTAGAAAGTGTAAGCCATCAGGCCCAGATGGTGTATCCAAGAGTTCTGAAGGAGCTTAAATAAGAAGTGGCTGAACTGATAACAAAAAAATTGCAATCTCATTAAACAAAGCCACTGTTCCAGAGATTTAGAGAGTAGCAAGTGTTGTATCTATATTTTAAAAAGACCCTAGAGTGAACCAGGGAATTATCGACTGGTAAGCCTTATATCTGCAGCTGGTAAATTGATTGAAATGATAACTGAAAACTGAACAACAAAACACCTGGAAGGTGTCTAACTAACGTGGAGTCTGAAAAGAAAAATCATGTTTCACTAATCTCTTATAATTCTTGAATGTGTCAATGAAGTAGTGGATAAAGGAGAACCAGTTGACATAATTTATTTAGACTTCCAAAAGGCCTTTGACAAAGTTCCACAGAAAAGGCTAATAAAGAAGGTAAGTAGTAACAGCATGAGAGGCAAAGTGTTGCCTGGATCAAAAATTGGCGACGAGACAGAAAACAAAGGGTAAGATTAAATGGCAAAAGGTTAACAGCAGTTGCTTCAAGGTTCCATACTAGGTCCTGTGTTGTTTAATACATTTATTAATGACCTGGAAAGGGGACTGAGTAGTGAGGTAGCAACGTTTGCAGATGACACAAAGTTATTTAGGTTAGTCAGGATCAGACAAGACTGTGAGGCACTTCAGACAGACCTAAACAAGTTAGGTGAAAGGGCAACGCAATGGCAAATGAAATTCAGTGTCAGTAAATACACAGTAATCCATGTGGGGAGGAAAAGTTTTAACTATTTGGACACCTCTTACAGGGTTCTAACTGAACAGTATCAGCTCAAAGAAGGGACCTGGATGTCACTGTAGACAGTTCAACGAAAACCTCTGCTCAATGTGCAGCTGCAGTTAAAAAAGCAAATAAGATGTTAGGTTGCACAAGGAATGGGATGGTGAATAATACAGAGAATACTGAAATGTCTTTATATAAATCAATGGTGCAGCCTCATCTGGAATACTGTGTGCGGTATTGGTCACTCCATCTGATATAGGGTATTGCAGAACTAGGTGTATTCAGAGAATGGTGGTGAGAATAATCTAAGGCATAAAAAAAATCATACAAAGAGAGACTGAGAAGACTGGGATTGTTCACTTAAATAAGGCAGTGAATGAGAGAGGACATGATACCAATATATGAAATATGGTATAGAGAAGGTAGATTGGGAACGTCTGTTTTCACTGTCTCATAACACAAGAACAAGAGGGCAGTAAGTGCAATTAAAAGGTGGAAAATTAAAAAAAAATACTTTCCCCACACACAGTGTGATTAAACCTTGGAACTCAGTGCCACAGGAAGTTGCTGAGGGAAGAACTTAACAAGATTCAAAATGGGATTGCACATTTATATGGAAAACATATAACCATTTTTTTTGGTGCAAGGGATGTTAAACCTCATGCATAAGGGCTTAAGCCGGTCTCTAACTATTAGAAATCTGGAAGAGACCTAATGTAGAGGGCAGATCACCCCACATCTGCAGACTGAGGGCTTCTTACACCTTAATCTGAAACATCTGGCACTGGCCAATGGCAGAGACAGAACATTGGACAAGACGGGCCTCAGATCTGATCTAGTCTGGCAATTCCTAAACTCTTAAACACAATGCTTTTGGAGTACATCGTGAAATTTACTCCTCTTCCTAATTATTATCTTATCAGGGCCAGTGGTGATATTTTAAAGAGCAACTGCTCCAGATATTTATGTAAAAATCTAACCTGAAAATAACTCAAATGCTCAACCGAAAAGGAAAGGGTACAGAAAACATCAGTGTACTGGGTGAATGACGAATATTCATCATTTATTTAAAAACACCCCTCCCCCCAATCCCTATCCCAACCCACCCCTCTCTACAAGGGGCCAACCAAGTAAAAATGCCTGGGGCTTGGACTTTCAAAGATACTGAGTAGCCACAAGTTGATTGATTTCAATTGGAACTGCAGGTGCTCAGCACTTGTGAAAATCAGCCCCTTAACTTCTTGTGATAGTAAAAACTGATAACACCTTCCTACTGCTATTTCTTCGGTGATCAATATAATAACGGAATACAAAGAGTTTTTTATATTTTTCTAATTAATATTCTATTTAGTAGTTTAAATGCAATAGTACAGGTATAAATATATACTGCAGCAATAAAATACATGCACAGCACAGATGTACAACAGACATGGACATCTTTCATAACAGCTTACTACCCTGGAACAATCTAAGGCCTGATCCTGAAAAGACTTATGCATGCAAGTAGTCCCATTGAAGTGAACTGGTCCACACGTGGACATAACATTAAGATGTGCTTAAAATAATGTACCGTCAATACTGCACTCTGTTTATTTATTAAATATGTATATTGTGAAGTGGCTACTGAATGAATAAAATTGGGTGTACAGATATATTGTTTTATGGCAGGATCAGTGACTTTCTCTCCCCTTTGCTGTTACAATATGACAAATTGGGCTCCTTCCCAGTGATATTTTTCTCAAAAACAAAGTCATAAAGTTCAGGGAGAAATCTCTCTCTGCCACCGCTTCCTAGTTCCGTACTCTGCTAACCTTGACATGTTGTCCTGTTTCCTTACTAGGAGAACACTGAGCTTTGTTTTCAAATAAAATTATTCAGAAGTATCCACTAAATTTTGTGCACAACTTTAGGCCCTGATTTTCAACAGGTTCTGAGAACATCCAGCTCTTAACCAAAGTCTATGGGAGTGGAGTGCTTGGCCCTTCTGAAAATCTGACTGCGAGTTGGACACCCAGAATCGGAGGCACACAAAATTAACCAACACGTCTGAAATCTTCTGTCAAATTGGTCAGTGGGAGGCTCCCCACTGAGGTCACATGCTAGGCGCTTGTCACCCATTTCTGCAGCTAGGACGGTGTGAGACAAGAGCCAAATGGCTTATTTTGTCTGAACATTTCTATGAAACTGCCTAGAATCATTATTAGAGTCCTGTAACCTGGAACAATACTTATTGTTTGTCCTGACTTCTGGTATGATGTAAACAAGCACAGGGTAGTGTACCTCTTTTGTTCAAAGCAGGGCCCATATCATGTGGACATATGCACATGCTTAACTTTATGCACTGTGAGTAATTTAATAGAAATCAATGGGATTACTCACAGTGTGCAAAGTTAAGCATGTGCCTGGGGTAATAACCTTGACTATGCCGCTAATTTAGGACTGTATCCAAGTTACATCGGGGTTGTGACCTTTGCACCCAAGTTGCAGTTTGAAACCCTGAGCGAGCAGTGCCACTCAGAAATAAATTGTATGTCTGAGTTCAGGTAAATTTGGTTTATTAAAGGCAAACTAAAGTTAAAAAACAACATGTTTTTAAAAAAATCCTTACATCTTTTAGTAATGTGAAAGATAATAATTATCTTTTAGATAAAGAGTTGGATGAGGAATCAAGAGGTCTGGATTATCTCCCCATCTCTGACACAGAATTCCTCTGTGGCTTTGGAGCAGTCACAAAATCCTTGTGCCGCAGTTTCCCCATTTGATAATAATACAGGGTTGCCTGACGAGGGTGGTGTGAGAATTAATTAGTTAATGTTTGTAAAAAGCCTTGAAATAGTTGGAAGGAAAGCATTATATAAGCACAGATTACCATCAATTAGGATTTATAAAAGATAATTTAAAAACCAGTAACAAAGTTTGTGAACTTGACCACGTCCCTTTAAAAATTTCCACTACGGCCTCACATACTGCACGTTACAGAGGGCCAGTACAAGAGGACTGAATGTAAACGGCTGTCCTGAATACTAAAAAGCCCTGCAATAGCAGGTCTAAGGGCAAAATTTTCAAGTGCTCAACAGCACCCAAAGTCTGGGCTCATCGACATGGAAAAGTTGCATTGGTTTAATTAAAGTGCAATTTTAAATGGATTTAGTGAAACTGGTGCAACAGGCTGTGTGGATACTGTTAGACCCTGATTCCTGCATATCCTTATACATGTGCTTAACTCTGCTATCATTATAAGCTTTAGGACTGCTAACAGTCATTACGTTAAGAACTTGTGTGTTTTCAAGATCAGGGCCTCATTTTGGTTTAAATCAGGATTAGTTTGGTTTATCTTAAATCGATTAGAAATTGATGTAAATTGAACTGAAATAAGCCACTCTTACTCTGAAATAAAAGTGTCTACACAGGGGTTTGCACCAGCGTTACTCCACTGGTTAAAAAACGGATTTAAGTTTAACTGGTGCAAGTTTCTCATGTAGACAAGGCCTCGGCTGAGATTTAGGGACCTAAACAAAGTCAGATTTACCAAAGTGCTCAGCACTCAGCAGTTCCCATTGTGGCACTCGTACTACCAGATTTTCAAACAAGATCAACATGAAACATACCAGGCTCTTTTGAAACTCGGACCACTTATTTTGGTGCCTAAATGGGAGATAAGCTCTTTTGAAATTGAGGCCCTTGGTCTCCTACATATTTTACAGACATTAAAGGGGCGCACTATAAAATTAAAAAACACACTTATGTCTGACATTTGTTTTACCTACGTTTGCTATAAGTAACATCTAAGAGTACTAAAAAAGAAAAAAGTTAGCAACCCCTCCAACGCCCTCCCCCAAACTATATTTCTACTTGTCCAGTTTGTTTATTTTGTGTACATGACAGTGATTTGTGCACAGCCAGTTTCATTGTTTCCTCTGCATAATCGGTTAGGCCATGATCCTACAAAAATGTGCGCACACGCTTATCTTGACACACTGTAAGTAGTCCGGCTTCAATGAGACAACTCACAGAGTATAAAGTTAAGAATATATCAGTCTTTGCAGGAGGAGGACCTCTGTCAATTTCCTCTGATTATGTGGGTTTTTCACATAGCAATCAGAGAGAAAAACATTTTTAAAAACAGGACAACGTAGTTATAAACTCACAGAAATTGGCAAGGGTGATCGGAGACAGCTGTAGTAATATCTGAAATAATTTTTAATATATTTTATTAAATTGATTACTTCGCAAGTTGTTGGTGTCCCTTTATATTCAGAACCAAAACTTTAGGGTTTAATTAAAAAAAAAAACCCACAAAGCTAATAATAAAGTTATCATTAAAAATTACATTTCACTTTTAAAATGTGAAGCCATTTTGAACTGGTAAATCCTATCTATTTTCTTTAAAAAATAAAGTTTGATATGTATATCCTTTATATACATCATACTGCAAAGGTGAAGGCAATGGCGGGAGTGAAAATGGAAGTCCTTCATTTATTCACAGGTCAGGTATAGTGCAGTTAACTGCAGCACAAGTTTCTCCGCATGATCCTGCCAATGACCTTTCTCCTGCCCTGGAAGGATCACTCTCTCGCCATGAATTAGGGGTGATTAAGCATCAGTGTCAATTGAGTCTCAGGCCTTTGCTAAGCAGAGACGGCTAACTGTGCCAAAATGTGTTTGATTTATTCCTGGTGGTTTTGTGACAGAGGAACACTGATTAGACTCAAATCAAGGACCCAGAAAAGAAAAGACTGCTTTATATCATTGGTAGTTCTTTAACCCAAAGTGTCAGAGCAAGGGCTTAATATCCATCGGCTAAATTAATAGTTTTCACAAACCACAGTGACTGAAATCAATCAAGCTTTTCAGTCTTTCGGGCTATTTAATGCTGATTCAATTAACCAATTGTCAGATGAATATCTGTATCTACTGAGCTGAAGTTCAAACTCCCCTCATTTACCCCAATATACAGTAAGGCAAGTAACTTGTGCTTTGATGGCACAAGAAGTCCAGTCGCCTTATTTATTTTTCAGGTTTAAGAGCCAGATCCTCCGCTGGTGTATCTGTAGTGCAGCTCTATAGTAGTCAATGGAGCTGCACTGAAGAAATGGCCCTAAAACTTTAAAACCTGTACAAGTTTTCAGGCAGAACACATGATGCTACTCAGCTCGGCTAAGTTTATATGTGACATATCAAGGAATTTAGTGATTTCCTTCTACTTCACTTCTATAGTTTGAACAGAATGTGCGTGTTTTCTTGAAATGCCCAAGCTTTTTGCTTGGTGACTGAATGTTGCAATCTGCAAATACCACTAGGTTGCTGATTTGCAACAGGAACATTGTATTAGCAGGAATAGTTAATTGCAAACTCCAGTTGGAAATTGAAGAGCCACATTGTGTTACTTGTGGTGATGCACGGCAAGTTGGAAACATGTCTGTTACGAAAAAACAAGTCTAAACAAATGTGGTCTAGCCACGTCAAAACAATTTATGAATACTAGAGTGCAGCACTTCAGACGTACACGTGGTTACATTTTGAGATGGACGTGAGCCCTGAATTAGGTAAAAAACAACAGTGCTTTGAGATGCCATGACTTTAGCTCTTGTCCCCATTGTCTCCCTATGTAGTAAACACTTAGCAACGTAAATAAAGAAATGTAAAAACAATACTGCGTTCTCTTAGTTGCCCAAGCATCTGGGGTCCTCTGTAACATAAAAAATAGATACAAAGCAATGTCACACTAGTGGAACAATAGAGAAGATCCAAAGAAAAAATATTTTCCACTTGATTGACCAAGAAATTAAGAAATAAATATGAAGACTCCTTTTCCAACAAAAAATGAGTGGCCATGAAGACAGCCCCGGCCTTCTACTTTAATACCGGGTGCCCCACCATTTGTTCTTCAGGCTACAGCAAATGTGGGAATACACAGAGATACCCACGCTCTAGAGAGCACTTCATTCCCCCCCACTTGTTGGCTCCGCCCAGCCTATCCTCCCGCCTAAAGGACTGACTGAGCCTATGAATTCTGCTCATTAAAGGTGGCTCAAAGTTATGTTATAGGTCAGTAATGAGGGAGAATAAAGCAACTTTGATAGGCAATTTATTGGTTCCTGGGAAGCAAATGCTGCTCACAAATCTGGAGGTGGCTCAGAAACAGGCTTGATGAAAGGCCTAATCTGCTCAGCCACTCTGCTTGGAAGTTCCTTAGTTTGAGCTTCTGCTTGTACTAACCAATAGCGAGAGTGAGGGGACAGCCCACACTATGCCTGAAAGGTTTTTTTTGTTTTTGTTTTTTTTAATGGGCACATGAAATCTTTGGAACCAATTGTGTGTGTGACCTCCCTGCTGCATTTGGTGGGAGCCAGGCAAGGGAGGACAAAGAGGAGCTACGCTCCAGCAGGGGCATCAGGAAAAATGTTGTTGGACTCAGCCAAAGTTCCTCCTCAGGGTGAGTGTGGCAGCACTCCCCCACAGCAGTGGTTCTACCACCCACCCACAGGCTCAAGAGGAGGGGGAAAAGGGCCACCGCCCTCCCCTCCCCACGCTCCTTGCTGGGAGGCTAGTGCTACTGCTCGCCAGACAGGTTCAGACACACTACGTGTGCAGAGGAGCAGAGGTGAGGGAAGGCTTCTTGTGCCACTTCATCCCCGACCCTTCTCATTTACACACCTGCCCAAGCCAGGCAAAATCCAGCCCATGGAAATTGGCACACCGAGCTCCTGCTCCCTGTGCTCTACTCTCCAGTCTTTTGCCTGCTCCATGACATGGTGTCTTTGCATTGGGTATTTTGACACCGTGTCACATGGCAACCTCCTATCAGATTGCTGCCCACTATCACTCCCAATCACTTCTGGCACTCCTGCTTTCCAGATACCCGCCTCCTTCCACACAGAATGTGTGTTTAGGCTTTTTTTTCTTCTTCCACAGATGTACTTTATTAGCCTGCATTTTTCCAGCCTGAATCGTATTTCATTGTTTGCTGCCTGCATTTCTAGCCTTTTCTATTACGTCGCTGTCCTCACTGGCATTTGCAGCGCCTCCCCTTTCAGTATCATCTCTACCTCTGAATAACGATCTGAAATACCACCAGGCCTTACCAGAGCTTCCTTCAGTAAGCTCTAGTAATCGTCTGCCAACTCATTTCTAACACAAAACAAGGGGACATTCAATGACATTAAACGGTGGAAAATTCAAAACCAATCAAAGGAAATATTTTTCACACAATGTGTGATTAAACTGTAGAATTCGTTGCACAGGAAGTTGTTGAGGCCAAGAATTTAACAAGCTTCAAAAAGGGATTGGATGTTTATATGGATATCAAAGAACATCCAGTGATATCGTAATTAACGGCAACAACAATTTTGGAAGGGATATTAAAACTTGTGTTTCAGGGCATAAGCCAATCTCTAACTATTAGGATATGTCTATACAGGTAGCATCTCAGAGCCTGGGTCAACAGATGTGGGCTCGTGAAGCGCTGAAGATAGCTGTGTAGATGCTACAGCTCAGGCTGCTCAGGTTCTGAAGCCCACCTCTGTCCTTAGGCTTCAGAGTCCCAGCTCCAGCCCGAACATCTACACAGCTATTTTTAGCACCGTGGTGCGAGTCCAAGTCTGTCGACCCAGGCTCTCAGGCTCACTGCTGCGGGCTGTGTAGACAAACCCTTTGAGATCTATGCCTTCCATGGGCTTCTTGCAGCTTCCTCAGATGCACCTGGCCTTTGCTAGAGGCAAATACTCGACTAGATGGACCTCTGGTCTGATCCAGTCTGGCAATTTCCCTGTTCCTAGCAACTCAATACTGTACCAGTTAGCATGAGAAATTTACGTTCATCCATGACCAACCCACTCTGAACTAATTTTTCAGCAATATCTTGTGAGGCATTATATGTTCCAGCAACCTAGACAAAATGAGAGTCCCTGTCTTTCCTGGCCCAGTCTACGGAGCTACAAGAGACCCAACTGGGGTGGGGGGAGAAGAATATAATTTCTATCCCACCAGGTAAAGATTTACAAGAGTGGCTACAGCTAGTTTTCTGGGTCTAAACCTATTGGGTCAACATAATCACTTCTTGATGTTTAGCAGCTATTCTCTGCAGCTGTTCTGTTTGTACAGCGCTTAGCACAATGGGGTCCTGGCCCATAACTGGGTCTCCAAGGCGCTACAGTAATAGAAACAATACAAATGTACGGTATCGACTTAGAGACAGGTAGTGATCAGCATGTACTGAATGGCCTTCTGCAGAAGCCAGTAAGAACTAGGGAGAGGGGAAGGGCTGACATGAAGTTGAGAATAATTGATTTTGTATGGCGGGACGAGTTACTTCATTCATATGTATTATTTTTGTGTGTTTAAGTAGTGTACAAGGGCACCAGTCAGGATCAGGGCCCCACAGTCCTAGGTGCTGGCAGTACTACGTATTGGGAAGTCTGCAACGATACTTTCTTATTCAAGTCTAATGTCATAAAGGGGATGCCTGCAGAGCCTTCTTAAAAGTTCTTAGCCTCCCTCCCCCATGATGCTTCTCGGAAGCCTCCCTTACTAAGGTTGACTGGCCATGTGATCATTTCATAATACCAGATTGTTGCAAACGCTACAAGAAATATGTTTAAATAAGTAAGTTCTTGAAAGTGTACTTCCCAACATCTGGCATATTTAAAGGTAGAATGAACAATATGCTAGAAAATGTACAAAAGCGGAAAATCCTGCAATGACTTGGATTCTGTGCTAAATCCAATCCCTGCCCCAAAGAGTTTACAGTTTGTCTCTAGATTCCATAACTGTGTAACAGCAAGTTGCTCATAAGCATTGGATTGTTGGCCACACTTTCCCTAAGAAAGAAAAAAAATGATTAGAGTCCGACGTATGAAAATTGTTTCCGAAGGGGTGGAAACACAAGCCCCCTCGCTCATTTGTACTTTGTAGCTTATTTGCATATTATGGTTTGCCTGTCTCTTAAATGTCCTCTCACTACTGAGACAGTATTAGCCAAATTGCAATGTAATTAATCAAATTTAGGTTGAGTTTCCATGTCAAATTGAAATGACCTGCAAGGAGTAGATTTAGCCTTTGAAAATATGTTTTCCTCAGGGAATGTACTACCATCTGGTCACATTTTTTCCTGGTAAGTTGCCCATCTTATTGTAAGGTTCTTCAGAGGAGTGTAACACTAGTTTCCTTTCCAGTTTATCCTTTGCTCCCAAGGAAGCAATCTCTGTCATTCCTTAGAAAAGCTCAGAACACGGTGGTAAGAAATAATAATACCAAACAGCAGTGTAATTTCCTAAGGGGAAAACATATTTTCTATCTGTAATTATTGCCAACAGCAATCTTGGAAATTTTGTATAATTTACTGTTTAAAGCATCAAACAGAAGGAACTGTTTAGTACCAGGGATGACTGAAGTAGGAATATGAGAAAAAAATAAAAGTAAAAAAAAAATGTTGACGTTTGGAGATTTACATGATGTAAACGTTTGCTTTGGCTTCCTTGCTGGTTTACACATGGGTCTCAAATGAAAACAGTTTAATTAGTGTAAAATAATAATAATAATACCCCCCCCAACACGCATAATAGCTGCATTTAATATAAACGTCTTCTCCAATCTGCTCGATATTAAAGTTACAGCAAGACCACAACTATACACGAAATTTAGCCAGGAGCACTCGAAAAAAGCACAGCAGGGCTGAAGGCAACAATAAACAAAACATTATTCAACAACTATATCCAGGTGCTTTAACAAACAATGGATGCCTTGTCAGGGAGCGAGAAAAATATTCATTTGCTTTGTGCACTGCGGCAAGCACAGCCTGGGTGGGGTGTGTGACGGAAATTGAAATATCTATGCGCTTATTCCTGCTCTGAGTTACTTGGAGTCAACTCCCGTTGACTTCAACTGATGGAGAGAACTGAGTCTTAACCAATCAAACTCACCTCCAGTTTAAACTCTTGCATACTCTGCAAGACAGCCTTGGTGATGGAAATTCTGGTAGAGGGTCTAGGTTTTAATGGTGGAAAGCAACTACAACCTCACTTATTGTGTAGGAAGGGCACAGAAAGGACCTCAAAAGGAGGTAGGGCTGGCTACAAAGTAGATTGGGCAGCGTGTGTTCCAATTTAGCAGCTCCATGCAGAGGCTCCTGCCAGAGCTCTGATGGGAATCAAGTAGGGTGACCAGACAGCAAGTGTGAAAAATCAGGACAGGGGTGGGGGCTAATAGGAGCCTATATAAGAAAAAAGACCCCAAAATCGGGACTGTCCCTATAAAATTGGGACATCTGGACACCCTAGAATCAAGGCCCCATTCTAGCCAAGTATTTCAGTGTGTGAGTAGCTCCACTGAAGTCAATCTCAATGCTTTTGTGCATCAGGGCCTAAAGTTGACCCTTCCTCATGGAACCATGATGGAGGGCAGCACTTGGATCACCATTTGCTTTCGAAGGAGGTGAATTCCCACTCAGGCACAGTGGGTTTAATTAGCATGGGAAGGTGAACCTACACCTCCCTGAGTCAGCTTGGGCTGATTTCACTCCCATGTTCTGTAGTGTTGAACTCCCACCCCCAATCACCATACATACAACGCAATTCTAGTGATGGCTTGGTACTGCTGTCCTCCAAATACCTGTTCACCTGACTGTTGCAATTAGCAGTAACTGAAATCATCCTTCCAACACTACACTCATGACACATGGCAAGGCTGGCTTAAATACAGGTCTGTCTCATCTTATGCTGGGGTTACGTTCCATGGTCAGCGCGTAAAGCGAAAACCGCGTATAGTCAAAATTACATTGAGTGTAATGGCGGGCAGAATCACCCGCACTACAGAAACAGTATTTAAATTGTTATTTTTCTCTCTTTTTTTTGTTTTTTTTGCCGACCGCGTAAAGCTGAAATCGCACATGTTAAATGCGCCTAAGATGCGACAGACCTGTACTCTTTTAACGTGTCACTACACATCTAGACTAGAATCCGGGGGCCTGTTGCAAATGACCAGTATTTAACCAAGTTAGTTAACGCCTTTATAAATGCTCATCCAGATACCCCCACAAATGTTTACTCCAGGACACAAATGTTTGAGGTTTACCCCTGAGTGTTGTTAGCTTTGTTGGAACCATTTTACCCTAAAGTAAGTGGTACATGTTTGTGCCCCGGAGAAAACGTTTGTGGAGTGTTTACTGTCAAAGCCGTTAATTGCCGATCAATTAACTCACGTCACAACACGACCACAAACTCTATTCTAGACGTACCTTCGTGGAACTGAGAGAGGCACAGGAAAAGGTCTGTTCCAAAGCCTGTTGAAATCAATGTGAGTTTCTCCACTGAATTCAGTGGGCTTTGGGTCAGGCTCAAAACGAACAAAGCCCCACTATGCAGATGACTGTCACTACTGCTACTGTCTAACATACAAAGTGATCACAGCCAGGGCTTTGGAGCGGAGCCCGGAGCTGGAGCGCGGAGCAGCTCCGGAGCAGTGCAGCTGCAGGTTTTTGCCTGGAGCTGGAGCGGAGCCGGAGCACAGCTCCAAAGCCCTGACAGCTGCTAGCATTTAACCAGCAGATACCTATTTTCAACACCTCCTCCATGCTGCAGGGTTTTCTTCTCCCACTTCCAGTCTGTCAGCCGTGTATCGCCCGACTCATCACCAGTTTGTCAAATTAACTCAATTCCCAGGGATGACACCTCAGCAACGGTGAATACACAAACCCCGAAACAAATCCCAAACTGTGCTGTGTACTTCTTGGACATTATCAACAGGCCCATTATCAAAACATTCAAGACCTATGAGTAATATTTATGATGAGAATAAAACTGACAGTATTGAATATGTTTTTTCTTTGAAAAAGAAAACGAATACTAAATCTGGAAAATAATATATATATATTCCCATTTGGTTTATTTTCCAGATTTAGTATTATTTTTCCTATATGCATGCACAGGGCATCTGTAGGAAAATAAAAGCTTTTACAACTAATAAAATGCCCTTGTTAAACTTTTATCTCTCTTTCTTTTGGAAGTGGGGTACATTTAGAAAGCAGAGTGACTTAAAAAAATAAATAGGACTGTAAATATATAAAAGTCATTCACCTTCCTCCAATAATTTAATATGAGCATCCTATTCCTAAATTGGGAAAACTTTAGTTCACTCACAGAGAGAATAAAGCAGATGTGGGATTTTTCCGTCCGTGTTTAAGTGCTGTCTTGGGAAGGTGAGTTGTCTGACAACATTAAGCAAACATTTTAGTCAGGCATCGCACAGGAAAATAAACAGTAGCAGAGGAAGCATGAAAATATGAAAGGCTGTTATTCTTTGGCCCCTTTTCCTGGAAGGCAGGTGATAAAATATTACTGTATTTCCACAGGTAAGGAAACACTCTCTTAAGTGCCTCGCAAAAATACATATTACAATAATAATTTAAAATGTCATGCCGTATGAGGCTCAACTGTGGTAGCACAGAAAGGCCTGTGGAGGCTCTGTGACTGCAGGAGCAAAGGAGAATAGGATTTGCCATTCTGGGTCAGCCCAGTGGACCACCTAGTCCAGTGTCCCGTCTCTTGACAGTATTCGATAGCAGCAGATTTAGGGGAAAAGTTTAAGACACCTTGCAGTAGGCAGGTATGGAATAACCTGCTCCGAGGGAAAGTCCTTTCCGAACCCCCATTAGTCAGAAGGTAAGAAGAGAGGGAGATCAAATGCTGTGCCACTCTGAGACAGCAGTGAAAGATTGGCAGCTCCCCACTGCCACAGCCTTTCCCCTCTACCAGGGCCTTTCCCTGTGGCAGGGAAAGGCTCTGGCAGCAGGGAGGCAGTGGGACACGACAGTGTGAAAAATAGCAGTGTAGATGTGGAAGGCACTGCTTGGACACCCACAGAGCCGTTTAGGGTATACACCTCTACCCCGATATAACGTGACCTAATATAACACGGGTTCACATACAATGCGGTAAAGCAGAGCTCTGGGGAGCGGGGCTGCGCACTCCGGCGGATCAGCGCGTCAGGCTCCGACCCGCTGCTCTGAGTGGCATGTTAAGGGTGGGAGGCGGGCGGGAGGCGGGTGGGCAAGCAGGGTGAGGAGATGAATGGGGAGGTGAGTGTCAGGCAGGAGGGGGGTGAGGAGGTGGGCAGGCGGGAAGACGGCGAGCAGGAGAGCAGCGGTCAGGCGGATGGGGGGAGGCGCGCCGGACAGACGGTGAGGAGACTAGTGGGGAGGCGAGCGGCAGGCAGGCAGGCGGGTAGGTGGGGTGAGGAGGCGAGCGGTGGCCGGGCAGGCGGGAGCGCTGGGCGGACGGTGAGGAGACTAGCAGGGAGGCGAGCGGTGGGCGGGTAGGTGGGGTGAGGAGGCGAGTGGCGGCCGGGCGGGTGGGAGCGCTGGGCGGACAGTGAGGAGACTAGTGGGGAGGCGAGCGGCAGGGAGGCAGGCGGGTAGGTGGGGTGAGGAGGCGAGCGGCAGCCAGGCAGGCGGGAGCACTGGGCGGACAGTGAGGAGACTAGTGGGGAGGCGAGCGGCAGGCAGGCAGGTGGGTAGGTGGGGTGAGGAGGCGAGCGGTGGCCGGGCAGGCGGGAGCACTGGGCGGACAGTGAGGAGACTAGTGGGGAGGCTGATTTGTCCCGGGCCCTGCACCCCTCTAGGGACGGCTCCGATACGCTGCTCTCAGTGGCGTGTTAAGGGTGCCGGGCTGGGGCCGAGGGGTTGGATAAGGGGCAGAGGGTCTTGGGGGGCGGTATGGGGACAAGGAGCGGGGGGGAGGTTGGATGGGTTGGGGGTTCTGAGGGGTCAGTCAGGGGGCGGGAAGTAAGTGGGGGGTCGGATAGGGGGCTGGGCCAGGCTGTTTGGGGAGGCACAGCCTTCCCTACACAATATAACGTGGTTTCACCTATAATGCGGTAAGATTTTTTGGCTCCCGAGGACCGCGTTATATTGGGGTAGAGGTGTATATGCACAGGGTGCTGGCGTATCTGTACTCTACTCACCTAAGCAGTGTCTCACTCTCTACGCTGCTATTTATACCTATGCTAGCTGGATGTGCAGTGTCTGTACTCCTCACACCACTGCAAGTGTAGACCTGCCCTTAGAGAAGCCTAAGGGTTGCCACTGTGACTAGCACTTGCGTGAGTGCACTAGGGTGGAAGGGAAAGAGGGAGAAGACCTCTTTCCATGGCCACACTGGTTCCTACTGTACAGCAGTAACAATCTGCTCCATGCTATACGGATGTAACTTTCTAATCATGCAGGCAAGATGCTGATTTCACTGACTTGACTTGTAACTAAACTTCACCTTTAAAATTCAGAATCTCTGGCTATCAAGGCAAACACAAATTTTGAAAAGGTTTCTCCTATAATACTGGAATGGGTTATTTAAGGCTTACAGTATTATCCGAAGAAATTGCCCTGCTGTGACCTTGGGTGTCTCACTATACTTCTCTGTGCTTCTGATTCCCCTCCTTATTCTTTGTCTTGTCTGTTTGTGGCCAGGACGGTTTCTTACTATGTGTCTGTACAGAGCCTAGCACAATTGGACCTTGATTGTGATCGGGGCTCTAGGCCCTAATGTAATGAATAATAACACCATCCCCACCACCACCACCACCACCATCATCACAGGAAAACTATTTCCTTGAATCAAGGTGAAGGGCATTAGCATAACACTGTAGGCAACACCCTCATAACTGTACAGAGGATTTTAGTTTCCAGGCTGTTACGGGCAGATCAGTGCACTTCAGCGGAGCTGTGTCCATTTACACAAGCTAATGATTTGGCCCATAATCTTTTAGGAGTTAAGACTGTCTTTTCAATGCAAAGAAATACATTCTGTAAATGATACTGTCTTCATTTCAAAGCAAAGATAAAGCTTAAAAGTAAGATAACTTAGGTGCCTAATTTTAGGTTCCTAAGTCTGAAAACTGTCATTGATAATTGAAGGGGAAAGTATTTGTATTTCAGCATTTAAAATGACAGACTTGTAAACGAACTGCCTAGTATACTTTTTAAAACATTTAAAATTAAAAAAAGGTCTGGGAAAGGTGGATGTTAAATAGTTTTGAATAGTTTTCCCAATGCTCTTGTGTGGCAGGCTGACCTGGATGCTGTCATGCAATTAGCACGTCTGTAATGTTTTAATCTCAAAGTGCTCCAACAACATTACCAGCAAGGAAGCTTCCCATTTTATATATAAGGAAACTGAGGCAGAGAGGGGAAATGACTTGTTCAGATAAGACAGCAAGTCAGTGGCAGAGCTGCAGTTAGAACCCAGGAGTCCTGACAGCTAGTCCTCGCTAACCACTAAACGTTCTGCTTCCCTAACTGGAAATAAAGGTAAAGCTTTCCTGAATACTCACATCATGTTGTTTTCTGCTGAATGCAACAAAATAAACCATCTGTAGATAATATGCCATTATTTAATGTCTCTTTATTTTAAAGAGATAGATGGATCAAAAACTAATCCTGGGATATGAGCATACCCAAACTTTCCCAGATCCAGACTCAAACGTCCCAATTGCCCCCAGGGGTAAAATTCTCAAAACAACCTAATTGCCTAACTACCTTCAAGTGCCTATGACATTTTTGACAAATTTTACCTTATAATGAGCCAAACCCAAATCCTGGATCCAAAAAGCTCCAAACTTTGGAGAAGTTTTGATTTGGATCCAAACTCTATGGCTCAGTATATTTCAATGTCATTTTATATCCTCTCACAGCCCTCTAGAATATAGCGAGAGGAAGATTATTGTCTCCACTCTTAATTTTTATGATGTTTTAAAACAATTTCAAATGCTGTTTTCCAAGTTATGATTTTTTCACTCCTCCCCATCCTTTCCAAACCCCATAAAGCAAACTATCCCCTCCACAGATTTTAGCTACTCCCCTGGCCTGTAAACAGGTTAAACAAACAGGGAGATTCCTCAAGAGAAGTCACAGGTTCAAGATCACAAAGGATGACTGGGCATATGGGCCATTTGGAGGTTTTTCTTGCTATTGTGCTTATCTGTATCTTTGCTGTCATCCAGACGTTAACCTCTGACCTACAAGCCTGCCTCTCTAAAAAGCCTTGCAGTGTTTACCCATTATGTAATGTCTGTGCTTTTGTGGAAATTTTACAGAAACAAATGGAGGAAGTTTGCCAGTCAAACTAGTGGACAATAAATCCTGTCCTATGTAGATAGAGTGGTTTACTGTCACCATAAACCCCATACTTCCATGTCACAGAAGAAATGTTTTCAGATTTCAAAACATTACAGTGACATAAATGTTCCAGTATTGAAGAACAAGGCCAGTTTTATATTATCATTATTTTTATTAGGTATGAGAATTTACAAATTAATTTTTACTTGCTAACCTAATGATTGTCTATGTTTCAGATAATGGCAAGGTCAATAAAGTCCCATACTCAGTACTGTAACATTTTTTCTGTCTCTTCATTAGTGCAAGTCTGAAACACTTGGTTCCAAATCCTAAAATTAGTTTGCAGTTTATAACATTTTCGCTTCAAATGCTTTTCCTCAAAAATACTTCATTGTAAGTCTTTGATTATTTGGCGTCAGTCTTTAGCAAACCGCTTTAAGGACTGTAGATGGCATCTTTATAGGTACATTATTTTGTTATCTTGTTCTCCCACCACCCTCCTCCTGCCCATTTGTCTGTTTGTCCTCTTGCTGCCTCCTGTCTGCACGGACATTGTAAGCGCCCTGGGGCAGGGACTATTGTTTTGTTATCCCTGTATGTCAGTACAATGCCTAATACAATGGGGCCCTGATCTTTGACTGGGGTTTCTAAATAATAAATACATAATAATAACAAAATGTTATTTTAGATCACATGTAGAAGCAAATATTTTTTCAATCAGTAATGGGGTGGGCAAAAAGGAATGCAACCTTCCTATCTCCATACACTCATCTTTTTGGTTGACAATTCTCATTAAGGACCTTTCTGCTCCCTCTGAAAGGAGATTTACTCTTGACTCTAGTGAAAACAGGATCGGAACTCAAAGTCTTGTTATAATTAAGTTTTATAAATCTCATTTCCTTTCAGCGGAGAGAAAACACATTGTTGTGACTAAGCTTTGGATGTGGTAACAAATCCCTGGCAGGTTAGTTTGTTTTAATGGACACATTACTTTTAAGGAAACTTTTACCATTTTTTCTTGCCCTTAATCATAGCTTTTATTGCAATTGCAGTAATTCAACAGATGTACGTGCCAAAGGTAATATGTGTATTTTTAATGAGTCGACACAAACTTCCTGGAGAGGAGAAACAAATTCATTTTCAGAACTTTTTTGAATCATATTTAATAGCTATTAAAAAGACAGGGGAGTCGATCAGAACAACATTTATGACAGTTTCATATGCTACACTAGTTTACAGATGAGTAGTTACATACAACAGGATTTAAATAGGCCAGATTGCTGAGCTAAATATATTTTTGCTGAACTGATGATCACGCTATGATCCTTCTTTCTTCCCTGTTTGTGAACCTACAAAAAAGACCTACGGGTTTGATCCTGTAAAACAGAACTTGCTCGGGTAGCGGTAACCTATGCGTGTAGTTCCTTTGAGGTCAATGGGCCACATAGTGCCGTCAGTTTCCAAACAGTACTCTTTGCTGAAATCAATGGGGAATTCTGCTTAAAAACGGACGGCATGATGTGGCCCAATGAACGGTCACATGAGTAAGACCCACTTACGTAAGGGTTTGCAAGACTGGCTTCAGAGGGCCAGACCCTCACCTGGTTTAACTCAATAAAGTGAATGGAGCGACACCAGTTTTACACCAGCTGAGGAGCATGTCCTAAAGGTATAAGGTTGGACATCCTTGGCTGCTTATATCTGAATCGTCTCTTTGCATGGGAAGATGTTAGATAAATTAAAGCAACTAGTGCACTTAGCACGATGTAAACTACTGTAATACAGAGATGTTCGCATCCTAGAATTGAGTTCTTGCCGCGGCTGAGGTACTGAGGGAAGGAACACAAAAACATACTGGGATCTTGTATTTACTTCCTAAGCTGATGATAACTCCTGTAAAAGATGACATGCCCCTTACCTAGAGAACAATGTTTAGTAACTCTGAGTCTAATTCTATGAGGTTCCAAGTACTCCCATTCCCCTATAACAGGGGTCGGCAACCTTTCAGAAGTGGTGGGCTGAGTCTTCATTCATTCACTCTAATTTAAGGTTTCGCCTGCCAGTAATACATTTTAACGTTCTTAGAAGGTCTCTTTCTATAAGTCTATAATATATAACTAAACTATTGTTGTATGTAAAGTAAATAAGGTTTTTAAAATGTTTAGGAAGCTTCATTTAAAATTAAATTAAAATGCAGAGCCCCCCGGACCGGTGGCCAGGACCCGGGCAGTGTGAGTGCCACTGAAAATCAGCTCGCGTGCCGCCTTCGGCACCCATGCCATAGGTTGCCTACCCCTGCCCTATAACTTGATTTACTTAACTGCTTACTTGGAACTATATATTACAATTTGTTGTTGAAGACAATGCATTTGGCACTGTCCAGAACAGACAACAAAGACATTCCCTGTCCAGACACTTTACGATCTAAGGCCTTGGTCCTGCGAATGAGGATCCAGTGCAGACTCTTCCACCTGCACAGAGTTGCACTGAAGTCAGTGTGACTCAGTCTACCCTGGCACAGCTCGTTGCAGCACTGGGGTCTAAACAATCTCTTAGACGGCAGGACACACTGGAAAGTCTAGGTGTCAGGTAAGAATGTCTCTAAGAGATTACTACACTATAACAAAATCAAAATTCACTTCTTTTGATCACCGCATTTCAGTTTCTATATCAAAGTGTTTTCAAGTGTTAATTTACTGAAATAATGTGTAATACACCACAATATGCTTTGATTTTCATTTTGGAATGCTCAGCAGAATTTGGGTGAATAATTCCCTACCTGAAAGCTGCTTTTGTCCGTAGAAGATGTACAAAGTTTATATATGCATTTTATTTTATTTTACAGTATGCCACAACATATGAAGAATTTTGATTTTCTGCCTTTCTTTGGAGAATTTTAAAATTCATATGTGTAAAGCATCAATGAAATTCCTCATGGGTGTAAAGTTACTCGTGTGTGTAAACGTCAGCAGGATTTTCTTTTCTGCATTTAATAGCATCCCGCTACGGACTTTGTAATGTTAATTACAGCCAGAAAGAAAAAAATTGACTATAACAAACATCAGTGTCAAACGTCCAAATGTTCATTGTCCAAACTGCATGAAGTGAAAAAGGTAAACAAAAACTCCAAAGGTGTAAAGTAAATTATACTTTAAAATGCATTCTTTTTAATAATTTAAGGTGTTAATAGTACAGGTAAAGATTTTCTTTTTCAATATATTTTGGGGAAAATATAATTTTTAACCTAACAGTCTCCGTTTAAGAAAAGAACTTTTCAAGACATCCAACCACTTCATTCACTCCCTGTTCTGATAAGGTTCTTAAAACTCCAAGTATTGTGGATCATTTTATGGATCTATTCAGAGCACTATTTTATGACCAGGTTCAAATTTCCCTGTATCCTTTCCAGAATTCTTAACTTGAGAAGAGAAAAGGACTTCAGGACACATACAAATCCTGCCTCTCTTTAAAATTTGTTCAGAGATTTGTTCCTGTTTTAACATCAAGTTCATTTTTAAAGACTCATGCCCAATACAGCATGCTAGGTCACTCGTTTGTTGAAGCGGTAGGATAAAAAGTAGATATAGTAAAAAAAAAATATTCTGCTCACCAACACAATCCACACTGAAGAGATTTAGGGAGGTAAGTATTGAAGCTTCATCAGGATATTTCAATCCTCGCAGCACAAACTGCACCATGGAAGTTTTGACTCTTTCCGGGAGAAATGACAGCAGGTAGACTGGCATGTACAGAATGTACCGCAGCTTGCACAGCACAGGTGTGAGGAGCTTGCCTTGCGGGGACTGAGCCATGCGTTCTATTGTTGGAAACAGCAGCACAGAGCGGAGAACCTGTACAGCCACGAGAAAGAGCCTGTCAGGAAAGTCCTCGAGCACCGTATCAAATTCTGGAAGAGAGATTTTTTTTTAAATGAGGCTCCTTTTTAAGTGAAATGAAGTTTGTCAGATGCACTATTAACTTGCAAAGATATTTATGTGCTACATGGAACGCCAGTTTTTTTGGAGGGAGCAAATAAGGGCTTGATTCTGCAAGATACTGAGAGGCCTCAACTCCCATTGACTTTAGTGGGAGTTGGAGGTGCTCAGCACAGTGCCAGACTGGGCTCAAAGTACAATTTAGAAGCAAGTGCCCAATGCTTTGAACATAATCAATTGTTACGTAGAGATGACGGTGATACCACAAGAGGGCAGTACACAGGAAAAGTCATTTTTTTGTGTCTATGCAGGTTTTTTATTCTAATGATTTTATTTGATTAATTGTTTCCTGCAGGAGAAAACTGATTTTTCAAAATCATAGCTATCACATCATGGTCTTTTCAGTGGGTAGTGCAACTACAGAGGGGTTGATCAAACCATAGTAAAGTGGGGCTATAACTACAGTTAAAACAAGATTATTATCGTTATTTATTAGTATTACCAATAAAGAGCACCTAAGAGCCATGGTCATGGACCGGGATTCCACTGTGCTAGGACATAACACATTTACTAGGGCTAGTCTAATGTTGCATAATACAGCCCACAATATTGTACTATAACATATGTATCTTTAAGCTGCATGGCGATTTTAGCTCATAAGGATTGAAAACACTCTGATCTCAGACTAAAAAGAAAAATAATATGAACCAACCATTAAGAGGAAACATTTAACTGATGCCTATTTTTAATTTATATTTTATTGAGGAGATTGTATAAATATTCTTAGAGAATATATTATAGAAATCTATTGTGGGATGTTACTCCCTTTTCAAGTACCTTGGACTATCACACGAGCTTTCGTTTAGGAAACACCTGTAAAGATACACAACCGCAATAGCTGGTAGTAGTATGAAGGAGGCAGACTAAGCCAAAGATATTATGGACGTTGGAGTGCTAGGTAATTATGGGAGACTTACTGTGTTTCACAACGTACTCTGCATAAATGCAGAAGAGGCAAGCAGTTACCTCTGCCCACTTATCAGACTGTCCAGATTGCCAAGGATTCTTTTAATTATTCCACATATTGTACGATTTAGGCTGGGATTTTGTTTTTAAATTAATTATCTTCCCAGTCTATCAGATCTAGATCCTGCAAACTGCTCTGCAAGGGCGGATGCCTAGCTTATGTGGAGCCCCACTGACTTCAGTTATGGTTTGGTGGCCCAGCCATGCGGAGTAATTTGCAGGATCAGGGCCTTATAAGGTAACAAAAGAAATATGGAAAATGCCAATAATAGGTCACAATATATTTTCTATACTATTTTTAAGATAGGACTTTGAAAGGGTTATTTATGTCGAAGGCACAAACATTTTAAGAACTCCCTACAGTCTTCTGGCTGAGACTACCTTGATTTCAGACAAAGAAAAATATACTCTCAGTGAAAATCAATCCTGGGCCTCTTTTTATTAAAGGCAACCAACAGCTGGCGTATAGGAATGCAACTTGTACTAAATTATGTGGTAGTTTTGTGATATTTCAGCTAGGCGCTGAACTCAAACTCTTGTGATCTAAAGCAGATTTGACCCATGTTCTCAGCCACACATTAATCCTATGACATTACAGTTTATAGATACAGGATTAGCTGCTTTGAGAGAAGTTGCTACAGCTTAGAGGCAAGAGAAGGAAAAACCTAGAAAGTAGTTATGTCCCTTCCTCTCCTGTACTGTGCTGCTATTGATATATATATATATATATTTTTTTAAAAATGTACTGTATCAAGTTTAAAAGTTGGAGCTATGAGGGATTTAAGGGCAAATTTCTTTTTCTTTTTGTGTGTTCTGCACATAATACAAAGAGAGCTTTAAAATATATGTATTTCTCAACCACTCATCAACTGTTTATTAGCTCTCTGCCAGCATCCAGAGTCCCAGATTTGTTTGAAGACACAGTTCAATTTTAACTTACTTGCAGATAACATGAGGATAAAACTGACAAAAGTATAAATGATGATTTAAATTCTTATTGTGTTGGTACAAATATTCATAGGAGAAATATGTTGCTTCTGTTCCATGCAGAATCTGCATTGGAATATACATTTACCTTTATTTTGAATATATACTTACTGCAACTAATCAGAATGCAAATATCTAACATTTACTGCACTTATATTTTATTAATATTTTGAAGTGTCAAGAACACATCTCACACTATATACAGAATACACCATTTACACTAGTAGAATCCACTTAGAAGAACCAAAGATATGAATACGTTTTATGCTACTAAAATAACTAAAGTTGCAGAGCCAGCTTTAAAATGTCAGCCAGGCAGTTTGACAATATAAAGCACTGGGTAAGTGCTAAGTATTATAATTACTATTACCAGTATTAACTAAAGCATATAGGTTTACTTGTTCCTCAGTGTAAGGAAATCATTCTCCATACTTTGGGAAACAGATTTTTCATGGTACCAAATCAACCAAGACAGACAGAAAATATTATTACATAAATAGGTAGTAAGTCTAGTGGTTAGAGCAGGGGACAAACATTCTGGGCTCCTATGTTCTATTCTCTTATAGACTGTGACAGTGACTCTGTGAATCTCCTTGGTCAAGTCACTTAACCCTTGATGCCTCTGTTTGCCTATATGTAAAATGGTCATTATACTCTCACACATTATTGGAGTGTCATGATAATAAAATATGAAGTGTTTTATGGTCCTCAGTTGAAAGATCCTGTGAAGGTGCAATGTTTCAACACTAGAGATGGCACATGCACTTGCAATTAAAAGTAAGTTATGTGAAATTTTAAATACAAAATTTCCTCTCTGGTTTTGTCCCCAGCCAGCCTGCTGTGTGCGTTCACCATCAACTTCTCACTTAAATATCTAAGGCTCAAAGACCTGGATTGTTCAACAGATTGATAATAGGATGCAGACCCTTTCACCTTTTGGTGTCCAATATAAATCTTGATAGCAACTGCAAGTTTTTGCCATCTGTCAGCTCTTTCATGTTCAATATGAAATGGACTGATTTCCTAGTCCAGTTCCTAACTGAGTGGTGTGCATATCACTAATAGAAGCAACTGGCAACCTTGCTGGTAGCATGAACTGGGAGGCCAAGGAATGAACTGGCATAGAACCTGATTATATTTCACCATATGTCCCTCCAAAACAGACTGACATTAGCAGGGAAGTGTAGGGAGGTTTCCACTGCCACTGCCTATGAGATCTGGTGTCTAATACTATCAGTCCATAGCTTTTCAGGTACATGTATGTCACATTCCAGGATGCAATCCAGACCAGTGAGAGGTTGTGTCACCACCTGTCCCGTAACCCTGGGTGCCTGATAATGTTTTGCTGTGGTATATCCCAAGCTGGGCCACTCACAAACAGCCAGACTGTGTGCTGGTCACATCCTGAGTGTCTGTGTATAGCTACAGTCCTGGCCCAGCAGTTCTGCCCCAGAACCTGTCAGCAACACTCCAGTCATACTCTGACTTCCACCAGCCTGGGTTACTACTTACAGGGTGGCCCCAACACACTTCCAGTCCCAAATTTTCACCAAGAATATGTGTTCTGCACTATCCAGCCCTCTCCTGAGCTGTTCAGATATTAAAGGTCTGTTGTCCCTGTAAAGGGTCAATATTCAACAGCTTGCTACTTTAACTGGAGTTCCCAAACAGTTCAGTTTAAACACAGGATTGGTTTAGATTAAAATATAAAACAAGTTTATTAACAAAAGAAGATAGGATGTTAAGTGAATTCAAGTATCAGATATTAAAGTCAGAAAGGGTTACAAGAGGAATAAAAATATTTTTTAGCTACTACAAAGCATTTTAACAAGCTAGACTTGGTTCAAGGTAAAATCCTTACCACAGGTTCCCAGCAATATGGCTGACCAAATTCTCAGGTCAGGATCTCCCCCCAAAGTCAAAGGGCTGATTCCTTTGTCTTCTCAGGTGAGTGAGTGAATGAGAGAGAGAGAGATTGGGGTGTTTTTGCCCCCTCAGTTTTATAGTCCACTCACCCTTCTGAAATGCATTTTCCTGGGGGTTACACCTAAATAAAGTTCATTCCAGCTGCGAGGACAGAGACATGGAGTCTCGTGGTGAAAGAGGTTCCATGTTGTTTGCTAGAACGCAGAGCAATCTGTTCCTGCCCTGCTTTGTTGCCAAAGAATGGACACTTGACAGGTTATTGCCAATCAACTTTGATGGCACCAGGCTAGAGGCATCAGCTTGTCCTTTGTCTTTAAGAAACCGATTTACCCCCTTCCCAGACTTGGCTGGTAAACACTTTTTAGTCATCATTTCAGCTTATGTTCATAACTCTTAATACACATATCGTACATACATTATGTAAGAATATTGATGATCAGTGAGTTAGTCCTTTTAAATGATACCTCACCAGGCATGTTTCGCACAAAGATTATTACAATAATGTGTAGGGTGTGAATATAGTGATGCTATTGGTCACAATGTAATCCCTGAGCTCAGACACATGGTCAATAGGAGATTTTATAAAACAGATTATAGGGAAACTAGATATGTAAGGGCAAGAGTGACCCCTCAGGGCAGAGAACAGTAAATCTCTTTTTCATATCACACAGCCAGGTTAATTTCAAGTTGTTTTTCAGGCAAGGTCTATAAATGCACTACTTTGAATGCTACAATTGGCTTCATGTGATCATTCAGTATTAACTGCTATCCTCAGCATTTGGTTACTGGTCTAAAACAATGAAAACTGATCCTGCCTGTAAACTATGTATAAACAAACATGCTTCTCTATTCCTATAGCTTGACTTTCCAAGAGAGAGTAAAATGCAAACGGCACAATCTACCTGGGAGAGGGAAAAGTGCAAACAGCTTCAAAAATTACCAGGGATGATGCCAACTTAAAAAATAGAGCTGGTTGGAACCTTCATTTCACCTAAGCCAAAATGTTTTATGGAGTTTCTGTATTGACACAATTTTATCTAAAAGGTTTTTGGTCCAGAGAGAGAAACAGACAGACTCCGGGCTTGTCTTCACTGCTAAAGAAGGTGTATTTTTTACTTTGGGGTAACTAACATGCATGAGCTATCCTGAGATAAAAACCACAGTGAAAACAAGGCACTCTAGTTTTACTGCAACGTAAACTAGGCGAGGTCAACAATACCCCGCTTGGTGTTGACAGACACAGTTACACTAGCTGGGTTAGTATCACACATGCATGCACATGCAAGGGCTTAATTTACTGATGTCTCTACAATTTCTAGAGGTATGGGGAGGAGATCAGAAGTTGAGTTTGATTTATTTTTTACAGAGGGGTAAGTTGCAGAACTGATAGGTTAACACCAGTGTTTTAAAACTTGAGTGCCACTTAACTTTAGGCACCAAAACAAGTGACATGGTCTTCAGAGGTGCACAGTTCCCACACCTCCCATGGGAGTCAATGGGAACTAGGAATGCTCAGCTCATCTGATATCAGGCCACTTATTTAGGTGGCAAATTCAGTCACTCAGGTAAAAATTGTATATATGTGTGTGTATATATATACACATATAAAGAAGGGAGGGCAGAGAGAAGAGTGTGAGAGCACATGCACAGATGAAGTGATAAAAAGGATTGTGATACTTTTTTTTTTCCCGAAGAAGAAACCTGACTTGCCAGAGTAGGTGAATTCTGTTTTAAGCCCATCAGGTTTCATCAGTTGTGTATCTTGGCTGTAAATGGACAAGTATCTCTGTGTATATCATTTCACAGAGATGCTGCAGTTTTAAAACAGCAATGTTCTAGTCCATTGACAAAACTGTGGTTCCCATACTGTCAGAAACTGGAACTGGCTCGGAAATGACTTGCTGGCTCACTCTACGTTAGTGACAGAATCAATGGCGGTTGCGGTTCACTTCCACTTCTAAGGCAGAAATATTCTGAAGCTTGTTTGGCTCTTGCTGAAGAACCTGTTTTAAATTATTTGGGGTGTACAAACAGTTAATGTAATCACCGTTAACCATAAGAATGTAGGACTCAGATTCCATACCAGTTATGTAACTCACAGTTTACAATGAACTTAGAGATCAAATCAGCTGGCAGAAACAGGAAGCAATCCATTACTTTTTATAACTGATCCATTACAGTGACCCACGTTCAGTAAAGCTATATCCAAGTACGATACTAAAACTCACATGCAGATTCTGCAGCCACACACCATCGATCCATATAAAAAAAACCATTAGCATGTAGAAATAAGGCATACTTTGAAATCACAGGACTGGAAAGAAATACAGTAAGGAAGTTTCATAAAGCATTCTTAATAGATCACTGACTCCTTCAAGAATTTGTGGAAACCAAAGGCTGTTTGTCTGTCAAAAATAACACTTATTTTGATATATATTAGTTCATCCCATGTATTAGTTTATTATTCATCTGTTGCCGTGGCAGAGGAAAAGCCATTATCTGTCAGGTGAAACCTACTACATTTTTCAAAGATAACATAATGATGTACTTAATGGTAATCTACAGTCCACATTTGACTTGAGAGTGTCACATTAATCAACATTTCTTTTACTCAGCATGTAGGAACCTGCAAGCAAAATCCCTAGGGTCATGGAAATATACCCTACTTTATTAACACAGCTGTGCAGAGAAGGTATCCAAGTTAAAGCACATGACAAAACAGACATTTTCTTATGTTTCTCTCTCATCAAAGCAAGACTTTCTAGACTCACCAATTCAGTTTGCTCTCTGTCAATATTTTAAACACTTGCAATCTCATTTGAAATCTACACACAAGAACTGTTGAGGTACTGTAATTTTCTCTGAATATAAAAAGATTTTTAATGCTCTAAAGGAGTTTTCCTTTACATTTAAAGTCAGTATTTTGTTAGTTATATTAACTAGCCATTTACCTTCACATTAGATCAGTACAACCACAGTATTGTGTGACAGGGAACAATAGAATTAGGTCAAAAAAAGATGCCAGGAAAGTTTGTGAACAAAGATACAAATATCTAAAAATTATTTCACTACAAGGGCTCCACCGCTGCTCGTGGCAGGGGCTGAGCGCTGCTGCTCCAGCCCCTATGGGGCTGACCTAACCCCAGCTGCTAGTCTGGTGGCTGCTTTCCTGGTGGCCCGGGGTTGGCTACTGGCCGGTGCTCCAGTGGCTGCTGTTCTGGTGGCTCCTGCTCCGGCAGCCACAGGGCTGACCACAGGCAGCTGCTTCAGACCTGCCTCTGCTCCAGCCCCAGCGGTGCTGACCTAACTCTGCTGCTGCTTCAGCTCTGGGACTGCTTCTCCGGCGGCCCCGGGGCTGGCCATCGGTCGCTGCTCTGGTGGCCCCAGGGCTGACCGCTGGCCAGCTGTTCTGACAGCCTGGGGGCTGCTCCTCCAGCAGCCCCGGTGCTGACAGCTGCTCCTGTCCTGCTCCAGGAAAGTCCCGGAAAGTCACAGAATCCATGACCTCCGTGACAGAATCGTATCCTTACTCATTATACCTATTTTACAGATGGATAAACCGAAGTACAGGGAAGTTTAGTAACTTGCTCGAGGATACATTCTGTATAAATGAAAGAGCCAGGAATACAAACACAAGCATCCTAGCTCCCAGTCCCCTGCTGTAACCACCAGATCACACTCCTGAAGAAGTGGAACTGCTAGAGTACAAAGTCAGCAAACAATCTGAAGGAGAAAAAGCATGTCTGTGTAATTAATCCAAACTTTGGAAGGAAAGAGGGTTGTACTGTGCAGGAGTGCCAGTGTGTATTCTTGTAGTTGGTTAGTTCAAATAGATTCATATGTTACCAAATGTAACCCGTCTGTACGTGCTGTTACATGGGGCAAGACAATTTCCCACTTAGGACATATGTTTTTTATACATCCAACTTTAATTTTCTATATTTTGCATTTATTAATAGCCTAGTTTCCATCTTGGTACCGGATCCTCCTCGTTTTCATTATTCTCCCCCTCCCAAATCTCTCATTGTACAGCATGCAACCTATGTTAATGAGTAACGGTTTAGTGTAAGTGACAGAAAGAGGCACATTGCACGAATTTTCCATGGAAGTCATTGGCACATGAATAGCGACTTCATGCAGAGCATAAATTGTTTCACAAGTGAGCCTTAACTGGCTAGTCTATGCAATTCTCAGGAAATATACTGTTAGGAAGCAAGTGTCAAAACTGTAAATTATACACTTGACTCTCTTCTAATAGGATTAAGGAATTTTTGCTCCCCAGAAAATGTAAACTTCTTTGTATGTATTTAACTGTTTGATGACAATGCTTGCCAGTGCCACTTGAGTAGAGTCTGCCACCGTTATTCAGTTTTCAGAACTCAGAGACTAAGGAATTCTCAGGGTAGTGATCCCTATGCTCAGCGATAACTATTGGCAGGATCAGAGTGAAAATGCACTCATGCATGGCTCTGAGCCCTGCAAGTCACCCATACACCGCTCCAGCGGGAGACACACAAACACTCTCAAAAGCAGAATTTATCTCCTAGCATCTGGGGAGTTTAGTAAAAAGACAACAATTAATTGTCTGGATGCATTTTTAAGAAACTCCCTCCCCGCAAGCAAATCCGTACTCTGCTTGGGAGCAGTGGTGTGAAGGCAGCAGTATAGCAGCATACAGTAAAGTGCTTAGACAAAGATGAAAATGTATTTACAAGTTCTGGACAGTAATTTTTAAAAAATGTACATATATACATTAATTCAAACAACTGTGCCCAAGGCACAACACCAAGGCATAAAAGCAAACCACCCTTAGGTGAGGATAAAGAGTGGTTGACATACAAATTGCTCATAATCCCAGTTTACCAGGTAAACTTTGGATGTAAAAACACTTGACAATTTCTGAGATGTCTGCCATATGGCATTAGGCCTAGGGATGCTCCTGGGCCCCAGCTGATTCACCCCCAACCCAGATGCAAACTTACAATTCTTTGCTGGCTCGATTTAGCAAGGGCAACAGATCCCAATGCAGAGCTGTGTGACATCTAGCCTTGGATTCAAGGTTCAATGTGTGGGGTGAACCTCGGCCCTTATATGTGAACAAGTGGGCATGTGCTAAGGTTTTCTGTGAAACTTGGAAACCCGTGAGTCCCCTTCCCTGCATTCCCCTCAACAAGCCCCAAGACCATCCTTCTAACCGTAGACATTATCAGGAAGAGAGTTCACCTCAACTGCTTTCTCCGAGAGCCTGGTTGACCTACTTCAATGCCAGACACAGGCCTTTGGAAGAAAGTGTTTAAAAGGGGGCTGAAGGTGACTACTTCTCCCTCTTTGCAGCGAGATCTTGGGGGCTAATTCTTAATGGACAGGATGCACCCTTCTCAATACCACTGCTCAGTAGAATTAGCTGACAATAGGAGCAGAATGCATTTTTGATGTACTACTAGAGACACTGATGCAACTGTCACCCCCATCAACTACACAGGTGAGGGAAACGTTCTATGGCAGCACCACATCACTGCCCAAAGGAAATTGAAGGGAGAAGGGTGATCTACCTAGATCCCACACTCCAAACCTCACCCCCAAATACCTTAGGGGATGGCACCCAAAAAACAGCTATCATATGATAAAGAGTTTTGGTTGTTATCAATCTCAGCTGGAATTGAACTACTGATCTAGAGACTCATAGATGTCTAAAGCCAGAAGGGACCATTGTGATCAGCTAGTCAGACCTCCTGCATGACACGGGTCATAGAACATTACTCAGTATTTTCTGCAACTTCTGTTTGAACTATAGCAGATATTTTAGAAACATACCAAGTTGCAATTGAAAGACTTCAAGTGATGAAAAATCCATAACGTCCCCAGATTAAGTTATTCTATCATGACTCCTAAATCTTTTTCAGTGTCACTACATTGCAGGATACCTTCACCCAATCTTATAAGTGCCCTACATTAGAGAGTGGACTGATTTAAATCAAAGCAATTTAAATCACCTATTTTAATCATGAATTAAATCAGCAAGCAGGAAACCTGGATTTAAATAATTGATTTTAATCGTATTTTGTATTTGTACTTTTTAGTTATTTTCCTAAAGAAAAAAGTTGATTCTAATTGGTTGGTAACCATTAAAATATGTTGATTTGCAACTATATATAATGTTTACATTACATTTGGTGCTTTTTTTTGCTAACCAGGATAATACACTATCTCTATACACATTTATGCAACTATACAGCGAATAGGAGCAACAAACGGGAGTTCTGCAAGGGAGTTCTCCAGGTGAAGGAGGAGAGACTACGTGAACCTTGGGGTGAGTTTGGGTTGCCAACTTTCTACTCACACAAAACTGAACACCCTCGCCCCCCCCTCCTCCAAGGCCCTCCTGCCTCTGTCGCTTGTTCTCCCCACCCTCACTCACTCATTCATTTTCACCGGGCTGGGTCAGGGATGCAGGAGGGGCTGAGGGCTCTGGCTGGGGGTGTGGGCTCTGATGTGGGGCCGGGGATGAGGGATTTGGGGTGCAGGAGGGTGCTCTGGGCTGGGACTGAGGGGTTCGGAGGGTGGGAGGGGTATCAGGGCTGGGGCTGGGGGTTGGGGCCCAGGAGGGGTTCAGGGGTGCAGTCTCCAGTCTCCGGGTGGCGCTTATCTCAAACAGCTCCCGGAAGCAGCAGCATGTCCCCTGCACTGAAGTATGGCCAGACAGCTCTGCACGCTGCCCTGTCTGCAGGCGCTGCCCCCGCAGCTCCCACTGGCCGCGGTTCCCAGCCAATGGGAGCTGCGGGGCGGTGCTTGGGGCGGGGTCAACGTGTGGAGTCCCTTGGCTGCCCCTATGCATAGGAGCCGGGATATACCAGCTGCTTCCCGGGAGCTGTGTGGCGCAGCGCAGAGGCTAGCAGGGAAACTTGGCAGCCCCGCTGCGTGGCACCGTCAACTGGACAGTCGACAGCCCGGTCAGCGATGCTGACTGGAGCCACCAGGATCCCTTTTTGACCAGGTGCTCCAGTCAAAAACCGGACACCTGGTCACCCTAGGTGAGTTTGTCTGTTGTGTGCTTGCTTCCCGTGTGCTTGCCTGCTTGAAGATTATAGCATGGTCAGTTTTGGGGGCTGGGGGCTGAGCCAAGCAGCCTGCTAGACTAGGCCGACAGCTTACTAACCAGGCTCTAACCTGCTATCCTTGAATCCCAACCCCTTTAGGATTCCTTGACGAGGGGGCGGAGCTAACTCAGGGAGAACAGGGGGTTAAAAAGCCAGCTCCTCAGCAACCAGAGGTGCTAGCGCACAGGAGCAGCAAACAGGGGAGTTTAGAGGGCCATTCCTTCCAGGTCCAGTTCTCGAGCAGAGCGTGCCCCACGACATAGTGAGAGAGCACAAGACAGAGTGAGCTACCAAGGTAAGGACAGTTTGGCTGCAGTGAGAGAGTTCAGTCGCAGGGGGAGGAGGCTGAGGGACTAGAACCTAACTACTAGAAGGGTGCCAGAAAAGCCCACTAGGAAAAAAAAACAAGGTGGGGGAACCCCAATAAACCTAACAAACACACACTAATTATAGGCCAGTAAACACCCCTCCCCCACAAAAATCCCTGCAAGAGTAAAAATAATGCAGGCAGAAGTCCGGCCACAGGGTGGGGGCTACCCAGTTTATTGCACTGAATGCTGCATGTGCGATTACCTGCCTTGTGGGCAGGTGCTCATAGCCCTGAGAGACCAAGTACGGGCTCTTGAGGATAGAGTAGCTGAACTGGTGGAGCTACGGGAGGCAGAGAGTTGCACAGAGGAGACTTTCCAGGATGCAATAGAGCAGTTCCACCCCAAGTCTGACAGCCTCTATGCTGTTAAGGAGGATGAAAATCTCTCAGAAGAAGGAGACCATCAAGCTGAAGCAGAGGGAAACAATCCCCGAGGATGTCATGCTATCTTCTCACAGTGAGGATAGCCCTCCCGAGGCCAGTTACTAGGAAGAGCATGATAATAACATTGGGAGATTCGATTATTCGAAATATAGATAATGGGGTTCGTGATGACTGGGAGAACTGCATGGTAAATTGCTTTCCGGGTGCGAAGGTTGCAGACTTCTCGAGACATCCAGACAGGCTTATGTGCAGTGCTGGGGAGGTGCTGATGGTCATGGCACAATAAAGGGATTGCACTACAGTACATGCATGAGGTGAATTGAAATACTATTTCTTTTGTTTCTTTTTTACAGTGCAAATATTTGTAATAAAAAATAAATATAAAGTGAGCACTGTACACTTTGTAGTCTGTGTTCTAATTGAAATCAATATTTGAAAATGTAGAAAACATCCAAAAACATTTAAATAAATGGTATTCTATTATTGTTTAACATTGTACGATTATTCACGATTAATTTTTTTAATCGCTTGACAGCCCTAGTAGAAATCATAAAGGGATCAAACAGTACTATAGAATCTCTGTGGACAGAAATTCTACTTGAACAATAAGCAGTAGGAATATACTACTGACCACCTCATCAAGATGGTGAAAGTGACTGTGAAATGCTCAGGGAGATTAGAGAGGCTACAAATGCAAAAATCTCAATAATAATGGGGGATTTCAACTATCCTCATACTGACTGGGTATATATTACCTCAGGAAGGTATACAGAGATAAAATTGCAAGACACCATGAATGACTGCTCCTTGGAGCAGCCCTGTCCCAGAATTCACAAGGGGAGAGACAACTCCTGATTTTGTCTTAAATGGAGCACAGGATTTGGTCCAAGAGGGGAATATAGCTGAACTGCTCAGGAATAGCATTCATACTGTAATTACATTTAACATTCCTGTGTGGGGAGGGGTGCCAAAGAAACCCACCACAGTACCATTTAACTTCAAAACACAAAAATGAGGAAGCTAGTTAAATGGAAATTAAAAGGAAAAGTTACAAGGGTGAAATACCTGTAAATTGCACAAAGACTATTTAAAAACACCATAATTGAGGTTCAAACTAAATGTATGCCCCAAATAAAAAAAAATAACAGTAAGAGGATCAAAAAAATTCCACCATGGCTAAACAGCAGAGTAAAAGAGGTGGTTAGAGGCAAAAAGGCATCCTTTAAAAATTGGAAGTCAAATCCTAGTTAAGAAATAGAAAAGAGTATGAACTTTGGCAAGTCAAGTGTAAAAGTATAATAAGACAGGCCAAGAAAGAATCTGAAGAGTAACTAGATAAAAACACACAAACTAACAGCAATTTTTTTTAAATAAATCAGAAACAAGAAGTCTACCAGTCAGTGTGGCATTGGTAAGGGAGCACTCAAGGAAGACAAGGCCATTGAGAAGAAACTAAATTAATTCTTTACATCGATCTTCACTGCAGAAGATGTAGGAGACAGATCCCCACACCCGATCCATTCTTTTCAGGTGATAAATCTGAGGAACTGTCCCAGACTGAGGTTTCAGGAGAGGAGGTTTTGGAACAAATTAAACCATAATAGGTCACCAGGACCAGATGGTATTTACCCAAGAGTTCTGAAGGAACTCAGATATGAAACTGCAGAACTACTAACTGTGGTATGTAACCTATTGCTTAAAGCCTCTGGGCCAGATGACTGGAGGACAGCTAATGTAACACTTATTTTTTAAAAAGGCTCCAGATGTGATCCTGGCAATTACATGTTGGTAGGCCTAACTTCAGTACCAGGCAAATTAGTTGATGAATTATCAGATGTGCAAACACAATATGTGGGAAAGAGTCAACACGGCTTTTGTGAAGGGAAATCATGCCTCATCAAGCTATTAAAATCCACCAGAAAATATAATGATGCTATATAACCCCATGGTATGCCTACACCTTGAATACTGAGTGCAGTACTGGTCATCTCATCTCAAAAAAGATATATTAGAATTGGAAAAGGCATAGAGAAATGCAACAAAAACACTTAGGGGTATGCATCAGCTTCCATATGAGGAGAGATTAAAAAGACTGGGACTGTTCAGTGCGGAAGAGAGATGACTAACGTGGGATATGACAGAGGTCTATAAAACCAGGAATGGTATTGACATAGGGAATAGGGAAGAGTTATTTACCCCTTTACACAACACAAGAATGAGGGGTCACCCAATGAAATTAATAGGCAGAAGGTTTAAAACAAACAAAAAGAAATAATTCTTCACACAACACACAGTCAATCTCTGGAATTTATTGCCATAAGATGGTGTGAAGGCCAAAATTACAACTGGGTTAAAAAAGAATTAGATAAGTTCATGGAGGATAGGTCCATCAATGGCAATTAGCCAAGGTGGTCAGGGACACAACCCCATGCTCCAGGTATCCCTAAACCTCTGACAATCAGAAGTGGGGACTAGATGACAGGAGATGGATCATTTGAAATTGCCCTATTCTATTCATTCCCTCTGAAGCATCTGGCCACTGTCAGGCAACGGGATACAGGGTTAGATGGACCACTCGTCTGACCAAGCATGGCTGTTCTTATATATAGCTTAACTTATATTTAGGGCTCTCAATTAATCGGTTAACTCAAGCAATTAAAGCAAAGCAAATTAACTAGATTAAAAAAAATCAATTATTTGCAGTTTTAATCACACTGTTGAACAACAATAAAATACCAATTTAAAGTTGTTATAAATATTTTTGGATGTTTTTCTACATTTTCAAATATATTGATTTCAATTACAATACAGAATACAAAGTGTACAGTGCTCATTTTATATTATTTTTTATTACAAATATTTGCACTGTAAAAAAGATAAACAAAAGAAATAGTATTTTTCAATTCACCTCATACAAGTACTGTAGTGCAATCCCTTTATCGTGAAAGTACAATTTCCAAATGTAGAATTTTTTTTTTTTNAATAATAATGGGGGATTTCAACTATCCTCATACTGACTGGGTATATATTACCTCAGGAAGGTATACAGAGATAAAATTGCAAGACACCATGAATGACTGCTCCTTGGAGCAGCCCTGTCCCAGAATTCACAAGGGGAGAGACAACTCCTGATTTTGTCTTAAATGGAGCACAGGATTTGGTCCAAGAGGGGAATATAGCTGAACTGCTCAGGAATAGCATTCATACTGTAATTACATTTAACATTCCTGTGTGGGGAGGGGTGCCAAAGAAACCCACCACAGTACCATTTAACTTCAAAACACAAAAATGAGGAAGCTAGTTAAATGGAAATTAAAAGGAAAAGTTACAAGGGTGAAATACCTGTAAATTGCACAAAGACTATTTAAAAACACCATAATTGAGGTTCAAACTAAATGTATGCCCCAAATAAAAAAAAATAACAGTAAGAGGATCAAAAAAATTCCACCATGGCTAAACAGCAGAGTAAAAGAGGTGGTTAGAGGCAAAAAGGCATCCTTTAAAAATTGGAAGTCAAATCCTAGTTAAGAAATAGAAAAGAGTATGAACTTTGGCAAGTCAAGTGTAAAAGTATAATAAGACAGGCCAAGAAAGAATCTGAAGAGTAACTAGATAAAAACACACAAACTAACAGCAATTTTTTTTAAATAAATCAGAAACAAGAAGTCTACCAGTCAGTGTGGCATTGGTAAGGGAGCACTCAAGGAAGACAAGGCCATTGAGAAGAAACTAAATTAATTCTTTACATCGATCTTCACTGCAGAAGATGTAGGAGACAGATCCCCACACCCGATCCATTCTTTTCAGGTGATAAATCTGAGGAACTGTCCCAGACTGAGGTTTCAGGAGAGGAGGTTTTGGAACAAATTAAACCATAATAGGTCACCAGGACCAGATGGTATTTACCCAAGAGTTCTGAAGGAACTCAGATATGAAACTGCAGAACTACTAACTGTGGTATGTAACCTATTGCTTAAAGCCTCTGGGCCAGATGACTGGAGGACAGCTAATGTAACACTTATTTTTTAAAAAGGCTCCAGATGTGATCCTGGCAATTACATGTTGGTAGGCCTAACTTCAGTACCAGGCAAATTAGTTGATGAATTATCAGATGTGCAAACACAATATGTGGGAAAGAGTCAACACGGCTTTTGTGAAGGGAAATCATGCCTCATCAAGCTATTAAAATCCACCAGAAAATATAATGATGCTATATAACCCCATGGTATGCCTACACCTTGAATACTGAGTGCAGTACTGGTCATCTCATCTCAAAAAAGATATATTAGAATTGGAAAAGGCATAGAGAAATGCAACAAAAACACTTAGGGGTATGCATCAGCTTCCATATGAGGAGAGATTAAAAAGACTGGGACTGTTCAGTGCGGAAGAGAGATGACTAACGTGGGATATGACAGAGGTCTATAAAACCAGGAATGGTATTGACATAGGGAATAGGGAAGAGTTATTTACCCCTTTACACAACACAAGAATGAGGGGTCACCCAATGAAATTAATAGGCAGAAGGTTTAAAACAAACAAAAAGAAATAATTCTTCACACAACACACAGTCAATCTCTGGAATTTATTGCCATAAGATGGTGTGAAGGCCAAAATTACAACTGGGTTAAAAAAGAATTAGATAAGTTCATGGAGGATAGGTCCATCAATGGCAATTAGCCAAGGTGGTCAGGGACACAACCCCATGCTCCAGGTATCCCTAAACCTCTGACAATCAGAAGTGGGGACTAGATGACAGGAGATGGATCATTTGAAATTGCCCTATTCTATTCATTCCCTCTGAAGCATCTGGCCACTGTCAGGCAACGGGATACAGGGTTAGATGGACCACTCGTCTGACCAAGCATGGCTGTTCTTATATATAGCTTAACTTATATTTAGGGCTCTCAATTAATCGGTTAACTCAAGCAATTAAAGCAAAGCAAATTAACTAGATTAAAAAAAATCAATTATTTGCAGTTTTAATCACACTGTTGAACAACAATAAAATACCAATTTAAAGTTGTTATAAATATTTTTGGATGTTTTTCTACATTTTCAAATATATTGATTTCAATTACAATACAGAATACAAAGTGTACAGTGCTCATTTTATATTATTTTTTATTACAAATATTTGCACTGTAAAAAAGATAAACAAAAGAAATAGTATTTTTCAATTCACCTCATACAAGTACTGTAGTGCAATCCCTTTATCGTGAAAGTACAATTTCCAAATGTAGAATTTTTTTTTTTTTAGGGCAGTCATTAATTGCAGTTAACACACATGATTAACACAAAACAAATTAATGCTTCTTTTTAACAAACATTAATCGCACGCCTCTGTTTTGACCATCTTCACTTACTGTACTTCATTGCTTGGCGGACATTGCAACAGTTGTACTGTGTTCTCATGATCTAGAGTGATTAAATATCAGAAAAAGTTAATGGAGCAAAGCAGCAAAAGTTCAGGTCCTTTGAATGGGAAGTTTATTTTTAAAAAACTCCTGGAAGGTTCTCTGGATAAAAAGACGGTTATCAGTAGCTGAGTTCCAATACCATCGAAGTACTTCAAGTCTGCAGTACCACCTATGTGCTAAATATGCTTTTGCCTCCAGTTCTTGTGCTACGGATAACCCACTGACAGCAAATGAATCCCACTAGTCGTGACAGCGTACGCTTACAGAGTTTCAGGATCGCTGCAAGCCCATGGATCAAACAAAGTACAGCAGCTTAACCAATGCTACTGCAAAGTGGATAGCTATGGACTGGAGACCACTTAACATTGTAAATGATAGAAGGCTGAGAGATGTTATTCAAATTGCATCTTCCAATTAGTCATACACCTTGCCTTCCCGAGGACCCATTGCAACACAAATACATGACCTATATCACATTGAGCAGACTACAAATTTAGAGCTTCTGAAAAATGCACTAGCTGTTGCTTTGACTGGTGATCACTGGACATCCTTGAGCAATCAAAGCTATCTTGGAGTCACGGCACACCTGACTGATGCTGCATGGACACTGCAGTTAGTTTTAACAGTAACACATACTGAAGAGAGACATTATAGTAGTGCTCAGTGATAGTGACTTTGAAAACGTGTGGGTCATTTCAAATACAGTCCAGCTAACAGTACAGAGTTAGAAATACAACAAGCTGCAAATAGGCAGAAACAAGAACCTCTTGTACAAGATATTTCAACCAGATGGAACTCCACATTGGGTATGGTTCAGCGCCTGCTTAGAAATAAAGTCGCTATTACAGCCACATTAGCTCTTCAAAAGCACAATCTATCAGTGCCAACAGGTAGTGATTTTGAAAAACTGCAAAAGCTAGAAACGCTACTTGAGCCCTGCAGATTTGTGACTGAACTCCCTGGGGAAGAATTGTATGTCCGCTGCTGCATGGTTTTACCCGCATTCTGCCATATATTTTGTGTTATGGCAGTCTCGGATGGCAACCCAGCATATGTTGTTTGATTTAAGAACACTTTCACTGCAGATCTGACAAAACACAAAGAAGGTACCAATATCAGATTTCTAAAGATAGTTGCAGCACCTAGGGTGGTTTAAGACTCTGAAGTGCCTTCCAAAATCTGAGAGGGACGAAGTGTGGAGCATGCTGTCAGAAGTCTTAAAAGAGCAACACTATGATGAGGAAACTACAGAACGCGAAACTCCAAAAAAGAAAATCAACCTTCTGTTGGTAGCATCTGACTCAGATGATGAAAATGAAGGTGCCTCGAAGCATGAAGGGGACATACAAATCTTTAGCATATCTGGCACGTAAATACCTTGCAACACCAGCTACAACAGTGCCATGCGCATACCTGTTCTCACTTTCAGGTGACATTGTAAATAAGAAGCGGGCACATTTATCTCCCGTAAATGTAAACAAACTTGTTTGTCTTAGCAATTGGCCGAACAAGAAGGAGGACTGAGTGAACTTGTAGGCTCTAAAGTTTTACATTCTTTTATTTTTGACTGCAGTTATGTAAAAAAAAATTCTACATTAGTAATGCACTATCATGTTAAAGAAATTGCACTATAGTACTTCTATGAGGCAAACTAAAAAATACTACTTCTTTTATCTTTTTTTACAGTGCAAATAGTTGTAATAAAAATATATAAAGTGAGCACTGTATACTTTGTATTCTGTGTTATAACTGAAATCAATATATTTGAAAATGTTGAAAAACATCCAAAATTATTTATAATAAATTTAGGGCTGTTGATTAATCACAGTTAACTTATGCGATTAACTCCAAAAAATTAATCGTGATTAAAAAAATTAATTGCCATTAATCACACTGTTAAACAATGGAATACTAATTGAAATTTATTAAATATTTTTGGATTTTTTCTATAATTTCAAATATATATCATTTCAATTACAGAAACAAGTTTGTTTACATTTACGGGAGATAATGCTGCCCACTTCTTAATTACAATGTCACCCGAAAGTGAGAACAGGCATTCGCATAGCAATGTTGTAGCTGGCGTTGCAAGATATTTATGTGCCAGATGCACTAAAGATTTATATGCCACTTCATGCTCTGGCCACCATTCCAGAGGACATGCTTCCATGCTGATGACGCTCATTAAAAAAAAATGCGTTAATTAAATTTCTGACTGAACTTCTTGGGGGAGAATTGTATGTCTCCTGCTCTGTTTTACCCACATTCTGCCATATATTTCATGTTATAGCAGTCTCAGATGATGACCCAGCACATGTTCATTTTAAGAACTCTTTCACTGCAAATTTGACAAAATGCAAAGAAGATATCAATGTGAAATTTTTAAAGATAGCTACAGCACTTGACCCAAGATTTAAGAATCTGAAGTGCCTTCTAAAATCTGAGAAGGATGAGGTATGGAGCATGCTTTCAGAAGTCTTAAAAGAGTAGCACTCTGATGCTGAAACTACAGAAACTAAGCCATCAAAAAAGAAAATCAACCTTCTGCTGGTGGCATCCGACTCTCATGATGAAAATGAACAGGCGTTGGTCCACACTGCTTTGGATCGTTATCGAGCAGAACCCGTCATCAGCTTGGACACATGTCTTCTGGAATGGTGGTTGAAGCATGAAGGGACATATGAATCTTTAGCGCATCTGGCAGTAAATATCTTGAGATGCTGGCTACAACAGCGCCAAGCAAACGCCTGTTCTCACTTTCAGGTGACATTGTAAACAAGAAGCAGGCAGTATTATCTTCTGCAAATGTAAACAAACTTGTTTGTCTGAGCGATTGGCTAAACAAAAAGCAGGGCTGATTGGACTTGTAGGTTCTAAAGTTTTACATTGTTTTATTTTTGAATGCAGGGTTTTTTTGTACATAATTCTACATTTGTAAGTTCAACTTTCATGATAAAGAGATTGCACTACAGTACTTGTATTAGGTGAACTGAAAAATACAATTTGTTTTGTTTTTTACAGTGCAAATATTTGTAATAAAAATAAATATAAAGTGAGCACTCTACATTTTGTATTCTGTGTTGTAATTGAAATCAATATATTTGAAAATGTAGAAAACATGCAAAAATGTTATTCTTGTATTGTTTAACAGCACAATTAATAGCACGATTAATCGTGATTAATTTTTTAATCGTGCAATTAATCACAATTTATTTTAATTGCTTGACAGCCCTAAATAAATTTAAATTGGTATTCTATTATTGTTTTACAGTGTGATTAAAACTGTGATTAATAATGACTTTTATCTCACGATTAATTGTGATTTTAAAAATCATTTGACAGCCCTACTTATATTTATTCAGATTCTTAATTTTTACACTTGTATTACGTTACAAAATGGTGAATGATGCATTTTTTATTTACTAGATTAATTTTTTACTTGTGATTTATGTCAAACTCCTTTTAGATGGAAGTTCAATTAAAAATGTACAAGAACAGCATTTTATTTTTTATTAAATAAAACTAACTTAAATGTGGTAGATACGTAAGAAAAAAGTTTACTAAAAAGTTTATCAAAATATGTTTTGCATTTAAAACTACTAATACATTAAAGTTTTATCTGAAGTTAGTGAATTAAACTCATTTTACCACGTTCTGCAAGATTTTAGAACTAAAAGAGGTCATCCTCTCACACTTAATTTTTATAACTGGAAGAGGAAAACAAGTTTTTCTGGCTTTTCAACTCCCAGCTTGTTTCTTAACTTTGAATTAGTCATTGAACTGAATTAGCTGAATAAACTGAAAGGAAGAAAATATTTTCTCTGCACCTGCAGAAGAGGCTACTGCTGCCAAAAGCTGGTTTAGCACGTCAAAAAACTCTGATTCCAGGGGCTGAGTCAGAGCTGTGACTTTCTTTAAAGCTTCGGCATCAGATCTTACTGCTTAAAATTACTTTATGTATTTAATTTAAATGATTTTAATATATGATAATAAGTCTGTCTTAACATAAGCTGTCAAATTCAAATTTAATTTTAAATACGTTTATTTAAATAAACCTGTATTTAATTTAAATTAAAAATTCCAAGTTTTTCTCTTTAAAAAAAAAAAACTACTGTTACCCATGAACATGTGTTCCTTGATATAGGACCTTATATTTGGCTGTATTAAAATGCACGTGTGACCCAGGAACCTCTTAATGCCAGCTGACAAAGGGGCACAGAAGGGGGAGCATAGGTTACAGGTATCCCAGGTCTGGCATGTTCATTCTAGTTTGCCAAAAAGGGTCATTTGAAGTCTCTAACAAAAGCTTATGTCACACCAATCCTCGTAATCATTGCAAGATGTATGTACAGATGATATTTAAGGAGTTGTGCATATGTACTGAAAATGTGTTTTAAAGTCTGTCACCAACCAAAGAGGAAAACAGATATTCTTCCAGACAGGAGGTAATATGTGTATCATTCTGTCTATATGTAAAGTAAGCATTGTAAGTCAACTTAGTGGAAGCCCAGTTCACATATGGAGTCAACAGGAAAGGAGTATACAGGAAAAAAACGAGCCATGAAGGTTAGCCTGGCTGTGTGCAAAGACAATGAACTTTTGGGGGTATATGTAGGAGACCAGGAAGATACCCCCTTATCCTGTGCCTAGGAAATAAATGGACAGCACTTTTACATTAATGAAAACAATATAACAATCAGCCTTGGTTGGAAATGCTGCAAAAGGCTTTGGGTGAGAGAAGAATACTCTCGACAGGAGGTTAGCTAGTTAAGTTTAGTCTCTAGAAAGCATGTACTGATTTTGTTTTGTATGTAACTATTTTTGTTTCCAATACTCTTACTCACTGTCCACTTGAATCCTTCAATTTCTGCTCTTTGTTAATAAACTTATTCTTCACTACAAATATATCTAAGTGCTGTGGTGTTAAGCAAAACAGTAATCCTGAGTTGAATCATACAAGCTGATGTGGATGCAGTCCCTTTGGGGACAGCTGACCTGGTAATTGTGTGAGTGTTCACCAGAGAAAGGGCTGGACACTACAGGGGAATGCTTCAAAGAGGCTTGGGGTACATCTATAGTTAACCTGCAGTTGTTTGGGTGGCTAACAGATTGGAGGTATCATAGAGCTGACACCCAGTTAAGCCCAAGCACAGGGTAATAAGGTACCTTGCAGTCCTGGGCACCCCAAGAACCATCATATTGTTCAAATGAGCCCAAGTGATCCAGATCAGTCTGTATAATTGACTTTTCCCCCTTATTATTTTCCTCTGCAGCAATTTGTGAGTCATCTGCAAATTTTACCAGCTATTATTTGCACAAGCAACTTTAAGTTTGGCATTTTCTATCTTTTTAGTACTTAACTTTGTAAGCATAATATTCTTTTAACATTGTTTTCTTTAAAAAACATAGGAAATAACTAACTGAAAAATCAGAAATTCCATCACCTGGAAGCATGTTAACATGAGTCATCAGCAGAGTTTGGACTTTTAGACCCACAGAAGAGACTTCTACCACTTCAGCTAATGGAATAACTGGCAGCAATAATATGAGGCTCAAGCACAAGAGAAGAATAAGATACACATTTTGCCAGTAGCCTTCTCAGTTATTTGCTGACAACAGAGGAACTCAGAACTCCTTGGTTCCATTCCAGGACCTGGGGGGAAGCATGGTATAGTGACCAGAAGCTTTTGTCCATGCCTCCCCACCCACATCTGCCTCCATCTCCCTCTGCTCCTGTTCTGCCCTTGTTGGAGCTCCCAATGTCTGCTCCTATTTCCCCCCCATATTTTAACTATATACCCACCAGACCTCTCCCCTTCCTCTGCCTTTATCCAGCCCTCTGGCTCCTGTCCTCTGCAGCTCCTGTCTCCCCTCCCCTTCTTGTTACTGTCCATCTCCTGCTTTTCCTTACCCTCTAGTGGGTTCTCACTCTCCCCATGTCCCTAGTGTGACCCAGAAACCTCTTGGTGCCAACTGGCAGAGGGCACAGTGCTATAGGGATCCCTTGGATCCGGTCTCTACATAATGTTCATCAAAGAGTGTCCTGTAAGAATGTGTCACACTGGTCATCATAATCATTGCAAAACTCTACATGTGGATAATATTTAAGGAGTTATGTGTATATATACTGAAAATTATGCTCTTAAGGAAGTAGTCCCCAAACTTTCTCTGTCATGTCCACCCTTACTGGTAATGAAATCTATCCATGCCCTCAAAGAGCTGCAGGTGGGAGCTGGGGTGGGAGTAGACTCGCAGTCAGGAGCTGGGCTGAGCATGGAGCCAGGGCCAGGAGCCAAGGCTGGAGCTGTATCTGGGGCCGTGGCAGGGAGCGGGGTCTGGGCCCCGGAGGTGAGGGCTGAGGCCAGAGCAAGAGCTGGGGCTTGGCCAGAGTGGAAGTGGGGGAAGAGCGGGACTGGGTGGCGCTTCTTCCCCGCACCTCACTCTGGGCCCCACTAGGGGGGCGTGCACCCCACAGTTTGGTGACCACTGTTTTAAGGTCCGTGAGTTGGGTCTGGTTACCAGAAGGTGACAAACAAGTTTCTTTCAGGCAAGGTTCACTTATCTACCTGTCTGGCTACATGTAGTATTGTATATTCACAATGCACTCCTGTTTAAATCTAAGCAAAATGCTAATCAAGTGACTGCAAAGACTCAAGGTCAGAGTCTATACAGGAAAAAACAAGCAAAGACTGTGGCTGGTCAGACCTACATCTGGGGGTGCATAGGTACATCCAGTTATCCTTCACTGAGGGGACAAGTTGCCAGCTGTCATGTCTTATGAACAGAGAAATACAGCTGGGCTGGCTGTTTAATGCTGGGAGAGACACTTCAGGTGAGCCAATCTTTATAAGTCAGGGGAATGTCTTGTTAGTTAAGTTTAGGCTCTACAAATCATATATAAATGTAACTGTTTCCCATTAATTCTACTTGCTTCTTCTCAAATCTCTGCTCTTTATTCAATAAACTTTTACTTGTTTTCACTATAAACACATCGAAGTGCTGCTCCTGAGGTGAAACTGGTCAGCTGGTGTGTAGTGTCCCATTGGGGAACAGCAGATCTCTGAAGTCTATGAGTATCCAGTGGAACAGGAGCTGGACACTCCAGGGGGATGCTCTGAGGACTTGGGGGTTGGAGTGTGCTTATCCCTGCAAAGGGACAGCAGAACCTGTGCATGCTGAGAGGGGAGTGCTTGTGTTGCCTGTGGCTGGTGGAGTCAGGGAGCTGATCCCTGGCAGGCCTAGACAAGGCTTCCTCATGCTAAGGGCAGGTAGTAGCAAGGTTCCTCACAACTCTGGGTACCCTTGGGAAGCATTACACATTGCCACCCATCCCAATTCCTCACCCCTCTTCATTCTAAATCAGGCTGCTTTCCTCCTCCTCCTCGCTGCCCACCAGGGAGCAGGGGTAGAGGAAACACAGAGCACAGGAGAGACGGTCTTGCTGCTATCAGTTCTGAGCGACAGTAGCCTAGAGCAGCAATTGCAGGTAAAGTCCTGCTCAGTCCCTGAAGTCCCGAGATGGAGCCTGCTCCGTTGCTCCGTGCAGATGGTACACATACAGACTGATATACATAGCAAAGGACATGAGCATGCTCGGTGCAGATGGAATCTTCAGAGAATGTAGCTGCTAGACCAGGGGTCAGCAACCTTTCAGAAGGGGTGTGCCGAGTCTTCATTTATTCACTCTAATTTAAGGTTTTGCGTGCCGGTAATACATTTTAATGTTTTTAGAAGGTCTCTTTCTATAAGTCTATAATATATAACTAAACTATTGTTGTATGTAAAGTAAATAAGGGTTTTAAAATGTTTAAGAAGCTTCATTTAAAATTAAATTAAAATGCAGAGCCCCCCGGATCGGTGGCCAGGACCCAGGCAGTGTGAGTGCCACTGAAAATCAGCTTGCGTGCCGCCTTCGGCACGCGTGCCATAGGTTGCCTACCCCTGTGCTAGACTAACAAGTCTCTAATATTGTGGGACCAACATGGCTACAAAAACACTGCATACAAGCCTCTACTGAGCATGTACGAACTGAGATTTCCCCCCCCGCCCAAAAGGTTCATAATTTGGCCAAATCCAAATAATTTTTCACAGGAAAGGCAAAAGGCATGTCTCTGACAATAGGGCAACCCCCCAGCCAAATTTCAAGTCCCTGCTAGAAAGCTTGGCGGTGGCAGAGTTTAAAAAATTCTTACAACCAATTTGTTAACAAGGACAAAACTATGTTTTGCCTAATCTCATTCTCAGAAATGGCTGAACCATTTTTGCTGAAATAAAAAATAAAAAATCAGCCTCAGATAGACACCCAGTAGGAAAAATTTCAGTCTGAATGATTAAAGTTAGGTGATGTTATAAGCAAATGAAAACAGTTAAAATAATGGGAAGTGTAGGGCAAACTGTGTGTTGCTACTTGTGCCACTCATAATAATAACCAACATCATAAGAGTGCTGAGAGCTAATTAATGTTTGTAATTAATTTTAAAATGTAAACACTATTCAAGTACTATTAGTATTTGGCAACTCAGGCCCAATCGTACAAACATTTATGCATGTTCTATATGTAAGTAGTCTAGTTAAAGTCAATGAGATTACTTGTATGAATAACATTAAGCACGTGTGTTTGCAAGATGGGAGCCCAAATTATCTAGACTGCAAATTCTTTTTGCAGGTGCCTTCTTTTATATGTGTTTGATTATATGATGGGATTGCCTGCAATAGAAGGGGACTGAACTCGATGACTCAGGAGATCCCTTCCAGGCCTACATGAAACATCCGGTATACTTCTACCACTATGCAAATAAATAAAACCACCAGCATCCTACAATCATATTTGGCTATCACTACATGGTAACAGATCAAGAAAACTGTACTCTGACGACAACTGATCCAAAAGTAAATCTGTTCAGACCATTTTCATCCAACTACAGGCATTTTGTTTGTTTTTCAAATCAATCAGTAAAGGTTTCTATAAAACAAAAAACATTTACTACTGTTAAATAATCCAAGGGGTTACAAAACCATCAACATGTAATGGGCTTGAATACTTTGGCCTAATTCTGTTTGTTGGGTTTAGTGAGTAGGTGCTGGGTGGTGTCGGTGGCCTGTGATAAACAGGCAGTCTGACTAAATGACCTGGTGGTCCCTTCTGGCCTTAAACTCTATGACTCTATAAAAAGTACTCATTCGCAGTCGTACACCCAGTCTCTCTTCTTGTTCCTCTGGAAGGTAATACTGTTTGGTTTCATTTCAACTTCCCTCTTTGTACAGAAGGGAGACCATTATTGTATCTCTTGGGATATCCTTGGGGTATATATACATCTGCAATTAAGGGGTCTCCTAACATTACAACTTCTCTACACGACTGCAGCTGAACCTTAGCCCAACTCTCTACTTCCCCCCTACATCCAACTCTCAAAGACAACCTGAAAAGTTTCAATTAGTCTAACCGTATAAGATAGCTAAGATTTATAGCACAGAGGTAAGAGGCAAGTCTCCCAACTGGAAAAGGTCTCCAAATAAATTCCCAAATAAGTTTTCTATCAAGATCAACCATATATGCCATCTTTCTTCTTGAATACAGTTATTCATTGTGTAAGGTACTGAGGCTGTCACAGTCAGGACTCCTATCGCTGATGAGAATATTTGAATCTAGTTGGGCTGAGGCTAGGGTACATCTTCAAGACAGAGTCATGGTCAGATGTTGGTCACATCTGAACTGGAACCAGAAAATAGGCTCTTCCTGATTTTGGATTGGACCTAGACATTAAATTGTAAACAATTATACAGATCTATGGATTTATTAATATAAATAAAATAAATTAATAGGTGGTTTGGAACTGAAGCTCTGGTTTGGGTCCATCTCTAATTATAAACTTAAATAAAAGTAGTTTCCTTGTATCCATAGAATGCTTTCAGACATTTTGTTTTGGAACTTCGGGATCTGTTGTCGACAAATCACAGGGGATCAGACCAGTGACTCATCTTGTTCAGTCTCCTATCTCAGACAGTGGCCAGTACCAAAAGCTTCAGAGGAAGGTACAAGAAGCTTCACAATGGACAATGATGGAATAGTTTGCTTCCAGGTGAAGTTTCTTCCTAACTTCTGTCAATTATTCATTGTCTTCTGGCCTGAGACATGAGAGTTTACATCCCTATTTTTTAAATCTGTCCACTGTAACTGTGGATGTTCTCATTAGCCATATCAATCTGTGTAATCCTTTTTTGAACACTATTAAGCTCTCAGCCTCAATGACACATAAGGTAACTTAAGACAGGGTTTTTCATCATACTAGGAATTATCTTGTGACTAAGCAATGAAACAGGCCCCTCAGTTTACAAGCTTCCTTTGGGTTGGCTCACATTTATTTGTAGTTTTCAAGAAAACAAAAGGAGCAAGACAAATCCTGGACAGCAAGTGGCTAAAATAAAGCCATTTTATTAAAGAAATTTACAATGGGAATCTTGAGATCTATCCTCGTGGCCATTAGCCCAGGGGATTTTCTGGCACTAGCAGAACTAAGAGAACTATTTACTTGAAAAACTGCAACTCTCCCCATGCCATATTGCCACAGTTAAGATCAGGACTCAGAGAGGTGGTTTTGTACACTTAAAACAGGTCTGTAACCTCCTTATTTTAAGTCTCTTCCTTTGAGAAAGCAAAAGTATTTGAAAGACGACAATTATACGCTATTGTGGTAACAGTGTAAAAAAACAAACTCAGAAAGTAAAAATGCTGTTTATCCTTTACTGTTATTATAGTTTAGCATCAACAAGGAGGGCTTTTTCCCTCAGAGAGAAAATTATTGCTTATTATTCTCTTCTCCAGAGAATCCACATCATTGGCACTTCAGAGAAAAGAACAGACAATTCATTAGATAGTGATAGCTCAAGGTAAAGCGCCAATTAAAAACTTAACCTCAGTAAGTTTTGCTCATTTGCACAGGATTAAGTTGATGGCCAAAAGTGGGGTACAGGAAGAAATTTTCCTTATGACATATTGTTGAAGATATAGCACAGATTTTTCCATGTGCTGGAGCGCTCATTAGGGACTGTTCTTTAACACTTGGGTGGGTGATTCCCACACTATTATATACAATTTCAAGGATGTGGAAGTGTTGGACAATGTTGCTTTCCATCCTCTATGTCCATGGTTCTCAGTTTGCACTGTAGCCTCAGTGAGACTGACATGCACTGGCAATAAAACCAAGATAGTGGCGTGAAGAATTAGTGCCCACCTCTTTTGAGACCATGCTACACAGACAGTCAAAATGCCTTATAACTTTATTTTTAGCCTCCGTTTATGTGCATGTAAAATTGTCATGCACCTATCTACACACATAATTCGCAGGTGTAAACACCAACACTCCTGATTGAACGGTTCTGTCACCTACACGAGTGTTAGATTTTTCACCCATAAAACCCACATGTATTTGCACAAAGTACAGGCATATGTATGTAGTTCCACAGTTTTGCACACACAGACGTGGAGGCCCGGCAGAAAACTCAAACAGGGTATTTAATATGTAATGATAATAGTTAATATGACTACGTACAAATATTTGTTCTTACACAGCATTCATCCTTCCTCTATTGTCTTCAAGCCAGACTTGTTACCTTATTGAAAAGGAACAACATTTTGCTTCTGTTAAGAATGTGTAGCCAGTTCACGTACAGAAGAAAGAGATGGATTCAGTTTCAGCATCAACTTTTACCACCAACAAAACTCTCAGGTTTTGAATATGGAATCTGTATAAGTGCCCCTTAGTCGGGACAAAGTACTTACACTCTGCCCATTTGGAAATGGGGGGCAGAGAGGAGGGGGTTTGCCACAAGGCGCTGGATATCGTCAATACCCTTTCGTGAAGGGGAAGGGCCACCCTAGGAGGGGCTGTGGAGGAGCGGACATCAAACAGAGTCCTCTTGCTCCTCCAACTCCTTCGCCTGCAGGCCAAGGTTGGACGCGACCCTCTTCAACAGCTCCTAGTGCACCTTAGTGTCAACCTGAGGAACCAGGTTAGGGGGCTCCAAGATGGCCTCATCCGGTGAGGACGAGGAGGAGGCCGGTACTGCGGGTTCCATGGCACCCATTGGTGGTCCAGCAGGCTGTTTCCCTTGGTCCACATGGACTTGTGGGGTCCTATCCCCTGGGGCCTCAAGCACCAGACAGAGTTGGGTCATCGAGGCCACCGGCCTGTCCAAGGCTCCCGACACTGAGCGGGCAGGCTGGGAGGGCTGGGTGAACCCCCACAGATTGCAGGGGTACCACTGGGCCTGGGGCCATGGGGCAGGTTTTGGTACCGACGATGCAGGTGGCATTGAGGATCTGGGAGGCTGCCCTGCCAACGTGGAGCCTTGCTCCATAATGGAGCCATATCCGGAGCAATTGCTACCCAGTGACCACGATCCACTGGAGCGGCAACTCATGCCTGACGATAATCACGATCGTGCCTAGAGGAGGACTGGTCCGAGCAGGACGTGCGCCTCCGTAGGGACCTCATGACCGGCAGCACTCGGCGGATCCATGATGGAAGACTGGCGATCCACGTCTCGCACTTCGAAACCAGTACCAGGACGAGGAGCAGGACCTGGAGGTATCACGGGCCGGGCGCCGGGGGAATGTCCCCGAGTATGGTGACACCCGTCTCAGGGATCGTTGGCAGGGCCCGAGGCTCCGGTCTTCCAATTGTTCCCGGGATCTGTAATGGCATTCCAGCGATGGGAAAGGCCGGTCCCAACGTTCCTGTCAGGGAGCGTGTGCCTCCATGGGTCTGTGCCAGGTAACCGGTGAGGTCCGCCTCGAATCCTGCTGCCGGTGCCCAGAGTCCAGTGACTGTAGAGGGCGCCTATGCGTCTGCCTCCCTAACTATGAGGCATGACGGCTTCGAGCGGGTGAACGGTGGCAGGACATCCCCAGCTATGGGGAGCGGTGCCGTTGGGGCGAGGGTGGACGGAAAGGTCCCAAGGTGGGCTTACCTCGAGGCCTGGGCACTGCCGGAGACAGTGTGGATGGCACATGGAGCGTCAGGATCTCCTGTGCAGCCTGGAGCACTTCAGACGTCGGCAGCACCTGAAGCTGATGAAGGTCCGCCTCTGTGTCCGGGCTTCCAGGCAAGGAACGGGGTGGGCTGCATCGCTCAACATGAGCTGAGGCCTGACTTCCCGACGGGGGAGATGAGCCACCTGGCGCGGGTCTTAGCTCACCCCCAGTCCTGTCCTTGCCCTTGCGGGCAGTAGGAGACCGTCCCCTACTGGCCTTCTTGGCCAGGACCGTGGATTGGTGTTGGCTCGTTGACGGCGTGGCACTATGCACCGATGCTGCGGTGCTGGGTGCCGAGTTGGACCTCTGCTCCAGGGCCGGAGTGAGCACCGACTCCATCAGGTGTGCTTTGAGTCTGATCTCATGTTCTTTCTTAGTCCTAGGTTTAAAGGACTTGCAGATACGACACTTATCACTTATGTGCCCTTCACTGAGGCACCTGAGACAGCTACTATGTGTATCGCTCACGGGCACAGGCTGTTTGCAGCGATCGCAGGGCTTAAAGCCTGGGGACCGGGGCATGCCCCATCCCCCGGCTGAATCCCCAATGGGACTAACAAAACTCTAACTACTGCTAAGGGCTAACTAACTCAACTACTAACTATGTACACTAACTTTACAAGAACTCTAGTTCATACCAACGAAGCCTAAGCAACGCTAGTAAGAGCAGCGAACGTTCGATGCACCGTCACTGGTGGCAAGAAGGAACTGAGGGTGTGTGTGTGTGTGTGTGTGTGGGGGGGAGCTGGCGGCACCCCACATACTGTAACATGCAGGCGTCACTCCAGAGGGCACCAGAGCTGCTCCCCTACAGATATTGCTGAGGGAAAAACTTCCGGCATCAGTGCATGTGGCGAGCACATACACCTAATGTGGAACGGACATGAGCAAGCACTCGAAAAAGAAACCATCTTTTCACATGCCACATGGAAATGTCAGAATAATCCTTTTTTTTTATTTGCAAACAGTACATTTTAGCAGGAAGCCATAGATAGCGAATCATAGAATCATAGAACTGGAAGGGACCTCGAGAGGTCATCTAGTCTAGTCCACTGCACTGAAGGCAAGACTAAGTATTATCTAGACCATCCCTGACAGGTGTTTGTCCAACCTGCTCTTAAAAATCCCCAATGATGGAGATTCCACAACCTCCCTAGGCAATTAATTCTAGTGCTTAACCACTCTGACAGTTAGGAAGTTTTTCCTAATGTCCAACCTAAACCGCCCTTGCTGCAATTTAAGCCCATTGCTTCTTGTCCTATCCTCAGAGAAGCAATATGGAAACCTATAATGTCTTCAATATACAGTACTCAACTTTCTGATTATAACTGCACTGTACTGAGATATAAGAACTTAAGAATGGCCCTACTGGGTCACACCAAAGGTCCATCTAGCCCGGTATCCTGTCTTCCCACCGTGGCCATTGCCAGGTGCTTCAGAGGAAATGAACAGAACAGGTAATCATCAAGTGATCCATCATAAAGACATATCATAAATTAATAAACTGGAATAAAGGCACAGCGGCCTGGTCAATTTAATCTGGTAGCATTTTTCCTTCATTTCATTTTAGTTTGTGTTCGCTATTACCACACAAACAGCACTCTGAAAACACCTTTGGGTTTTACAGTAAGATGACAGAATCTTTGCAGTGTGGTTATGCCCAGAAGAGAGAGACCATGAATGACATATCAGTGGACTATGTTTACCCTTGGTTACTTTCCTGCCACATTTTCTCAGTTGACAGCAAGGTAAGGTCAGTCTGCTGTCTGAGGTGCTCAGATTATGGTGATGAGGGTCAGATAAGCACCAAAAATAGACAGATACAAAACCTGGTGCTGTATTTTCTACCTTATACATTCTGCAAAACTTAACCTGCAACATTTTTGCTGCATCAAGCAGAATAAATGCAGCTCCAGGGACACTTCTAAGTCAGATTTTTGGGTGGAAAACTGTAATTTGCCTTAGTTATAGGTACTAATTAATTATATGCACTTTTGAAATTATCCTCATTGCTTTGCTATGGCTGCCAAGCTGTTCAATGAAGTGCTGCTTCTACAATTGCTTTAGAGCTCTTGTTGAAATGTGTACTATACAGACTCTACACATATCCCTTATGTGGGTAGAGAAATTCAGAGAAAGTAACAGCAGTGAGTGTTGCATAAAACTGGGATGACGATGAATTTACTTTAATACTATTTCTTCATTTTTCCAAGTTGGGTCAGCGCCCTAGATGCTTGGAAAGCCTCAATCCTCTACTGTGGTTATCCCCTACCCATCAATACTCTAAGCACATATAACTCAGAAGATACACTGTACCAAACAGGGAGCAGATATAGGCAATAACAAGACACTATATTTTTTCAGTCACTCTCTTGACTCTTATCTATGCTTAAAAAGCACGCACCCATGCCTTTTGTTTCTTGCAAAACACACACAAGAGGAGTCTGATTCCTTAAAGTCCTACATTGACATGGCTGTCGTCACAAACTTCTCTTTGTTCAACAGGACTGTCACTTATGGGACAAACTAGAGAACCGTCAGCTAGAGCGGAGGCAGAAGGCAGGCGGTAGCCAGGGCTCCAGTCAATGTCTCCTCTAGAGATTTGCAAAGCAAAGCAATTTGGAATTCATAACATTCTTTAACAAAACAATATTAACTTCATATTGCGTTGCATATGCATTCTAAGCTCAGGCTGGCTGTGTGACAAGGGCTGTTTCCTGTTTGAGTGCTGCCTTCCGTTTATCTTTGTCCCGTGTCAGGGATGTCTCTGCTTTTTGGCATCTTATGCATTCTCCTTTGTTCATACTTAGCTTCATGTTTTTATATTTAAAAGATACTTGCGTCATATTCTTGCCTACTAGTTTGGAGTCAGATCAACTTCAATGAGGCTTTATTGGCGTAACAAGTGGTGCAAGTGTTGCCAAAGTGTGAGAAAAAGATGAATCCTTCAGGTATCTCTCAAAGGCAGGCACAACCCACCCGGGACAGATGCTCAGCTGCTGTAAATCTGCACAACTCCACTGACTTCAAAGGGGCTATGTTATTTTACATTAGTTAAGTATCTGGCCCCATTACTTTGAATTAGAGAGAGATCCAAATACCTCAGAACTTTGCGGAAGTTTGTATCCATACCTAAACTTAGCAGCTCATCCTATTTGTATCATGGGCTGGACCAAAACAATGGACTCAAACATCCTGTATTCAAACTTTTAGCTCAGGCCCATTTCAATTTTGAATTGGGCATGCTTACAAGGGATCTTTAGCCAGGTGAGTTGCTTAGTTCCAATGTACACTTTAGGAGATGGTATTCATAAAATGTTGTTGAAAGACCTAAAAGTTAACCTCTTCAAATGGGCTCCAAGAGCACAAATTGTCTAAGAGAAATGCTTACGCTCCTGCCTAAAATTACTACCCCCTCTGTGAGACTGAATCACTCTGTGTTGCCCTACAGCCCTTCTCCCTTTTCTTAACAGTACTTTCAAACTGGTGAAGTATACACGCTACACTGATTTTCTAAAGGGGAAAAAAGCTGTCTTCTACAAACATGCAGGAACACTCTCTACCTGTGGAACTTATTGCCGCAATATATTCCTGGCAGCCACATTTCAGACATGAATGGGGGATAGCTACTAGGCTAATACTTTTTAGAGGCAGGGAAGCAAGCTGGAGACTCAAGGGCGGATCCTCAGCTGATGTAAATAGTCATTGCTCCATTGAAGCAATGACAATTTACATCAACAGAGCATCTGCCCCTCAGTCTGGCAGGGTATCTAGGATGGTTTAACTTATACACTATGGAGTAGGAAGAAAGGAATTTATCAGGAAGAGCAATTAGCAGGAGGCTTTAAGAAGTTGTAAGTTAAAGTGCCCATTTTAATTTATACATTCCTCAAGTACATTAGGCATGCTAATTTACACTGCTTTACATATGGTTGCCAACCCTCCCGGATTGGCTGAGAGTCTTCCGGAATCGGAATCTATCTCCCGGTGGCTACTGAAACCAATCTGGGAGATTTTAATAGGCAGCTAAAAGTCCAGTCAGCAGTGCAACGGGGCTAAGGTAGGCTCCCTACCTGCCCCGGCTCCACTCGGCTCCCGGAAGGGACTGGCACGTCCCTCTGGCTCCTGGGTGCAGGGATGGCCAGGGGGTCTCTTTACGCTGCTCCCACCCCGAGCGCCGACTCCGCAGCTCCCATTAGCTGGGAACCGCTGGCAATGGGAGATGCAGGGGTGGTGCCTGCAGGCAGGGGCAGCACGCAGAGCCCCCATGCCATTCCTGAGCTTAGGAGCCGGATATGCCAGTCGCTTCCGGGAGTTGCCCGAGGTAAGTGCAGCCCGGCTGGAGCCCGTACTCCTCACCCCCTCCCGCACCCCAACCTCCTGCCCCACTCTTGAGCTCCCTCCCACACCCAAACTCCCTCCCATAGCCTGCACCCCGCACCCCCTCCTGCATCCCAACCCCCTACCCCAGGCTCAGCCTGGAGCCCCTTCCCATACTCCGAACCCCTTGGCCCCACCCCCCAGCCCAGACCCTGCACCTCCTCCTGCACCCTAACCCTCTGCCCCAGCCTGGTGAAAGTGAGTGAGGGTGGGGGAGGGCGAGCAACGGAGGGAGGGTTGATGGACTGAGCGGGAGGCAGGGCCTTGGAGAAGGGGCGGGGCAGGGTGTTTGGGTTTGTGCGATTAGACAGTTGGCAACCCTAGTCTTACACCCAGTGCTAATGTATACATCACTTCTGAAAATGTCCTATTGTGTTCTCTCTTACACACACACAAAAAATCCTTTTTGAATCCACCTCACCTGGCAAGTTGCAGTCTTGCACCAGTTGAGAACAAGATGACTGCAATGGTGGGGTCATGTCCAACGTGCAGTAGGTACGCTTTTACAGAAGGTTTATAGAACTGAGGTTGAAGGAAGTAGAGGACGAGGATGACCATGAATGAGGTTGGAGATGCAATTTTGAGAGATTTAAGAAGCCTAAATCCTCCCATACTGACTCTTGCTGAAGAAAAATGACTTGGAAGGGACCATTTGAGATGGAAGTCCATTGTGTGTACCACCACGGCTACATCATAGCCCTGTCAATATGCTGCGACAATATAAATAGTAAATATAATATAAATATATACAATTCATAATAAATATAATAAATCACATTAAATATTTAAATAAATATAATATAAACAATATAAATCTGTTTGAAATGGTCCACACAGAGATGAAGTTACTTATTTGTAACGAGGGTTCTTTGAGATGGACTCTGCATATTCACTCTTGGGACGCTCCGACTGGTGAAAGCTGGATGGTAGAATTCTAGCTAGTAGTAGCCATGGGAGCACTCACCCACTTCCCTTGTCCTTCTCTTCAGTGAATGCTGAACATTTCAGAGTGAGGGCATAAGAGGGGCATGGCACTCCAGCCACCTCAGTTCCTTCCCCCATGGCCCCAGGTACTTTGGAAGTAGGACTCTGAAGCAGTGGGGAAAGGTTGGCAGGGAGTGTGAACATGCAGAGTTCATCGCAAAGAACTGTTACACGTAAGTAACCTTCATTTCTTCTTTAAGTATCCTCTGCATATTCCCATTCTTGGGATAGATTAACAAGCAGTAATTTAGGTCCGGGATGGTGGGATCACAGAGTCCTAACTGAATAAGGACTGTAAAACTTCCTTGTCAAATTTTGCATCAGGTTCCAACTCTAAAGAGTAGTGTTTAGCAAAAGTGTGGACTGAACTCCACCCTACTGCTCTGCATATCTCTATTAAAGGAATATGTATAGAAAAAGCTATAGAGGCTGCTTTTGATCTAGTAGACTATGCCCTAATTCCCTCAGGGTGAGTTAAACCTAGCGATTTTAAAAATTCATTAATACATAGTCTAACCCATCTAGACAGAATTTAGGTGAAAATCTGAAACCACCTTTGCTAAAAACATTGGATGTGTACAAAGAATTAGTTTATGAAAAACAGTTAATGGTGGATCAGCCATGCAATTCATTTATATGTCTTGCTGAAGTAATAGTTATAAAAAAAACCCTATCTTAATAGACCAGATGGAACAATGTACAGGTTTTCCTAGGCTCAAAGTGAGGTTTCATCAATTGTGAAAGCACTATGTTCAAATCCCAAAATGCTGTAGGATGCCTGATTGAGATTATTAGGACTGTTTAAGAACCTCTTAACTACATCAGGAGAAAAGACCGATTTAGCGTCCACAGGTCATGGTATGCTGCTATAGCTGAAAGGTGAGCCTTCTCTGAAGATAATAAAATACCCACTCTCAAGATACAATAAGTATCTTGTATGTAACTAACTGGTACCGTAAAAGGATCTATATTATACATGGACACCCACAATAAAAACTTTTTCCATTTATGACCATCACATTTTTATGTGGATTTTTTCCTTGAATTTATCAGCAGATTTTCCACCTCTAATGAGCAAGACTTTTCTAACAATCCCAGAGTTTTATTCCCCCTGCTATTAAATGAAGAGACTGAAGATCCAGGTGATAGACCTTCCCCTATTATGTCAACAAGTACTAATGGTAAAGGTTTGATTAACCCTCTGGACATGTGAAGCAAGTCCAGGTACTACTGTTATCTGGCCTAGGCTGTTGCTATTCAAATTACCCTGGCTCTGTCTTGGTTATCACTCCCTGAATGAGGGGAAATGCATACATGAGTCCTTGACCCCAACTTATCAGAAACACATCTGATATTGGGTCTCTGTCTTTGCCTGCCCTCGAGCAAAATTTCTGACACTTCTGTTGCTGCTGGATACAAAAATATACAGTACAGGCTTTCCTCACCACCTGAAGAGGTGTGTTACCATGTTGTCTTTTATAGACAACATTTGTGCATTTGAGAAGTTGATCTGCTCAGATGATTTGCAAAGGTTTTTTCTTCTCCTGATATGCAAATCACTACTGAGCGAACACTTTGTTCTACACACCAGTCCCAAAGATTCCTTGCCTCTTTGGACAATTATAGAGAATGAGCCTCACCTGGTTTGTTTGGATTATATAATGCTGTCATATGGTCTGTTGACACCTGATCAACTCATTGTCTGACCTGAAGTAGGAATGATTTGAGAGCCAGCCTGTTTGCTCTCAGTTCTAACCCACTGATAAGTTTCTTTTCTCCTGGTGACCAGTGCCGCCTGACCACAAGATTGTTGTTTAAGTGGGCTCCTCATCCCAGAGCAGATGCATCAGAGCTATGACTGGTGGCAGAGGCAAATTGAATGGCATACCCTTTATCACATTTAGACTCCATGTCCACCACATCAGTGTTGTCAACACATAATGTGGAATTACTAATTTACAATGCATATTGTCTATGCCTGGTTTGTAATTTCTTGCAACTAGTGTTGTAGACCTCACATTCAAAGACTGATGCGAAGAGACCCGTTAACCAGAGAGGGGGAGGGGAGGAAGAGTATTGACTGCTGAGGAAACTGTAAAGACTATTTTGTTTTTATAAACCTTTTTCCAGGAGAAAGAAATTTGCTACAGTTAAGTCCAATTTGGCCCCTATGAAAGGGATCCTTTGAGTTGGATTTAAGAGTGATTTTTCCAAATTTATGCATAATCCCATTTTGGCAAAAATTAAACATATTTGTTTTATATGTAACAGGATCTCTTCCTTAGATGACATTTTTATTAACCAGTCGTCTATGCAAGGATATACATAAATCTCCTGTTTTCTTAAATACGCTGCTATGACAGAGAGGCATTTTGTAAACACTCTCAGGGCTGTAGATAAATCAAAAGGGAGGAACTTGTACTGAAAATGGTTTTCTCCTACCATGAAACAGAGATATTTTCAATGATGTGGCCATAATTAAATGCGGAAATGCGCATCTTTTAAATCCAGAGCTGCAAACCAATCCTGAATGGAAAGGGAAGGGATTATAGAAGTTAGAGATGACGTGAGGAAACAAAAATGTTTTGCAAAGGTGTTTAATCTCCTGAGATCCAAAAGAGGGTGACAGCCATCTTTTTTTTTTTAATTAGAAAACAACATGAATGGAAATCCCTCCCTGTGTATTCGTGATGTACTTCTTCTATCACCCCAATTATAATAGGGATGAACTTCCTCTCTGAGCAAACCCAAATGAACCAGGTCCTTGCTTGATGATAAAATGGGGATGGTGAGAAGGGAGGGGTTGGTGGGAGGAAGGGATTTGACCTCTAGTAAATAACCACATGCAATAATTACCTTTCCTATGTTATTAATTCCCATTGATGGCAAAAATAGGCAGGTGGTCCCCAAACAGAGGGATAACAAGACTGGTTGGTAGCTCTATGTCCTTATACTGAATCTGAGAGCTTGGAGGAGTGAGATTTCCCTTTATTACTGTGAGGTTTAAATGACCTCTTCTGGTGTTCTTGGGAGGAATGTTGCTGAGGCTGGTGATAAGAGCAAGGAACCGACAATGAAGAAAGTGGGTATTGTCTCTGATACAGGAAAAATGGAACTGAAGATGATCTTGTTGGATTAAATTCCCCCAAAGATCTAGCTGTAGATCTGACATTCTTCATTTTCTCTAGCATATCATCTGCCTGTATGTTAAACAAACCATTTCCTTCAAAAGGAAGTTCCTCAATTCTCATCCTTGTCTCCTAAGGCCCACTGATCTCAGCCAAGCATGTCTTCTTAATGCAATAGCTGAAGCTACTGCTCTACCTGATGCATCTGAAGAGTTAAATGCTGCTCTCAATTAGTATTTAGCCTCATTTTGCCCCTCTTCTAAAAGAACATTTGCTAATCTTTTCTGTTCCTCCGGCAGAGCATTCAGGAATGTTACCGTTTCCCCCCATAAGTGATATTGATAACTAGCCATGACAGCTTCATAATTTGCTATTCACATGCTTAATAAAGAAGCTGAAGAAAATATTTTCCTCACAAAGACATCCAGTCTTTTTCCTTCTTTATCAGAAGGAGTAGAGTGAATTTGCCGATCCTTTGACTTATGTAATGCAGCCCCTTCTACTAATGAAGTAGAGGGATGAGTATGTAAAGCCTTCCTGAGGAAATTGGTACAATTTGTCAGTCTTTTTGGATGCAGGCTGAAAGGCTGACGGGGCATTCCAGATTGTCCCAACCAGCAACAGCAATCCTTCCAATAAAGGGAGTGTGACCTCTCTCAGTACTGCATCGGTAAAATTCTATTCCCATACACAGTAACATCTTGATAAGGAGCAGGAGATGGTCAAAGAGACCACTGAACCCAAGGAGCCAAAAGACCATATTTGAAGCCAGATGGAAATATCTTTGTCTGTACAGATCTGATGCAGATGTATGAGATTGCTTGTAACAGTCTTTTTCCAGATCTGACCTCTGATTCACACCCATTCTGCGATCTGAGCCAGATGGGTTCGGATGGAACTGGAGATATCAATCTTCCACGCTGAATAAAGTAGAATAGAGAAAAATTCTTTTCTGGAGATCCAGGAGTGTTGGAGGGTGGGAGTGATGGAAAAATCCTGACTTCCTCAACTCTCCTTCTCTTCCCCGGGGAAGCATCCAATTGAGATATTCAATCACAATGCCTGGGTTAATCACCAACAGAGTCTGAGACAGAGCCAATCTAAGTACCTGTGCTGTAACTACTATTTGTTGCAGTGTCATGTCAATATCTGTTATCGGCTCTTTATCTTTCCCTCAAACCATTAGTTCCTTAGCTTTAATTTTCAGAAACTGGATCCAACGTGAAGAAGAATGTTTCCTGCCTCTACCATGAGACACTGTTCTCACAGTGGGTTCCTTGAAGACCCTCTAGCCAGGTAGATCCTCCTCTTGTGGATCAGCACTTTTCAAAGAGGCCAACACCAACAAGAATGGAGCATTCATGTTCCCCATAATATCTGAGTCCATGAGAAAAGGATTGGTGCTAGAAACAGAGAAAGCTAGAAACTGACACAACAGTAGGAGAGGCTTTCCTCTTTGGATCCATCCTGCTACTGGACCCTTTGGTGCTGAATATCAAGGAAGAGCCTTTATCTTTCTTTCCATGAGAGTTTGCGTGGAGCCTATGACACAGAGGCCCATTGCTGGTCCACTATTGTGTCAGCATATCTTTTCAGGCCTGACACTCACTACACCTGACACATTGTTGTCATAATATATACCCCAAAGGTGGCACGTAACGTACCATTGAAAAACTAACAACTCACTAATCATTAATATTCTTAAGTAATTTATTTTCAAGGAGTGTACAAAGAGTTATGAATATGTGCCAGAATTATATTCTTAAAATGTGTTTGGTTCCAAGGCATATGGACAGTCTCCCCCAGACAAAGGAATGGGTATTTGCTTGTTTGACCATCTTGGTCGTCAGGTAGAGACAATGAAGGTACATATACATAAATGATAAACAAAGCCATCAACCTAGTAAGTGGGGGAAGATAGCCTCTTGTTGAGGTCTGAACCTCAGATGCTAAACAAATGAATCAACTGATTGTATGCAATATTACTGTATTATAAAAGTGTATCGAGTAACATCTTCTATGAAAGCTTCTGACACACTGGTGATGAATATCATTATGAAATGTATGCATTAACACTATATGAGGAATTATGGATACTCACTAATAATATGCTATAAAGTCTGTGACCAGACACAGAGGAAAACAGATTTTCATAGAATCATAGAATCATAGAACTTGAGATCAGAAGGGACCATTATGATCATCTAGTCTGACCTCCTGCATGATGCAGGCCACAAAAGTTGACCCACCCACCCCTGAAATAACTCTCACCCTTCACTCAGCTGTTGAAGTCCCCAAATCCTGATTTGGTGACTTCAAGCAGCAGATAATCCTCTAGCAAACGACCCCTGCCCCATGCTCGGAGGAAGGCGAAAAACCTCCAGGGCCTCTGCCAATCTACCCCGGAGGAAAATTCCTTCCCGACCCCAAATATGGCGATCAGCTGAACCCCGAGCATGTGGCCAATACTCTCCATCCTGACACTTAGGAAAAGACTCCCAATATCCCAACATTTAAAATCGGTACTAACTCCCAGGTGGCACATTATTGACCTATTGAGTAAATCAAGTTATCCTATCAGATCATCCCTTCCATAAACTTATCAAGCTTAGTCTTAAAGCCGGAGAGGTCTTTCGCCCCCACTATGTCCCTCGGCAGGCCATTCCAGTATTTCACTCCTCTGACGGTCAGAAACCTTCGCCTAATTTCAAGCCTAAACTTCCCAACTGCCAATTTATATCCATTTGTTCTCGTATCCACATTAGCACTGAGCCGAAATAATTCCTCTCCCTCCCCGATATTGATCCCTCTGATATATTTAAAGAGAGCAATCATATCTCCCCTCAACCTTCTTTTGGTTAAGGAAAACAATCCGAGCTCCTCAAGTCGCCTTTCATACGACAGGCTTTCCATTCCTCGAATCATCCTAGTGGCCCTTCTCTGTACCCTTTCCAGTTTAAGTTCATCCTTCTTAAACATGGGAGACCAGAACTGCACACAGTACTCCAAATGAGGTCTCACCAGCGCCTTGTATAACGGGACTAGCACCTCCTTATCTCTACTAGAAATACCTCGCCTAACGCAACCCAAGACCGCATTAGCCTTTTTGACGGCCACATCACATTGCCGACTCATAGTCATCTTGCGATCGACCAGGACTCCGAGGTCCTTCTCCTCGTCCGTTACTTCCAACAGGTGCGTCCCCAGCCTATAACTATAATTCTTATTAGTCATCCCTAGATGCATAACCTTACACTTCTCACTATTAAATTTCATCCTATTACTAATACTCCAGTTTACCAGGTCATCCAAATCCCCCTGGAGGATATCCCTATCCTTCTCCGAATTGGCAATACCTCCCAACTTCGTGTCATCCGCAAACTTTATCAGCCCACTCCTACTTTCGGTTCCGAGGTCAGCGACGAATAGATTGAATAACATCGGACCCAAAACCGAACCCTGAGGAACCCCACTGGTAACCTCCCTCCAACCCGACAGCTCCCCTTTCAGTGCGACCCTCTGCAGTCTCCCCTTTAACCAGTTCTTTATCCACCTCCGGAATTTCATTTCGATCCCCATCCTTTCCAATTTACGCAGTAATTCTTCATGCGGTACCGTATCAAACGCCTTACTGAAATCAAGATATATCAGATCCACCGCATTGCCCTTATCTAAAAAATCTGTTACTTTCTCAAAGAAGGAGATCAGGTTGGTTTGGCACGATCTACCTTTCGTAAAACCATGTTGTAATTTGTCCCAGACGCCATCGACCTCAAGGTCCGTAAGTACTCTCTCCTTCAATATTTTTTCCATGACTTTGCACACTACAGACGTTAAACTAACAGGCCTGTAGTTACCCGGGTCACTTTTTTTCCCCTTCTTGAATATAGGAACTACATTAGCTAATCTCCAGTCCAGCGGTACAACACCCGAGTTTAGGGATTCATTAAAAATTTTCGCTAACGGGCTCGCAATTTCACTCGCCAATTCTTTTAATATTCTCGGATGAAGGTCATCCGGACCGCCCGATTTACTGCCGTTAAGCTTTTCAAGTTTGGCTCGTACCTCGGATACCGTAATGTCTACCCCCCCCCCTTCATTCCCATCATTCACGCCGCCACTATTCCCAAGCCCTTCAGTAGCCTCATTAAATACCGAGGCAAAATATTCGTTCAGATATTGTGCCATGCCTAGATGATCCTTAATCTCCACCCCGTCTCCATTCTTAAGCGGTCCCACTTCTTCTTTCTTGGATTTCTTCCTATTTATATGGCTAAAAAACCTTTTACTATTGTTTTTAATTCCCTTCGCGAGATCTATCTCCACTTGGCTTTTGGCCTTTCTAACCGCATCCCGACACCCTCTGACCTCCACCAGACAAGAGGGAAGGGAGTTATCTACCTGTCCCCACTGTAAATCAAACATTATGGAATCAAAACATTGGAAGCCCTCTTTACATATGAATCAGCAGGGGGCTGGGAAGTCCACAGGAACGGAAAAACAGTATGAGATCACCCTGCCTACTGAAGCAGGGTCAATGAACTTTGAGAGAGATACTTTTCAAAGGTTTACTGGACTACAAAGAGAGGGGCAGCATGCCCCTACATTATCCTTCACCTAGGAAGAAAGGGGAAACTAGCCCCTTATACTTCTGTGGAAAGTCCTAACTGAGAGAACGTGAGCCATGGCTGGAAAGAAGAAAAATTTCTCACCAATCTACCTTGAACATAGACGGTAGCTTGTTAAGTCCTAACCACTAGAAAGCAGTTTACTTTTATTTGCTTGTAACCATTTTTGTCATTATCCCTTTTACTTGAAGTCACTTAAAACCTCTCTCTTTTTGTTTATAAACTTGTTTTACATTTACTCTAAACCACCCAGTGCTGAGTTTGAATTGAAGAGATTATTAACTGCAGTTAAAATAATGAGCTGCACTTCTGTCTCTTTAAAAGAACAACAAACCTTATTGCTTCTCTGAATGTTCGAGGAGAGGGCTGGACACTTCAGGGCAGATGGTTTTGGGGAAATTTGGGATTGGGAGTGCGTTGGGCTCATCCTGCAAGTAATAACCCAGACTGTTGTGTTGGCTGGGGTCAGAGCGTTAAGCCAGGGCTGCACAGCACACAGACACTCTGGAACTGCATGCTTGTCTTCTGGCTGTTGGTATCCAGGCTGTGAGCTGCAGCAGCAGAGCATTTAACACACCCAGGGTTACAGGTCAAGTGGTAACACAGCCCCTTACTGGTCTGAGTTGAACCCTAAAACTTCACAGAGCTGAAGCTGGTCTCTGAGATTTTTCTGAACCTTGCACTCATACGGTTCCAGACAGTTTTGCTGACTGAGCCTCTTGTGGTAAAACTGCTTGAAGCCTGTTCTGCCTCTCCCGATTTGCTCATATTTTGAAGGTTGAGCAAATTAAGCATTTCAGCAGTGAGTGTCCCTCACACAAACATGCCAGGCATCTGGCATGTCTGTCAGACACTGGGAACACAAAGAGGTATGACATGCACCTTTTAAATCCGGGCTTTATTCTTCGGTTCCGCCCTTCTTTCACCAAAAAACTTATAATTACTCTGATCTAATATTAATATTAAAACTATTTAACTATCAACACCCCAGAGTGGTTCCTAATCCATTCAGATGGTTATGGCTGGAAGGAACTGAGCTGACTGGAGCTCAACACCCTTTTTATACTCTTGCCCTGGAACGGTTGATGCTCACTGAGGGGAGGGGCAAGGGAGGCATGTGAGCTAGCTAGAATTCTATTGTTCAGAATGAACTGGTTGGCACAACACCAAGATTGGCACTATGCAGAGGACACCCAAAGAAGATCACCACCAGATTATTCAGTTTTATTTGAAGTATGTCTTTAATGCCTTATGCCTACAGTACTTCCTGGCAGTTCCACCTGGATAGAAACAAACCTCAGGGGCAAACTTTTTTTTTTTTAAAAGGTATTTGTATTTTAGACTGCAGCTCTTCAGTATAATGATGAATACTGTGCAGCGCACAATGACTACATGCTAAGGCAGAAAACCAGTTCTTAATTCTGTGGGCTTGATTCTCATTTCCACTAAGGTGAGATAAAAAAATGTATGTCCATTTTAAGGTCGCTTTCTGCTGCCTTAGTGTAAATGTGAATCTGGTCATGAAGGCGAAGCCTGGGTCCTGATTCTTATTTACTGTTCTGACAGTGTTAAGAGGCCTTAGGGAAAATGTGAATCAGGCCTCTGGAGTTTTAGCTCTTATGCTGTTTTTCATACCATTATTAAAAACATACTACAATATCCACACTAACTGCCCCAAACACCAGGGTAATACTTTTGTACAGTGGTGTTTTGCACCAGATCTGTTGAATACCATCAGACTTTTCTATTTACATTATCATGGAATTTCTAATACTTCATGAAACATCCATTTTGTGTAGCTCAGTCATCTCACAGAAGATCCAAGATTAAATGAGCATCAGTAACGATGTGTCTTTCGGGGCAAGAAAACTGGAGGCAGAGAAATCTTACGCTGTGTCTCATTTTGGCTTCTGACAGCAGATAATTACTTGTTGCCAGTATTTCTAATCACAACAGAATAACAGTAAGTATAAATTTGTATTGACTTTACATGGCTGAGTTGTAATCAGAACACTGGAGACTTTATGGTTCTGTGGGGGTGCTTCCGATGCTACACAACTCTTCGTATGGTGGTTATGGGTGTGATCCTGCTCCCATTGAAATCAGCGGCAAAACTCCCATTGCCTCCAGTGGAGCAGAATCAAGACCAATATGAATAAAATATATTTAAAAGAATAATTTACCAGGATAACACTGGACTTACCATCTAGGATATTTTATAGTCAATGCAGAGCTCACCCAAGTCAAGAGGCTGACAGCACCGGAGACAAAGATCTTCTCTTTCTCCACAGAACCGGTACAGAAGGGGCAGCAGCAAACCAGGTTTTGCCCACGCTCAATTACCACCTCTTGTAGAGGTGTAAGTACTTCAGTCTATGCTGATGTCAGTGGGCTTTGAATCAGTTTCCAAGTCCATGGTCCTCAGATGCATCTCCCGACAAGGCTGTCAGTGCCAACTATGGCAATGGTTTTGCAATGTGGACACCTGTCTAATGGAAAGTGAACTGCGACCATCAACTCATTTCACATGGGTCATCATAGGACATCACAGGACAAAGCCTTTGGTTACAATGGATGAGGGCTGGATTCTGTAGCCCAAGGGAAAGAACTTGTATCCCAATACCAATTACCTGAGGGTAGGAAATTGCACTGACAGAGTGAAAACCTACTTATGCATGTGAAAAACCTTACTCAAATGATTAGTCCCCACTGACTTCAATCTGATTTGCTGTCAACCTGGAGGAAAAGAATATGATTTAAGTAGAATATTCTATGTGGGAAATTTAAGAGGAAAAAAATGGTCATCTGTATTTTGAAATTGGTTGATTTCCACCCCCAAAAGCAAGTACTCATAACAAGAACTTTGCCATATGGAATGTGGAATTGCACTATGCAATTTTGAGTCCTAGCCTTAATGCAATTTATAGACAGTACAAAATATTTCTCCTTTGATTAAAACTCTATGGGCTAACACTATATACAGAACTATTTGTGAATTGTTAAAGTATGTATTTTACAAATATTAAACTCACAGACTGTGCATTACATTTACAACTCTCGCAGGGCTGAAATGCAAATTATTCTGTACTATAAATATTTGGGTAACTGTGAAGACTTGCCTAAAAACATTTTTAAAAAGCTTTTTATGGGTTTTGGTAATAATGAGAAAACTGTTCTCCCAAAAATCTGTATCTTATTGTTGGACTGAAAAGTTTAATGTAGAAAATATTCACTGACAGAGCAGTATTTTACACTCAGAATTAAGTCCCATCAAAGCGGGCAATATCATCCTGACTCTGAGGAAAGTGCCAGAGGCGACAGCCAAAATTTGTAACGGTATGATAATGCCGGCAGGGAAGGATTTGTTGCTATTATGATTAAAACACATAAACAGCAGAAGTTTAGGAGGGGAGAGAGTGAAAAGGGAGGAAGATTGGTTTATTGGTTGGAAGAAGGACAGGGAGAAGCTTATGTTGGAATGCAGTGTCACAGTTACACACCATAAAGCTTTCACTTCTCCCATTCCATGAATGTCAAAAAGCAGCTGCCACTTTCCAGGAGACATTCTTTCCATTTTCATTTTGAAAATGTGGGGTAGGATAGTGTAGCACTCCCACAAGATCACTTCATTGTGTTTGCAAGGCACCCATAAGGTATATGCACTGGTAAAGTCATCCTTGCAACCCATATTCTGGTAGACTTATTGTTTGGGATGAACCTACAGTGTGTCCTTAATGCTCACAAATGGAGAGATGGCTCCAAATAAAGAAAACATTAAGGGTCAGATTCTTTGTTGCCCAGTACCAGATGTAGAGCAGAACATGTAAAACACTAGTAAATCACAATGGAAATGTATTTACTTTATACTGGTGTAAATGAATGCACAAACAATTAGGGACAATGGAGAACCTTACCCTATAGCAGCGTTCTCCAAATTGTGGGGCGTAGAGGAACGTTCGGGGGGTGGGGCGTGGCGGGGTCCAGGCCAGCCCCAAGGGGGGGTGGGGAGGGAGTGCCACCCAGCCCCACTCTGCCCCCAGCTCTGGCCCTGGCCACCGCCATGCCCCCCGGCTGTGGCTCCGCTCCCAGCCCCACTCCCACTCCCAGCCGCAGCCCTGGCTCCTGGCCCACCCGCAGCTCCAGCCCCAGCCTCGGTCCTGACCATAGCCCCGCTCCCAGCCGCAGCTCCTTGGGGGTGAGGGGCAGGGAAGTGGAGGGCATGGACAAGGATGGCGGGGGGGAAGGGGGATGCAACGTAAAAAGCTTGGGGACGACTGCCCTATAATCTGAATCTCCTGAAGCAGCTAAGAAATGTAAACCAACATTTTCCATAAATGAGCAGTGATTCTGATGCCTCAGTTTTTAGATGCCAAAACTGATACACTTTAAAAGGGCCTGATTTCCAGAGAGCAGGTGCTCAGCACTTCCTGAAGATCAGGCCCAGTTGAGGTTGGTCACCCAAAATCACTAGTTTCTTTCAGCCATAAAGCTTAGCAAGCTTATGAGAAAACATTAGCTGAGATCTTCCAGAAGAACAAGCTTAGTACATTAAGATATTTTTTAAATTTAACCGACATGGGGTTTTATTCTCCAGTCAAATGGCAAAACAAGTCCTGACTAGTGAAATCTGTGATATGCTTAGTTGAGAGAGAGAGAGAGAGAGAGAGAAAGTGTGCACAGAGAATTAAAGGGGGTAAAAACCAGAACTTTGTGGTGTGTTTTGTTTTTCAAGCAGTTTGTTCTAGGGAGAAAGAAAACAAGAGCATGGACTGCGGCCTAAGACAAAGTTGACACCCTAAACATTGCCAGCACCTGAAAAAGAAAAAGGAGGGGATGCACCGCGGAGCTCTTTAACTTGCCTTTTCCACCCCTCCATTGACTTTCCCAGGACTGCAAGCATTGCATGCATGAGAGGGGAAAATATAAGCTTGTTTCCTAAGCAAGTTTACAGACTACTCAAACCTTCAATTATTAGGTTAAATGGAAAAGGTGCAGCAAAGGCTAAAACAGCACATCTAAATTCACTGTTTGAATTAAAATCACAGTCAGCCATACAAAGGTTTTGTGCTGAATTCACTTTTTGCTGCCCAAGCTAGGAAAACAAGAATAACCTACTAAAAGGTTTGAGCTCTATACATTCCAATGTAAAAATCCACTGTTTAACTTTTAAGATTTATCAAAACCTTGAATTTGTACTCTCTTTTTCAGGAAAATACCTACTTTGACTAGTCACCAGAAGGCTCTTTAAATTCTATTAAAGGGGAGACATTCATGCTAATGCTTTCAAGAACAATTAGGATTCAGGCATTCCACTTCTATAAAGGGTGATGCTTCATTGCAGAAGCTGAAATTAAATGGAGTGTGCTTAGAAATTTTCCAGTGACTAGAAATGCTGTGCCTGTTATTAGAAGCATATTTTCATTAGCGTTAATTGAACTTTCACACATAATTCCAAAGTTAACAAGTTCATTAAATACATTTGTGGTTTCTGGATTTCCACTTAAAAGAATATTTCAGGCTGTATTCCACATTAAGGGAAAACGCTAGTGTTTTTCAAAATGTCAGAGTTAACTAGACTTGTGTCCGAACAATAGGAATTGTCATTTGAAACAAAGGAAAACAAAGTAATAGTACACTTAAAGAGAAAAAAATAAAGCACTTACTCAGAGGCTTCTATTTTCCTGCTACCAGGCAGGAATTAAGAGAAGTTGGCAGAGGAAGAAATGCATTGCACATTGACATTCTGTTTTCATATGACACTACAATTGGAACCTGACCGAAAGAGCTTAAGTTAAGTACCTAGCAAACCACTGGGTGCTAAAAATTAAATAATACATTGGGATCAAAGGGAAAAACATTGGACTTATATTGCCATTTTTGCGGCAAGGTTCAACATGTATTTTAAATTATTTTGAAAGTAAATACATTTCTCTTCTAATTTAACTTATATTTTCTTATTTTATGGCTAAATATGGAAGTGGCACCAGATCCTGCCTGATGCAAAACCTGTAGACATATCTTCACTGCTACAATGAACAGGTGGTGTTACCACATCCAGTGCACTATATGTTCCGACAACAACTATGTGGGTTAAACCAGACAATCACTACACTCTCAAATGAACCCACAAAGGAAAATGATAAAAGCGCTCACTCTGTCCGACCTATCAGTCGTCACCCTCAAAGGAAACCTGCATAACATTTTCAAAGGACAAGCCCGGGAGCTTAAATTCATAACTCTGCTAGACACTAAAGCCTTGTCTACACTATACAGTATTGTCTACAAAAGTAAGGTTTCATCGACAAAACAGTGGAAGTGTACGCACTGCCATGCTCCTTCTGCCAACAAAACTCTCCTGCTTTGCCGACAAAATAAAACCACCTTGATGAGAGGCATAGAGCTTTTTGCAGCAAAGTTATATCAACGAAGTGTCAGTGTAGACACCGCGGTTGGTTATGTCGCTATATATGGCCTCCAGGAGGTGTCCCATAATGCCCATCCTGACCACTCTTGTCAGCGGTTTGAACTCCACTGCCTTGCACCAAGGTATACAGGGTTTTGTCCCTTTAAAGGGCCAGGAATTTTTGAAATTCCACTTCCTGTTTGCTTGGCGTGGAGAGCTCACGTCGCATCTTCCCAGCTGACCATGGCGGCTCCATGCAGCAAACGCACTGTGGGAAGAGGAGGCTGTGCAATCCCAGCTCCACTCCAGCTGTAGGAACTTCAATATCTATGGTCAGATTTCTCGTGGTATGTTGGATAAGGGCTACTTATGGGACATACATCGGTGCCATCCGAAGATAAAGGCTATGAGGCAGGCATACAAGAAGGCAAGGGAGTCAAACCGTTGCTCTGGTGCTGCGCCGAAGACCTGACGCTTCTATAAGGAGCTGGATGCCATCCTCGGCCACCACCAAGAGCACCGGGAACACTTCTGCAGGGCAGGAAATGGTGGACAGTGGACTCAACCCCGAGGATGAAGTTGTGGATGAGGAGATCGAGTTAGAGGGTGACGTGGAGCCCACAGCAGGGTCGGCCAGTGGCACAGCGAGTCAGGACCTCATTTCCACTCTGGAGGTGTCTAGCCAGTCCCAGCATTCCATCTCTGGTGCGCATGATGTGGGAGAGAGACCAGGTAAGTGACCTTTTAGAGTTGATGCTGCTCGGTTATATGAGGTAGAGTTGGCCTTTGCTTTGTATATTCTAGAAGTGTGTGAAGGTATAGAAATGTACAAGACTAGCTGTGTTTGCGTGTGCGTCACATTCCCCTGTGTAGCTAAGCAATGCAGCAGAACATTGTATTAATGCACACCGAGGTTTCACGGGAATCCTCCAGAGAGATCTTTAGGAAACTTTCCTGGACGTACTCGCCAATCCTCTGCCAAAGGTTCCTTGGCAGAGTTGATTGGTTCCTTCCCCCGTTGTAGGAAACTTTCTCGAGCCAGTCAGCAATCACTTGTGCAGGGACCAAAGTGTCACATAGGCGAGGAGCATAGGGACTAGCTCTGAAGCTACACGTATGCAGGAGATGCACCCTTGCTTATCCTCAGTAGTGAGATATCGGCTTCAATGACCCCTGCCTGTGGAAAATCCTGCCTGTGGCAGAATTTACAACATTGTCCCTAGTCGCCTGCAGTGATCCCGTTAAAAAACCACCTGACCCTTTGCCCCATGTTGATTGCCCAGCCCTGGCCCTGGGCCGAACTCCCCCTGTTTAGGGTGTTCACTGAGATGTGTGCTTTCCAAGGAACAATGAGAAAATGATTCATACGTAAAAAGAGGTGTATTTTATTATAATGATTCAATGCTATGCGTGAAGTAACAATCACTTCTATTTATTGTTTCTTGTGCTTCTGCAGATGTGGCCTTCAGGGGAACCCCCTACACACCGGCGGAGCACCTCTACCAGATAAGGAAGCGGCCAAGTTGGAGCAAGGAGGACATGTTCCGAGAGATGCTCCACTCCTCTGAGACCAAAAAAAAGAGAACGGAGGGAGTGGGGCGAGACTTTAAAGGAAAAATTTAAAACAGGCAGGACAGAAAGCAGAGCGAGGAGCGAACTGTGAAGGACCAGGAACAGATGATAAAAGTGATGGAGGAGAAAACAAAGATGCTGAAGTCCCTAATCATGCTCCAGGCAAAACACAATGCAGGCACACAGTAAATAGGGGCTGTTGAAAATGCCGCAAAATTAAGTTGGAAGTCCATGGAATGATGGAATGGAAAAAATTGCATCATGGGAGTTGAGCCCACACCCAGGACGCACTGCGATCCATTCCGCCTTCCCACAACTCCTAACTGCAGAAGGTGGTGAGTAGCACAGTGGGATAGCTACCCACAGTGCACTGCTCTCTCTGTTGAAGCTACAGCACCAACTGTGGACACGCTCGGCCGACAGAATGAGCATTGTGTGAACATGCACACGCGATATAATTATAGTGGTTTTTGATCATCAGCTTAACTTGCGTCGACAAAACTCTGTAGTGTAGATAAGCTCTAAAAATCATGGACTGAAGAGAGACACTGGATTTAAGGGTTATTACAACAATCTGTAACCCATTCACCCCTTCTTTTGCCCTATGACTGCAGTGGTGTTAACAGGCCACTCTACCTTGAACCGCTTAGAATATGTGCTAACTACTTATGCTAAACAATCTGCTCTATTTTGCATTTAGCTGTGATACTTGGGAGTACCTTTCCCAGACATGAGGAAGAGTTTGGTATGGCTTGTCTCTCTCACCACCAGAAGTTGGTCCAATAAAAGATATTACTTCATCCACCTTGTCTCAGAAATTTCAAAAGATAATTAACTTGCACCCCTTCCCAAGAAACAGCATTCCTTTGATGTGTTTCCCCTACTCTGTCTCTGCATTGGAGTAGACCTAACTGCTCTCACAGACCAAACTCCCCCTAGCAGCCTAAGTTCAACACTCCACCCATCCTCAGCACTAGATTTTGCCTTCTCTGTTCACTCTCTCAAGTCCAACGTTAGTACTACCTCCTCCCACTTACCCTTAGAGAATACTGAGCTGAAGATGCAGGGACAGAAGAGGTCAGAATCCAAAACATCAAGATTGAATATCGTTCTAAAACATGTGTGTGATGTGTTTGGTCACAGAGACCCCCTGGGGACTGTCACCTGATGTGCTGAGATTACCTCTGAGCCCATTTTCCTTGCCAGCTTGGGACTACAGAACCCTGCCTTGTTGAGCCAGACATGCTAGCCTGCTGCAACACAGACCCAGGTCTGGTCCATGCCCCCAAAGCTGCAGGCTTTAACCAAAAACTGCTCAGCAGGTCACCTATCTCCAGCACCCAGACACCCAGTTCCCAATGGGATCCAAACCCCAAATAAATCCATTTTACAGGGTAAACTCATAAATTGTCTGCCCTCTATAACACTGATAGAGAGATATGCACAGCTGTTTGCTCCCCCAGGTATTAATCACTTACTCTGGGTTTATCAATAAACAAAAGTGATTTTATTAAGTAAAAAAAGTAGGATTTAAGTGGTTCCAAGTAATAACAGACAGAACAAAGTAAGTTACAAAGCAAAATAAAACAAAACACGCAAGTCTAAGCCTAATACATTAAGTAACTGATTACAGGTAAATCTCACCCTCAGAGATGTTCCAATAGGCTTTTTTCACAGACCAGACTCCTTTCTAGTCTGCGCCCAATCCTTTCCCCTGGTACAGTCCTTGTTAGTTCCAGCAGGCATCTTAGGTGAAAAGCAGGGGCTCTCTCATGACTGGGACTCCCTTTGTTCTGTTTCACCCCCTTTTATATTTTTGGCACAAGGCAGGAATGTTTTGTCTCTCTGGGTTCCCACCCCTCCTTCTAAATGGAAAAGCACCAGGTTTAAGATGGATTCCCATATCAAGTGACATGTTCACATGTCCTGTGAGACCCCCTCCATTCTTCCAGGGCTGGCCCGCAGGTACCCAGGAAGGTTTGCAAGTAAACAGACCATTTACAACCAGTTGTCCTAGTCAATGGGAGCCATCAAGCTTCTAAACCACCATTAATGGCCCACACTTTGCATAATTACAATAGGACCTCAGAGTTATACTTCATATTCCTAGTTTCAGATACAAGAATGAAACAGTCATACAAATAGGATGAACACACTCAGTAGATTATAAGCTTTGTAATGTTACCTTACAAGAGACCTTTTGCATAAAGCATATTCCAGTTGCATCATATTTACACTCATGAGCATATTTCCATAAAACATTATGGAGTGCAACATCACAATATGCTCTATTTCAATCACAAGTTATATGATTTGATAGACGGAAGTATCGTGAAGCGGTTAAGTCTACTCAGAGTCTACTCAGATTACTACTCAGAACCTTGCACATTAACTCTTAAAAATGTTATGAGGGATAAAACAAAACCTTGTACTCCCATGCTAGTTATCTTCTAATGGATACAACTGTAGCTTTCTGTTAATCTGTTTTACACATTTATTCCTGGCATTTAGCATCACCTTTATCTAACACATCAAGCTTTGTCTTTTATTATCACCCTGTCAGATATCAGTTGAATTTTGTCTTCAAGATTTGTTAGCTACACATTTTCCTAACTTGGGACCTGATCATGCAAGGTTCTGAGTAGTACTCACTGGGATTCGAGGACACTCAACACTGTAGGAGGTGTTTACTACCTTGGCAGGATAGGGTACAGGTTGAATAGCTGTTTCACCAATTTAAAAATCATTCAAGAAGAGATGTTTGGCAGCGTAGGTTAGAAAGCAGTTACTGTCTTCAACTGTAGGCATAGAGCAATATACAGGAACTAGTCACTTAACATTTCAAAATTTATTTAAAAACACCCATAGCCTTTTAACCCTAATGCCACATTATTGTAACCTTCCCCTGGACTACCTTCTTGGTTTTCAACAGAGATGGGCAGGAACTAGGTGACAAGACATATAGTTGTAGTTCTTGATCTGCTTCTGTCCGAGCATTGCAAGAGGAATGGATTTAACATGAGGGGTGTCTATTTTACTTTTTAAAAATATAGATCTATCTTTTCTGTCCACGCATTTACAATCATTTTGCCATCTTCATCCTCATTGCTTTTCTATCTAAATTTCTTTTGTTCTGGTGCTAAACACAACCAAGCAAATACAGGACTAAATTGCTCACCTCAAGTGTTGACGACATGATGAACTGCAGCTTCCATGTGGACAGCATAATCAGAGCAATTGTGTTCTGGTGATGTGTAATGGAAACACAGCTTGAAATATTAGTGAGGAGAATAAAACAAATCATTCTGAGTCAAGATTAATTGTAAGAAAACCCTCTTTGGAACACAGAATCAGGAAGGAACTTCTGACAAGTAGCCTGAAGAACCCCAAAGATTACCTCAACTCTTTACTTTAGGTTTGGGGAGACAGTGAGATTTGGGTTAGAAGTTTAAGATCTTGTCAGCCAAGACCCAGAGGGTGTACAACAAAGGGACAGTTGAAGCAGGTAATCCCTTCTTAATATGAAGCTTTAAGAGTTCTACATACTCCTAGTCTTAATGGTTTGTATTTGCAAACTATACTGAAATTTATTACATGGTCACTTGACCCTTCCGTTCCACTGCTTCTAGCCAACACCCAGTTCCAGGCAAGAACAGATTTAGATAGTAGATACCTATGCATATTAGGGTCTCTACAGAGAACTGTTTGAACCTAAGAATACAGTAAGTACTACTGCCGCTCAACAAACAGCCATTGCGTTCCAGTCAGCTGTATGGATAGCATGAGGGACGAACTTGCTGCCTAGTGCCCAGTCTGCGTAACCTGACTGAGAGCTGGGCAAACTTAGTGCAGATATAGAGGGAAAAAATTCTCTTGCTGGGTTTTAGAGCCATCCTGTGGAGGATACTCCAGCCATTCCGTGACCCAGCAGTCCCTTCACAATGGGAGAGGAGGGAAAGGTGGAAAATCCACAGACTGAAGGAAACTCCAACCCTGTAGAAGCAGCTTAAAGCAGGAAGCCTGGGAGTTGGGATGACAAAACTGGGTTTTACCAGGCCAAAATCTGTGTATTCCTCCTCCAGAAGCATGTGGATGGAGCTATACAGTAGTTCTCTTTGAACTGGCAGATCACCACTTACTGAGAACAGGCCCCAAATTAGCATTTTAATGCAGTACTCAAATAGAAAGGAGACCTATGCCTTTAAAGCTCTCTGAGCTACAGTTTGCCACAGCAGAAAGTGCAAATCTTTAGGCAACAGCATTGGTTTAAATGCTTTAGAAATTTTAAAGCAAACATCCTCCTGTCCCATTTTAGAAGAAATCAGATAATATACCAGTGTGCATAACTGAAATAATAGGGAGTTAAATACAATTGGCCACAGTTTATTTGTGAACTCTTGCCTGTGCTATGTTTAGTGACTAATGCTTGCATTATATATCAGAATGAAGTCTTCTCTCCCCGCCCAGAGAGAGAATTTGAGAGCATTAAGGACACCAGTGAGCTGCTATGCAATGTTCGTACACCTCCATAGGGAACAGGTGGGAACTGTTCTCAATAGGCTTAGTTTCCTGACTGACAATGGATCATGTGACTCTGATTTTGAGGACAGAAATTTCAGCCCAGGGTGTTATTCTTAGCAGTCTCAGGAGTTGGAGCCACACCTATCCCTAATGAAAGCACTAGGGATAGATTTGGCTCTCTGACTCCATCCTTAGGCATATTACCTTGGTAACATATAGTATCAGTATGTATTCATTTCTCTTCTAACAGGTCTGTGTATCTCTTGCCACATTTGGAGTCCTCTGAAATTATTTCATATACTCGAAGGAGTTCACTGACTTCACATTCTTCTGTCATCTGACTGCAATTTTTTCATTCCTTTGTAACGGAGAGAGTCTTTTCATGGAGAGAGCTATATAGAGAATGTGGTCATTTGGTGGAGTTCAGATTATGCATATTCACCCAGAGAGAGAATCTGTATTCACTGACGCTTACATAACCAGCCCTGCATGACTGCTGACTGTGAAATATGAGAAAACACACCAAATTCCTTGACACATTTTTTAGTTGAAGGGAGTAGGATTGAGGCCTTTAAGGTTGCAGGATCTGCAATCTAATACCATTGAAAGAGATCTCATAAATTTATCCATTTTGGTCAGCAGGTGCTCTCTCTCTAAGAAGTCTTTGCTGGCTGTGAGCTCTCTATAGCTTGTTCTTGCTTTCTGCCTTTTCCCCAAATAGGATAGCTTTATGTTTGCCCCGAATTTTCGTATGCAGGTTGTTTCCCCTAATCTTCCATAATTTTTGTCCAAATTCCTCCACAAACTTTTGCAGGAGCTTTTACTCCCTAGATGCTTCAAGGATCTTAACATTTTATTTGTTATATTTGGGCAGATTTAATAAATAATCTAACATTAGTTCTTGCTATTTCCAGATAGATGAAGGATTGCTCTAGGATCTTATAGCTTGGTTGAATGTCTGTTCCTCTCAGCACAGCTATTCTGCTGCTTATGGGCAAAATAAACAAACCGAATTCTGTGGGAGAATATACTCCTCATACCTTTGTTAAAGTAGATTTTGCAGCATCTGCAGATGTGATAGTTGGTCGCAAACTATACTAAGTTTTAGTGTAATGACAGACTCAGTCCACCTCTGCCTACTTTCAAGGATTCTCGAAGATTTGTCGTTTACACAGACTTGATAACGGGTATTGCTGAAAAGTAACAGATATAATACAAAAAGTTTCCAATTCAGCAACATACTTAAGCATGTGCCTAAGTCTCTGCTTAAGTGCTTTGTTGAATCAGGGCCAAATTGTGTTAGTTTATGTAACCTCCCCCTTTTCCCGCATTCATTTTCCTACTGGCTGCTGCTAATAGGAAGGGGATGGGAATATAGCAGCCAAACATTAACAGTTTAAAATATGTTGAATTTATCTGGCATGATGGAGAGAAGGATTATAAAAATGCTCCTTTCCTTTGTCTAGCTTTACACTATGTTTTGTTATGTTTTTTCCAATTGCAATTTTATTTGCTATTTTATACAATCCCCCCTCTTGAACTGTTTGTTAAATATTATTTCTACTTTGATCTGTGTAACAGTTCTGTGCCTGCTGTCACTGGGTTTGTGTTAAACTATTCCTTAATCCTTTCTGTTTTTCCTTTTCATTTGATGCTTTCTTTCCCCCCTGTTTATTTCCTTAATTTGTTGTTTTTTTAACATTCCAGTAACATACAATCAATATGAAACTACAGTCTCCTTATCTATTCACCCTATATTTTTAGACCATGCCTTTCACTATAGTATCTGAGCACCAATGGTCAAGTCTCTTTCTTACCTATCAGCTATGGTCCTTGGTTAGGAGTCTATCACTTCTCATTTAGGTATAAATCAAATATAACAAGTCTGTGTAAGCCAAGAAAATCTATTAATTTATTTCTCCCGTGCCAGTGTTCCAGCACATGACGCACAGATCTACACAGCACAGCTGGCATGTTCCCCCAGCATAAGAGGAGATGCTTCTTTTTAGGGAAAGGCTTACTCAGAACTCTTTGCCATGCTTTAAGTCTGAGACCGGCCTACTCCTGGCAGAGACGCTGTTCAAAGGGCAGAAAATAGGGCAGAGATAGATGTGTTCTGTGAGTGCAATAGAGGCTTTGTAACCGTCAATCAAAAGCAAACCTGTCAATGCAGTCTAAGATTCCTGAAAGTGATCATTACAACTGACTACTGTACGTGATGATCACCATAACTGAATTAGACTCTATGAAGTGACTACAAACCCCTTGTACGAAGTGAAAACCTCAAAAGTGGGATCAAAACCCATGTTCATGTTTTCTGTCAGTCATGAGCTTGCTTTGCCTCTTTCGCAAGTTTTCATCTGCTGTCTACTTCTCTAACTACATGATTCATTCAAAGAACTCTTACACCGGCTAAGTTAAAGTTTCCTTTCAGAAAGTGTTTTCTATAATGATGGCACCAGGTGCCTGTTGGCTTATGTTCACGGGTCATAATCTCATCAGAAAAATAAAAACCTCATGACCCTTACACTCTTTCCGCCTATCCTTCCATGTTGCTGATAACATTCTCTCATTATTTCGAAGGTCAGACACTCACATAAGGATAGTTCTAGCAGTTCATGTATTGTTAATAAATTTCCCTCTTTTGATCCCGTAGTCCCTCTTGGATTTCCAGCAATTCTATACTAAAGAATTTTGTTTTCTCATAAGAGGCCCATATTTAATATTGTGGTGACTTCTTTCTTTCCTGTCATTATGAAAATACTTCCCAACTTCATAATCAGGCTTTCAACACAATTGAATCTAAATTATTAACTCAAGGGGTCAGTGGATTGAATTTTGTATCATAATACATCACTTGGCAAAGGAATTGAGACTAACTTGTTATTTACCTCTCTTATGACCCAATCCTGCTCCCACTGAAATCAAAGGGAAGTTTGCCACTGACTTCAATGGAAGAAGGTTCAGGCTGTTACTGAGGAACAAAAAGAGCAGTTCTGTGTGTGGAGACCGAAGTAGGTATGACAGAGTGCAATCAATTCACCTCAATATCTTCTTTTTGAGAAATTAAACACAATGAGCTCTCTCACTGTAAGGCATTTTCTGCAGCCCTTGATTAATTTTGTGGCTCTTGTCTGCATACTCTTCAGTTTTTCAACATACTTTTTAAAATGTGGACACTGAAACAGTACACAGTAGTCCTGTATTGTCTTATCAGTGACATATACAGAGGTGAAATCATCTCCCTTCTCCTACTCATTATTCCCCTTTTTATACATCCAGGGATCACATTATTCCTTTTTGCCACAGCACAACTGTGGGAGCTCACGTTGAGTTAATGTCCACCATGACCCCTAAATTCTTTCAAGACTCACTGCTTCCCAGGGTACAGTCCTCCATTTTGTGGGTATGATCTCCTGTATAAGAGAGGCCATAGAACATTCCCAAAATAATTCCTAGAGCTTATCTTTTAGAAAAAACATCCAATCTTGATTTTAAGATGGTCAGTAATGGAGAATAACCACGACCCATGGTAACTTGTTCCAATGGTTAATTACTCTCACCATTAAAAATGTACATCTTATTTCTAGTCTAAATTTGTCTAGCTTCAATTTCCAGCCACTGTATCGTCTTACACCTTTGTTTGCTAGACTGAAGAGCCCATTATTAAATATTTGTTCCCAGTGTAGGTACTTATAGACAATAATCAACTCACCCCACAACCTTCTCTTTGTTAAACTATACAGATTGAGCTCCTTGAGTCTATAACTATAAGGCAAGTTTTCCAATCTATTAATTATTCTCATGGCTCTTCTCTGAACCCGCTCCAATTTACCAACATCCTTTTCGAATTGTGGATACCGTATCTGGACACAGTATTCCAGCAGTGGTTACACCAATGCCGAATACAGAGGTAAAATAACCTCTCTACTCCTACTTGAATTAAACAATGACCACCTGGGCCTGAAAAAGGCCACCAGGGCTCAGTTACAGGGACAGTGCTGAGAGAGAAGGACAAGCTCTCCTGGGAGAGAACTCTTCCCAGAGACCACAGGCCCCAAGGACGAGGGCTGTGTGATCCCTGAGCCCAAGAGCGGGGGGCGGGGGAGAGGAGACTTTATTTCAAGGTTATTTGGGGATTTAATGAAGTAGAACCCCAGCAGTACAACCATCTGGATTGTGTGGAGTTCTTAAAGGGCTCTGTGAGAAGGGAACCCAAGGCAGGGAGTGCCTGCAGCACCCCACTAGATTAATAGGGGGGCTCTACAGGACAGGCACACCCCACAACAATCCCCATTTGATGATGATTCCCCGTATTGACGGCTGCTTTTTGAGAACTGTCAGTTAACCAGTTCTTAATTCATTTAGTGTGTGCCGTGATACTGTGTAGTGCTAATTTTTAAAATCAGAATCGCATACAGTACTAAGTGAAATGCCTTACAAAAGTGCAAGCATAGTACATTTAAGTAGTTACCTTTATCAGTCAAACTTGTAATCCTGTAAAAAATGAAATCAGGTTTGTATGACAGGACCTATTTTTCATGAAACCATGTTGACAGGCAATTATATTCCGATCCTCTAACTTATTATAGGGCTGTCAAGTGATTAAAAAAATTAATTGTGATTAATTGCGTGATTAAAAAATTAATTGTGATTAATCGCACTGTTAATAATAGAATACCATTTATTTAAATCTTTTTTGATGTTTTCTACATTTTCAAATATATTGATTTCAATTACAACAGAATACAAAGCATACAGTGCTCACTTTATATTGATTTTTGATTACAAAGTATTTGCACAGTATAAAAACAGAAATCGTATTTTTCAATTCACCTAATACAAGTACTGTAGTGCAATCTCTTTATCATGAAAGTTGAATTTACAAATGTAGAATTATGTACCAAAAAACTGCATTCAAAAATAAAACAATGTAAAATTTTAGAGCCTACAATTCTACTCAATCCTACTTATTATTCAGCCAATCGCTCAGACAAACAAGTTTGTTTACATTTCCAGGAAATAATGCTGCCTGCTTCTTGTTCACAATGTCACCTGAAAGTGAGAACAAGCGCTCTCATGGCACTATTGTAGCCTGTGTCGCAAGATATTTACATGCCAGATGCGCTAAAAAGAGTCATATGTCCCTTCATGCTTCAACCACCATTCCAGGGGACATGCGTCCATGCTGATGACGGGTTCTGCTCGATAACAATCCAAAGCAGTGAGGACCGACGCATGTTCATTTTCATTATCTGAGTCAGATGCCACCAGCAGAAGGTTGATTTTTTTTTTTTTGGTGGTTCAGGTTCTGTAGTTTCCGCATCGGAGTGTTGCTCTTTTAAGATTTCTGAAAGCATGCTCAACACCTCGTCCCTCTCAGATTTTGGAAGGCACTTCAGATTCTTAAATCTTGGGTCGAGTGCTGTAGCTATCTTTAGAAATCTCACATTGGTACCTTCTTTGCATTTTGTCAAATTTGCAGTGAAAGTGTTCTTAAAACGAACAACATGTGTTGGGTCACCATCCGAGACTGCTATAACATGAAATATATATATGTATAAATGTATAATGTATGTATAAATATATATATTTATATGAAATATAAAACAGAGCAGGAGACAGAATTCTCCCCCCAAGGAGTTCAGTCACAAATTTAATTAACGCATTTTTATTTTTTTTTAAAATGGAGCATCCTCAGCATGGAAGCATGTCCTCTGGAATGGTGGCCAAAGCATGAAGGGGCATATAAATGTTTAACATATCTGGCACGTAAATACCTTGCAATGCCAGCTACAAAAGTGCCATGCAAATACCTGTTCTCACTTTCTGGTGACATTGTAAATAAGAAGAGGGCAGCATTATCTCCTGTAAATGTAAACAAACTTGTTTGTCTTAGTGATTGGCTGAACAAGAAGTAGGACTGAGTGGACTTGTAGGCTCTGAAGTTTTACATTGTTTTGTTTTTGAGTGCAGTTATGTAACCAAAAAAAATCTACATTTGTAAGTTGCACTTTCACGACAAAGAGATTGCACGACAGTACTTGTATGAGGTGAATTGAAAAATACTATTTCTTTTATCATTTTACAGTGCAAATATTTGTAATAAAAAATAATACACACTTTGATTTCAATTACAACACAGAATACAATATATATGAAAATGTAGAAAAACATCCAAAATATTTAATAAATTTCAATTAGTATTCTATTATTTAACAGTGTGATTAAAACTGCGATTAATCGTGATTAATTTTTTAAATCTCAATTAATATTTTTTAGTTAATCGCGTGAGTTAACTGCGATTAATCGACAGCCCTCATTTTTTATTAATAAAACCCTGTATCGGGTTTTCCATAATTTTGCCTGGAAATGATTTCACACCCAGGTCATCCCACTTGCCCTTTTTTAAATATTGATTTAACATTAGCACTCTTCCAGTCTTCTGGAATTTCCTTGTTATTCCAAGATTTATTAAAAAATTAGTATCAGCAGGTAAGAGATCCTAAGCCATCTCTTTTAAGATTCTTGGGTGCAAGTTACCAGGGCCCTCAGATTTTAAAATATTTATCCCTAATAGATTATGTTTAGCATCCTTCTTGGTTGCTGATGGACTGGAAAGTACATCATCCTCACGTGATACAAGCACATAATTCTGCTTTTCCAAATACAAAACCAATATTTACTGAACATTTCTGCCTTTTCTGTGTCTTTTTACCGTCTCCATCTAATAACAGGCCTAAACCATTGCTAAGGTTTCTGTTGTTTCTAATACACTAGAACCCCTCTTCATTGGCCTTAGCCTTCCCAGCCACTCATTTTTCTCTGATATCTTCAGCTTCCCAATTTTCTATACCGTATAGATTCTAATTTAAATTACCGGTAATTGCTTTTCCCCCCTTTCCTCCATCTGCTTCTTTTATTTCTAATTGATGCTTTCACTTAGTTTATGAGTGCAAATCTATATATATTGTTATGCGCAACATTTATTTTCTTTTACTATAATGTTCTCCCTATTTTTTAATAACGTTAGTTGTACAGGCAATTTGCTACAGTCTGTCCTAAAAGAGTGCAAAACCCTACACCGCTAAAGAAAGTGGCAAAGGCTAAGGAGGTTCTGGAGGTCTCATCAGAAGGGGCATGGGCAAAGGTGTCCTCTTCCAATGAAACGTGTCACAAAAGGGCAGGCACATACAAGAGGAAAATATATATCAAGGAGGGACTGAGATTTGAAGGGAATGTAACTGACACCAGGCATTCTGTCTTGCATGGCAGCTGGACTGGCCAATCTTTGGATACAGAAGATTCCACTTGAAAGAATTCAATTGGTTGCCCAAATTTGATTTGAATCCTAAATGCTCTCAAGAACTTTAAGAACTGCTGGATTTCTTGGGCTTAAAGGCAGATCCTAAAGTGGAAGAATGGAGGGTAATATATATCCTGTTATTAAAAAAAAAAAGAAAAAGAAAAAAGAAGATAGTAACAACCTTGGAATTGTAGGCCAATATGCCTTCTTTCAGTACCAGGTAAATTAAAGGGAATGATAAAATATCTATATGAGCATAAGATGATCATAAATAATCAGAGTGACTTTTGTAAAGGAAAATGGTGTCTCTCTTATCTACTCGATTTTTCTGAATGCGTTAAAAATAAATAAAATACATACATAAATAATGGACACAGGAGATTTGGTTGAAATGATGCATATGGATTTTCAAAGTCTTAGATAAAATCCCTCACCCTGTGACTATTAAGTCCCTAAGACTGTGAAGAAACGTAACTAATAATGGGGTGAGAGGCAAAGTTCACTCATGCACTGGAAACTAGTTAAGAGAGAGAAAACAAAGAATGGGCATAAATGATCAGTTTTCAACAGGGCAAAAGGTTAACAGTGAGGTGCCCAACAATCCATATTAGCCATGTTTGATATATTTATTAATGATCTGAAAAGGGATGAACTGCAACAAAATTTCCATATGGCACAAAATTATTTAAGTATCAGGGGGTAGCCGTGTTAGTCTGTATCCACAAAAACAACAAGGAGTCTGGTGGCACCTTAAAGAGTAACAGATTTATTTGGGCATAAGCTTTCATGGGTGAAAAACCACTTCTCCAGATGCATGGAGTGAAAGTTACAGATGCAGGCATTATATAATGACACATGAAGAGAAGGGAGTTACCTCATAAGTGGAGAACCAGTGTTGACAGGGCCAATTCGATCAGGGTGGATGTAGTCCACTCCCAATAATAGATGAGGAGGTGTCAATTCCAGGAGAGGCAAAGCTGCTTCTGTAATGACCCAGCCACTCCCAGTCCCTATTCAAGCCCAAATTAATGGTGTTAAATCTGCAAAAGAATTTTAGTTGTGCTGTTTCTCTTTGAAGTCTGTTTCTGAAGTTTTTTTGTTCAAGTATAACTACTTTTAAATCTGTTATAGAATGTCCAGGGAGATTGAAGTGTTCTCCTACTGGCTTTTGTATGTTACCATTCCTGATGTCCGATTTGTGTCCATTTATTTTTTTACGTAGGGACTGTCCAGTTTGGCCAATGTACATGGCAGAGGGGCATTGCTGGCACATGTGGCATATATAACATTAGTAGACGTGCAGGTGAATGAGCCTCTGATGGTGTGGCTGATGTGGTTGGGTCCTCTGATGGTGTTGCTAGAGTAGCTATGGGGACAGAGTAGGCAACGAGGTTTGCTACAGGGATTGGTTCCTGGGTTGGTGTTTCTGTGGTGTGGTGTGTAGTTGCTGGTGAGTATTTGCTTCAGGTTGGGGGGCTGTCTGTAAGCGAGGACTGGCCTGTCTCCCAAGATCTGTGAGAGTTAGGGATCGTGTTCCAGGATAGGTTGTAGATCATTGATAATGTGCTGGAGAGGTTTTAGTGAGGCGCTGTGGTGTTCTGTTATTTTCCTTGTTGGGTCTGTCCTGTAGTAGGTGATTTTTGGGTACCCGTCTCGCTCTGTCAATCTGTTTCCTCACTTCCCCAGGTGGGTATTGTAGTTTTAAGAATGCTTGATAAAGATCTTGTAGGTGTAAATTATTTAAGTTAGTCAAGACTGGAGAAACTTCAGAGAGACTCAACAAAGCAGGGTTATTGGACTGCATCAGGGTGGGTGAATTCAGTGCTGACTAATGTAACGTAAGATACATTGGAAGGAACAATTTGAACTACTCAGACATGCTGCTGGATTCTAAATGAGCTGTAACCACTCAGGATAAAGAGCTGGGTGTAATTTGCACATGGAATGGGATAACAATGTTTTTAGTCAATGATGCCTTCAAACTTGTGTTCAGTTCTGGTCATCATCATCATCATCATCACACACACACACACACACACACACAAAAAGACTGGGTCTGTTTTGTTTGAAGAAGACTACCAAGAAGGGTCACGGTAAAGGAATTTGCTCTAGTTTGCCTGTGTCATGCAGAAGGTCAGAATAAATGATCACAGTCGTTCCTTCTGGCCTTAGAATCTATGAACAAAAAGGAATGACTGGCACAGTGAAGGTAAATTGGCTTGTCCCATTTTCTCTCTCTCCCCTAATGCAAGAATATAGGGACATCCAAATAAAAAAGAAGAGGCAGCAGAACAAACTGCTAAAAGGAATCACATTTTTCTTTTTACCCAGTGCACAATTAACCTGTGGAACTCACCATCACAAAGTATCACTGAAGCCGAGAGATTAGCAGGATTCAAGAAAATATTTATTTGTTTAGACTTATAAATACATCCATTAAAAAGGAAAGCCTATTCCTTGCTTTGGGCACTCTTTGACTATTCTTAAATACATATCCATAAACCAGGCCATTCATCTAACTGTCTGTCCATTTATACTGATACTCAGCATCTAGAAAAAAGGGAAAAATGCAGTCCTTTGGAGGGTCATTCCCACCCCTGCATTGCCCCTTTTCTCATCGGAGATACCATTGGCAGAGTCTCCCGTACTACACAGTAGCAATCACACAGAGGACACAGAGAGAAACTCCTTCTTGGAATTCTGACAAGAGGACTGAGGCCAGCAGGGGATGCTGCTGTGGCGATAGGGTGATCCCTGACAATACCCCCAACCTATTCCTAGCTCTGATGTCAAACTCTAGCACAGCTTAAAGCCTCCAGAGTTCTGGATGATGAGGAACCATGGAGTGCAAGAGAGGCAGAAGGGCAATGCTACAGAGATTTCACTTCTTCCCTTTCATGCCTGCCAGCATATTCTATCAGGTTTCTCTCATCACTGTTCATAAAGAGGATAATATTTGGTTAGATTATGACAGTGTTTTAAACTAAGTACCAAAAATTAAACCTGCTAAATATTCACTAAGGATATAAAAACTAGTGAACTGCTAGAATATATACAACACGTTAAGCTCCAGATCAGAACAGTAAAACACGAGCAATGAAAGGTTCATAAAAAGCAGTGAATTTAAGACCAAACCAAAAATTTATATAATAAAGGAATATCACAAAAGAACTATACAAAAATAAAACCAAATGATCTAGCTACTAAACTACACATATGTGCTTGAAATCTTGTGGGAATCAAATATTCCAGTAAAAATAAAAAGGGAGATGGAAACACAAGTTTCTTATTATCACACTTCATACGTTATAAAACATAACAGTTAACTTATTTTTGGCAAAAGGACAAAGGTTGCACAACACTCTGGCTTACACAAATATTTTTCTATTGTTAAATGCATCTTAAATGTAGCGTGTCATATATTAACTTCAAGCATACATTGCACAGTGCAGTTTCAGAGTGTCCTAAAGATACCGAAGTTTCAACACATTGACAAATATCATGCTGCCAGTATCCACCAGGCCAGGTGTAACAAAAATTACTCAACAATTCATAGTTAATGGAAACCAGATAAAACAATTTGAGTGAGTAATAAAAATCATATACATGGAGACCAAAGAAAAGTTGATATTTTTGGACAAATTACTGCACATGATATTTTCTAGAACACTCCCTTCTTCAAAAGAAAAAACAGTTACACAAGTTCCTTCAGAAAACTTTGTTTATAATCACAGAATGAGTTATGCCTGTGGAAATAGATCAGGTTAAGTTAATGTTTCATTTTTTGAAAAAAAATGTTGTTTCTTTTAGAGGGGGAAAAAGCTTGAATGGCAGGGGAAATGGTTATGAAGAAGTGAATGGATTATATATATATGAGCATTGTATTCCCCCTCCTGTCCCGGTAGGGAATTAATATAAAAGAAAAGGTGAATATTTGGGAGGAGGGGAAGTAAAGAATCTCACTATTATTAATTCTTATGATTTATTGCTAAGTATTGACAGTATGCTAGGCACTCACATTCAAAGGAAGGACACTGTCCCTGCCTGAAGTCACTTGCTATCTAGAAAACATTAGACACAAAGGAGCTCACTGAAAATGTTGAGATATAAAGGAAAAAGTCAACATCAGATACGAGATCTTCCGCCTCTCACACATACAAACTTCTCTGCCTAAACTAGGTCTAAGCCAGAAAAGCAAGAATTTTAGTACATTTGTATTTCATTTAAAAAGAAAGAATGTCCTTAACTCTACTACTACTAACACTTTATATCAGGGGTCAGCAACCTTTCAGAAGTGGTGTGCCGAGTCTTCATTTATTCACTCTAATTTAACGTTTCGCGTGCCAGTCATACATATTAACATTTTTAGAAGGTCTCGTTCTATAAGTCTATAATATATAACTAAACTATTGTTGTATGTAAAATAAATAAGGTTTTTAAAATGTTTAAGAAGCTTCATTTAAAATTAAATTAAAATGCAGAGCCCCCCCGGATCGGTGGCCAGGACCCGGGCAATGTGAGTGCCACTGAAAATCAGCTCGCGTGCCATAGGTTGCCTACCCCTGCTTTATATAATTAAAAAATTTGAAATCTCTAATTCATTTTTCACAATTTATGCTTTTTTCATTTACATTTAGCATTTTACTCATCTTCAGACAATAAGAGCAGATTGATCCATAACACTTTCCTTAAAAATCAATTTTTGTTATTAGCTAGTTTCACTTTTAGGTTCTCATGCAATAACACAATGCAGATGTCAAATATGTAGTGGTCTCAGCACAGGATTATTAAAAAAGAACTCTGGAATTTCAATCCTAGTACCATCACTACCTCCTTTTAACCATGTGCAAACCAGTTAACTGTTGGGCCTTCGTTTCTCTTTCTGTAAAATGGAAATATTTACTTTTCTGGCTTACTAGGATTTTGTGAGGTTTAATATTTGCAAATTGCTCTGAAGTTATGAAAGCACCATGGAAGCCCTAAGTATTCTTATTCTTAAACATTTATATTACAGTAGCAATTAGAGACTGAATCAGGCCCTCATTTTACTAGGCTATTATTTGAATTCATGGCACTGATAGCGGATGTTTAAATAATAAATAAATGTTCAAGGAAATTTTAAAAAATTATGAAAACATTTTGACACAAATTACCATAGGCTTTTCAAAACACATTAATTAGGTGCATGTTGATCCGGAAACTGGCTAGCAGTATCCCTTTTAATAAAAAAACCCACCTTATATCCATGACATGCAGCAGCGTATATGTTATGTGGTGATCCATTCAAATTATATATTGCATAATGTTATTAAAATGTAAACATATCAAATTGCATCACTGCCAATAATGACATTTACTACTGAATTACCAAACCGGATTACTCAAGTTAATTAACGTTCACGGCATCCTTTGAGATAGATCAGTCCTGCATAAATACCTACCTCATCTCACAAATAGGGAATTACTACTATTCTGAGTTGGCAGCAGTTCCCCATATCTCTTTTACAGGGGTGTAAATTGCTGCGCACGATGCTTTACAGTGGAAAAATCAGATCATATATTTCTGTATCACTCTCCTCTCTTCTGGAGTCAGACACTCACGAAAAGTAACTGAACGTCATTTACTTTAATAAGAACTTGGTCTGAAAGTAGGGGGGATGCTGCTTCTACACAAAGGATGTGGAATCCGATTATCGTCTTTGTTGATTAATCAAATGCTAAGCGTGGGGGATGCTCTGCTGAGCTATCTAACTTCCCTTCCCCAAGGCTGACATACCTGAAGTTCTGATGCCCTCTTCATCATTTCAAGGGTGATGTAGCAACCGATTGAATGACCAATCAGCACAAGCTTCATATCTTTTGGCACGTTCTTTCTGAGGAAGTCCAACTTGTGCTCAATTTGTCCGTGAAGTCCAAAGACATCCTCTAGTTCTTTAATATCCGTGTCTGAAAAATAAAACAAATACACATTCTTTTATTTAAGGGCATTTCCACTAACTCATCTCTCTCCACTTCTCTAGGAAACACTCTGAAATGAAAATAACTTGTAATTTTGAGTGATCACCCACTGATAAACTTAGACCTTCATTATGACCTGCACAGGATGTGAAATGTTGCGTCTAACTGAGGAAAGGGAAGGACTCAGCAACCCAGGGAGCTGAGAGCACAACACCCCAGCCCGATGCTCTCTTTTCAATGGCTTTTCATTCAATTCAAGATCAAATTCAAGGCTTCGGTCCTGATCTTCAAAGTACTCTATGGACTGACTCAGGTTCCTCAGGGACAATTTACCTTGTGTGATCATGACCACCACAACAGCGATCTACCCCATGAACAATGGAACCAGCAACCTAAGGATCAAAACTAACACATGCAAAATAGAACTTTTTCTCCAAACAGACCACAGCTGTGGAACTTGTTTCCAGAAAAGGTCAGAATGACCATGAACCTTAGGGCCTTCAGTGCATTATATAATATAATCCACTTCTTCAACCCCACGCTTCCCACCTTCAAAATAACCCTACCAAAATCTCACATTTAAAAACACAGAGGCGCGTGCACACACACACACACACAGATTGTTTTGAATCCACTTTAATAAACTTGTAAATAAATTTACACGAGTTCTTAGACTTCACCAATCACTACTAATTCTCTGCTCCGCCAAAAACTTTGTGTAACCCCAGGCAAGTGTCTCAGTGCCTCAGTTCCCCATCTGTAAAACTGGGATAGTAGCATCTCCCTACCAGGAAGGGGTTTTGTGAGGATAGATACATTAAAGACTGTGAGGCACTCAGATATATTTAATTTCCAAAGAGAGAGAGGGAGAGAGAAAAACGTAGACAGGGCCAAATTTTCATTTACAATAATATACATAGAATAAATGACATTTATACCCTCTTTAAAGGCCCTTTCCACACTATAAAGGGGGCTTAGCATAAATGAGAATATAGTCCACAATACTGCTAATGCTGCCATCAAAGTTTTAAATCCACATACAGTAAATTTCTTGTCAATCACAGTCAGCAGTTTTAAATACTATTTTTTTTTTCACATTAATGTACTGTAGCTACTGTGCATGCAGTAGCCACTTTCCTAGATGGAATGAGCTGTACTGTACTAGACTACCTTTTTGGTTGCCTATATAAAATTACCTTTTGATGCAAAATGATAATTGTTAAAAGAAAATAATGTATCCTAATATCTCTCTCTCTCCCCCCCCCCGAAACCTCAAGCAAATTACCAGAGTTTGCCACAGAAAGGTCTTTGTTCAACCAAACTAATACTCCTAGTAAAACTGTTATTGGTCATGTCCTGGTATGATTTATATTAGGTTGCTTTAAAAGAAAAAAGAAAAAAAGGTTTTATTAAAACACATGTGAGGGACAGAAAATTAGATGAGAAGCAATGTTTTGCCAATGAGGCTTTCTGCAGGTAATGGAAAATGAAAAAGCTTGTTCTGTTTTCCAAAAACTTCAAATAAGGCCCTAAGGCCAAAACATTGTTTTTCATCTTAATTTCTGTTTTTAGCAAAAAATTGTCTTTACTACTTTTTATTTGTTTATTCGGTAGCCTAACTTCATGCAGGAGATAGTTGGCCACCTCACTCATCTCAGTAAAAGTACAGTTAGGATATGTCAGATTCAGAATAGCAGCGTGGTTCATGGGTAGGGCAGGACACTTCACTGGAATTCTATTCCAGGCGCTTCCACTAACCTACTGCGGGACCGTAGGCAAATCAGTTTCTCTCTAGAAGCCTGTTTCTGATCCCATCCTTTATTTGTCTTGTGTTGCCCACTCTGTGGATTTTATTGAGAGTCTTGTAATATCGGATGTTTTACTTAAAGCCCCAGTACCTGGAAAGAAGTGATTTTATGGGAATCTCAGCTTTCATTTTAAAAAATAAAATAAAATAGAAAATAAATAAATCTGTAACTCTCGTTATTGTAGAGAAAAGCTCAAAAATATGTACCACAAAGCTCAAAACACCAGATGGCAAATAGAAAATATGCATAAATAATAATAATAATAATAATACATTTATCTCATGATTTTCTGTGGGGCATGAGTCATGATTTTTGAGCATTTGGGGTTCAGATACTGTGTCTTTCTAGATTACAAACTTCAGGTCAGGGAAAGCTGCTCACCATGCGTATGTACATTACCTGATACACTGGACATACTAAAACAGTTGTGTAATACACACAACATCAACAACTATGGGCAAACATAGTGCCAACATTTTCAAACTAGCCTTCCCGAAGATAGGCACCTAAATCCATATTTAGTCACCCAAATAATTGACCTATAAGATGCTAAGGTACCCACAGCTCTCATTAATTTCAGTAGGAGTTGTGGCTGCTCAGAACCACTGAAAGGATGGCCACTTATTTATTAGATGCCTAATTTTAGGCAACAAGCATGTTCTTTTCTTTTCAAACGCTGGTATATCGTGAAGCCAAATTACACAAGTATGACAAACACTGCATGGGAGGATAAGCATGTACTGGAGTTTTCTAGGATCCATATGCTAACTTTCAATAAATTACAGATTATGCCTTGATCCTGCACTCTTTACTCAGGTAAAACACCTATTAATTCCAATAGAAAATCGAACTAAGGACGGCAGGACTGTAACCTATAGAACAAACCAGTTTGAAACTATGAGATTTTCTTCTCTTGTTTAACAGCAGTGATTATTCTAGTAACTTTCATCTCTAAACATAATAGTACAAGAGAGAAATATGAAACTGCTTTCATCATGGAAAATAACTATGGCCCTGATCCCACAAGCAGATGTGCGCCAGCATGGAATCCTGCTGATTTCAATAGCTGTTTTCACAGATGAATAAGAATGGCCGCAAATCAATGGTTAATAGCCTTTGAACAAATAAGAAATGTACTGGATTGGACCCATAAAACCCCTATTGGCGGATGCTGAAATCACTCGTGGCTTTGCCAATCATGAATAATCCACACATTCCAAACTCCAAGACTTCTAGACCATCCCACATCATCATGTATCCCCATATATATTTACATTTATTTTTATTTTTTTGGCCCCATATAAAATTGTCCTTGTCTCATGCTATCTCAAAATGTCTCTCCAGTGCAAACGTTACCTTTATAATGGAACGAAATCTATGGGAGCAGGGTCGTGTCATTGGTTTATATGATTATTTATTTATTTTTATAGAATAAAATCATCCAGGGATTGTCCAAAATCAACATGAATTTCTTGGGTGGAGATGTTTAAATGGGATCTTTATATAAGCAAAGAGATTTGCACAAACACATTGGCAGTTCCCTCTCTAATGGCTCTACATCAGAGAAGAGAGCAAAGGACGAGCTACTTCACCTCAGGTGTGGAATAAATTGCACGGCTGAAATGGAGCTCATTTAAGCTGAATTTTTAGATAGCAGAAGTTACATGAGTTGTACCTTATGCTGAATACACCCTATCTGAGCCAAGCCATGTAGTCTTAAGACTTTATTTAGCTGAAATGTATTAAAAGAAATACTGTATTTCTGTATTTTCTTTGGCAAAATGTTAATCTACTGATGTGCTTTTGGAAAAATAAGCTTGTGATCGCTTTAAAGAATCCCTTTTTCTGACCTCTATTAAACCCAGAGTCAGAAAACAATGATAGATTAAATTAAAGTGTTTGTTCAGAGATTAGTTGTCTGGTTAACCTTGCTAAGAAGAATGGGACTCTGGGTTTGAGAGAAATAGCCTTTTTGGAGGGGGAAAAGGGGTGGTGTTGTATGTGAGTGAAATTAGATGAGACGAAAATCGATACAGCCATATAAGCAGACAGTAACAACTCCCATGAGACTGACACAGAGACCATAAACAGGGGCTTATCATTACAAAGTCTACAAGATCCTAGATCTCTTTTAAACTAGTTGCTCATAAAAGACACTGCAGGCAAGATTTGCAGGGATGAAATCATACACTTATCTTTGTACATGTCTAATTTCTGCATGTAAATCCCTGAAGTGTGCATTCAAATAAGGTACTTTCATGCACACATGGCCAGTTAGGCTACAGGATTTTGAACACTTAAGTTGGGTACCTATGAATATCTCTGTGCAGTTGCCAGGGTCAAACTTTGAAATCTGGCCCAGGATGTTTAATCATAGTTGAAGACTTCATACAGTAATTCCATAACCCCCAAATTTTAGTCATGGTCTGCTAAGACACAATATAGACTTTCCTTTGAAATAAAGGGAAGATAATCTAAGGAAGTGCTAAAGGCAGCCACTTCTGAGAAAAGTGATCTTTTCTTTTTTTTTAAATAGAAGAGTAAAGAGTGTCAGATATCTACAAAAGCAGATACTATCAGTTACTTTATTTTTAAGATAATCAACCAGTTCAGCCACCCATTCAGTTATGAGTCTATGTATATGGCCTTTGTCACTGAGCACCTTCCCATTTTTCCAAAGATGACGATTCCAGAGATTCTCTCATTTCCTTCCCTCCTATCAAGCAGGCTTTGGTTTTATTTTTGTTTTGGCTTTTGTTTAATGAATGACTCTGTGGAAATGGAGGATACTATTGTGGGCAAATAGGTGGAGTTTATATTTGGCTCTGAACACACTGAGGTGTTTCAAGTAGCAGTAACTCCCATATTCTTTGTCTAGCTCCGGTGAAGGGTCTATCTCCCATGGTCACAAGCCTACCCCTATAGGTCAATGGTAGCATGGATCCAGGAGAATGTAGCTGTGATGGAGGGCTGCCAAATCAGGGAGGAAAAAATGTACACCTCTACCTTGATATAACGCTGTCCTCGGGAGCCAAAAAATCTTACCACATTATAGGTGAAACCGCGTTATATTGAACTTGCTTTGATCCACCGGAGTGTGCAGTCCCGCCCCCCCGGAGCACTGCTTTACCGCGTTATATCCGAATTTGTGTTATATCGAGGTAGCGGTGTACTACTTTTGAATGGTGAAAAAGAATTAATTCATCACTGTAAGAAGGGAAAAAAGAACTTGGAAATAGGTCCTCCTATAGCACAAGTAGAGACTCATCTATTTGCAAATATACTAAAGTAATAGAGGGCTGTGCTACAACATGTGGGAGGAGCTAAAGTTGCTCCAAGAGCCACTGAGTTTCAGAGAGGGACAGTTTATCTAGAAGTTCAGAGGGATATATGTCAACTCCACTCTCTTTGAATGTTACAGTGTGTTCCCCTTTCCATGCTTTATTAACCAGTCCAGCGTGAGGTGAAGATAACTTTGGGCCTGCCTTTTCTTTGCTCCTGTCGGGATAATGTGAAACCCGAGGATACTAAGAGGGCAGGGATTGTGATGATGACTGGCTATGGAACAGAAATGTATATGAGGGGTTAAGTTTTGGTCCCCCCACAGTAGCCCTAAATATGAATTACATGGGGAAATACATCAGCACTGTTTGGCTGCATAATTAGATGCCAAGTTCGATGACCCTAAACTTTTCCCGTCTCATCAACCCACCCCACTGCTCTTGCTCTTATTTAGGCATACAATGATTACAATTTACCAAGGGCCGTGGTGGCTTCCCCATCACTGACAATTCTGAAATCCAGATTGATGTTTTCCTAAAAGATGTGCTTGAGGAATTATTTTGGGAAAGATCTGTGGTCTGTGTTATATAGGAGGTCAGACAAGATGATCAAAATGATCACTTCTGGCCGTGGAATCTAGGATTTTTTATTTTTTTTTGCCACTGAGAAACCCAAAATAAAAATGTTAAAAGCCATGGAACTGTGCACTCAGAAACTGAACTGCCAGTTTTTGCTTTACACGTGAAATACAGGCAAATTTTTGGAAAATGTATCCCCCATAGATCTACTGCTTAAAGCCTGCACGCTTTACCCAGCCCAATTCGATTATTGAACCCTAGCTAATTTATATTCGCAAACTGTAAAATGCCAAAGTAATGGCAGGGGGCAGCATGAAAGAATGTTCAATAAATATTTAAAAAAACCCTATTGACACCAGGAACAAGTTCTTAAAGCATTGTGTTTTAGATTAACCTTTAGACCTTAATCTGGGCCCTCCTCCCCTAGGGAACTGTTCATGAGACATTTAAGATAAACGTACTATTCATTAGTGTTTATTGGAGTAATTACTTTTTGTAAAAGTATCCTCCACAAATAAATTGCCATTTTCTCAGGATTGATTTATGTGCATTATTTTCTTTATTAGAAAAATAATATGAAACTTAATTTATAAAACTGACTGGCTATATTTTGTTCTCAAATATTTGCTTTCCATGTCTGCAATAATATTCTTTAATGTCTAATTTGTTTTTCAACGGGTCTTGTATTAAAAATAAATCATATTTGTGTGATCACAACAAATGCAGTAAAAAACAGATTTGTTTTTAAAATAAAAATTAATTACAGCAAACAAATTAACTAGGCAGACACATTAGTGTCTATTTTGCTCTGCATACTTAAAACTTCTCTAAGCAATAATCAGCAGAGAGCTACTTTTGCCGAGATGAACATCAAGACCTAAGAGATAAAAACACAGACCTTTGGAGCACTAAATCTCCCTTAGTGCCCAAATGGGAAGTCAATACAGGTATTGTTACATATGTTCTGATGGTCCAGTTCTGTGTTTCCCTACACCTTGCATAATCACTTACCCTCATGTAAAGTAAGTGTGATATGGGTATAAAATGCTACCATATAAAAATGGTTATAGTTATAAGAGTTACAGGACTACATAAGGTGTAGGAGAGTGGGGAGCCAGGCCCTAATAGTTTACTAGAGCTTTCAAGGCTATAAAATAAACATTGGTGGGGAGGAGGGCAGGCAAGCATTAGCACTAAGAGGAGCTAAAGTGTATACATGAAACCAAACTGCTAATATAAAATTACCTCAAAGAGTACTGGGAGGGCCAATGAGGCCTGAGCCAATTAGAAGTAGGAGGCATGGACACTCATCAGAATTCCAATGAAGGATCCCATGAAGTCCCTCAGTCAATCCTACACTTATATACAACTCCCCACCTCCAAACAAGCTTCCTCCTACCAGTGAGTCTTCCTGGGAGAAGGCCCAGTAGCTTGCCATCTTCGCTGCCATTTCACAAAAGAACACCAGGCTGATACTCCCCATTGATGCCTTTATGCAACTCTAAGGAGGACAACGGATCTGTATTTGCCCCTTCTCCAACAATTTTAGGATGCCTCTACCCTTCCCTCTGGTCCTTGGAGGTATGGGACTTTGCCTCACATTTTCTTTGTACAACATGCATGTGGCTGGGCATTTTTGTCTCCACCTATCTCTTCGATTGGCTTCAACTGATCATGAGTCAGTCCCCTCCCCCAAATTGCCTTCCAGTTATTGTTGTAGCTAGAGGAGGACAAAGGGGACAGATGCTGTTGCTGGGAAACTGCCAATTCACTGCTTGCTGTCTGTGTTCCCTTGCCAGAGCTTCTCTCTGTTTTACATGGACACCAGAGGAAGCCTTCCGCCTACTCAGCACAGTGGCCTCCAGTGGGTGAAAACAGAGGTCTGCTCTTGGAACATTTTGGTCTGCCTTCAGCACCAGCTGCTAATGGATGCTGCTTTGAGTTCCAACCATGTACATGAACCAATGGCATTTTGAGTGAATGTTGTTCTCTGCAAATTGTCCACAGAAGCCAGTTATGATTTTGTTTTTAGATGTCTGTAAACTGTATCAAGTTGCAGCTCATGCTGACCTCAGAAGGTTAATTGGGATGAATGGTATAGAGGAGGGAAAACTCACAGAGTCAGTTTGTGGTTCTAGAGCCTGGACTGGGACACACGAGATTTGGGTTCAATTCCTGGCTCTGCCAGACTTCCTGTGTGATCATGAGCTAGTCACTTGATCTATGTGTGCACCAATTCTTCATCTTGAAAATGGAGACAATCATACTTCATTTCATCCTGACATTTTATTCATACCGCTTAGGGGCATCAGTCATGGATCAGGTCCCTGCTGTACAAACAGGACAAAAACAACCCACAGCAGTCCTTGCCCCGAAGAATTTACAACCTAAGAATATAAGACAGGAGACAACAGGTGGAGACACAGACAAACAGGACCATAAGGAGACAATATTGGTCACCATAATATGCAGTGGTCTCAATACACCAGCTGCCTGACTGTCATTGTGTTTCTTTAGAGGCATCACAGAAAAGGTGAGCAGTAAGGAGTGATTTAAAGGAGGAGAAGGAAGTAGCTTTGTGGATGTTTACAGAGAGCTCTTCTCAAACATGAGGGGCAGCAAGAGAGAAAGCAGGAAAGTGCTGGCTTAAAGATGTAACCAAGTCAGGGATGAAGGCTGGCAGCAAGATCATCAAGATGGGAACTGTCTCTTCTTATGTGGACACCGCACCCAGCACAAGAGGGCTCTGACCTCAGCTGGGTCTCTCAGGACTACCACAATACAAATAATATATTACAATAATAATAATGAGGAAGTTACATGGTGGAAATCTTGCAATTTTCTGGCATCACTAACTCGCTGAGTCTACTCCATGTGATGAGGAGGATCCGCCTGCTTGGCGGAAGCCATCTTCATTTGGTTTCTCACAGAGAAAGGCCATGTTTCAGCTGAGCAATCTGATTGTGCTGTAAAAGGCCCTTCCCAAAAGTCCTCCCAGCCCTAGCTCCTGAGTTGGACTCTGGCAGGCAGCAATCTAGTACATTTCTTACCTTATGCATTTCCTTTAGGAACTGTCTTATTTTTAATTGCGTATTTGAACAACGTAAGTACTGTCCAGTTTTAGAAGGAGAAAACTGTTTCACTGATATCTTAGTCTGTTGTGTCACCAGCCTGAGATGTGTAAGGTAGCATTCCTGGACAGAGGCTTACAATATGGTGTGTTCCTTCTTTAATTCTTTAGATGTATAGTGGTATAATCATCATTTAATATTTGGCCAGACATAAATATCTTCCAGTTTTACAAAGGGAAACTTCTGCCATCAGATTCAGGCAAAGTTTGATCACTAACTGGGGAAAAGGCAGAAAAACCTCAGCCCACAGTCCATTTTAATAACACCTTGTACTGTATTTCCATAGTGACTTCTATCCAAGAGCTATTATTAATTCTAATACTTTGTGCACCATCTTTACAGAGAATGAAACAGAGGCTATCCCTGCACCGAAGGGATTTGTAACCTAAATTAGGCAGATAGTATGTGATGACAACACATAAAGGAAAGAGGGAGGTAATCGGACAAAGGTTAAAACAAAAAAAAGTAACATGAGTGGCATTACTCAGGACAGAGTCAATGGGGTTACTCAGTAAATAAGGTACTAAGCAAACAAATAAGACTAGCAGAATCTGACCATAAAGAACAAAGCTTATAAGCTTTGATATGTTTGAATAGATGGAAGTAGGGAAGAAGGGTAGAGAGCCCAAGAGTAGAAAGCAAAGTGAAAAGTGTGGGTATACAGGTTGGATTTGAATGAGGAAAACAAGACAGGAGGAGAGGTGAGAAAAAAGACGAGTCTCCACCGCGAGGGAGTGGAATAAGAGGAGCCATGGAGAGAATGGGAAATGGCGGCAAGGACAGCAACACAGTGAGAAGATGAGAGCACAGGGGTAAAGGCAGGGATGAAGGAGAGGAGATTCAGGTAGAGCTGAACTGTGCAGTGCCTATAAAGGGAAGACACAGAATTTGAACTTTAAATTTTTTAAACAAGAAAGACAGGAAACTAGCAACGGACCGAGAGAAAGTCGATTCCAGGCCAGCATAGCTACTGCTGACACCTCTCTTTTATTTGTGTTTCATAGAACTCTAACAATATGCTCATCTTTGGACCTGTGACATGGACAACAAAGATCAGAGTCAGTAATGCTCTGTCTATATAATAGACTGTGATTCTGCAAGACCACAGGGAATGCCTAGGAGTTTGCATGACCATGGAAGTGTGTGCTTATGTGAATGAATAAAACAGTCTGCATTTCCACAAACACAAACCTGTTACAGATTTACAGTTTGTGATTCATAGGTGAATCCAACTGAGCTCTGTGTAGCACACCTCACCTGGGTAGAATGAAAACAAAAATAAGCCCTTATTTAAGTATAACGAAAGATCAACTTTGCAACAGTAGCACTTAGGTCTCTCTTTCAGCCATAATGCAGAATTCCAAGAAAAATAAATCCATCCTAATGTCTTTGGCGCATTGCCATACCTGCAGCATTATAGCTCAGATAGAGGACTAAGAATCTTTGCAGACACTTGAAAGCCACCAGCTCTTTCTTCATGAATGATGAAAGAAGAACTGGATTCTTGGTAACAGGATGGCAATCTTCTCAATTACACTGCTACCTTATTTTAAAACTATTGGCAGTAGAAGAATGTATATTTCACTGTCCTGATTGTTAACATAAATTGCTTTGTTTCCCTAAACTACATAATAATTTGAAGGTTGGAATGCTTCCTTGTTTTAAATGGCATACACAGAAGGCTGATAAAACATCAATAAATAAGCCTACATTGTTTAAATAAGCTACAGGGTGGAACCCGAGCCCCACTGATGTAAATGGGAATTCTGACTTCGATTTTGATGGAGCCAGGATTTCACCCACAGACTCCAATTCTCCACTGCCCTGCACTATGTGTAGCCATTTAAACCAGGGTGGATAAAAATCAATGATTTAAAAAATAATAATAATAATAATTCGGGTTTTTTTTATTTAAATCGGATTTTTTTGACAAAATGCTTTTTGAGGAAAAAAACTATCTAAAGATCGTTTTAATTAAGATACATTATAGCTCAAAGATATCTCATCCTGGAATACGGATTATTCATTCTGATTCTATAGTATGAGACAGTATATTCATGTAATGCTAAAGAAAAGTTTTGTAAATGAGTTCCAATAGTTTATGGATTAGGGACCCAATTTTATGGGGTTCCAGGGGCTTCTGTATAGATTATTTAGGTTAATCTTTCTATTACCCAATGGGACTCAGTGCTCAGTCTAGAAGATACATCAGAGATGCTTAGTTTTGCAGTTCTCAAACTGTGGATTTGTGTCTCCAGAGATAACATGCTTGTTAACAGCAAAAATGTTTTTAAATAAATAAATAATAAATATATAGAGGTGAGAAATAACAGACCTCAACCCTATTGTCCCTCTGCAAATTTGTGTACACAGAGTCAATCCCTTACCTCTCTCTAAAAGTGCAAAGTTTCAAATAATTCAATGAATAGAAGATTGTTGAGGGCGGAATAGATTTACAAGGAGAAGAAGTCTGGAGATAAATATGAGAAGGGAGGGACAGGCAGTAGAAACAAAAGTGAAACTGCTTGAGCAGCATATTCCAGAAGGATGAATTCAAACTGGAACAGGTACAAAGAAGGGCCACTAAGATGATCCGTGGAATGGAAAGACTGTCGTATGAAAGGAGACTTGAGGAGCTCGGTTTGTTTTCCTTAACCAAAAGGAGGCTGAGGGGAGATATGATTGCTCTCTTTAAATATATCAGAGGGATAAATACCAGGGAGGGAGAGGAATTATTTCAGCTCAGTACTAATGTGGACACGAGAACAAATGGATATAAATTGGCAGTCGGGAAGTTTAGGCTTGAAATTAGGCGAAGGTTTCTAACCATCAGAGGAGTGAAATACTGGAACAGCCTACCGAGGGAAACAGTGGGGGCGAAAGACCTCTCCGGCTTTAAGATTAAGCTTGATAAGTTTATGGAGGGAATGGTTTGATAGGATAACTTGATTTACTCAATAGGTCAATAATGTGCCACCACTGGTAATTAGTACCGATGGTCAATGTTGGGATATTGAAAGTCTTTTTCCTGAGTGTCTGGCTGGAGAGTCTTGCCCGCATGCTCGGGGTTCAGCTGATCGCCATATTTGGGGTCGGGAAGGAATTTTCCTCCAGGGTAGATTGGCAGAGGCCCTGGAGGTTTTTCGCCTTCCTCCGCAGCATGGGGCAGGGGTCGCTTGCTTGAGGATTCTCTGCAACTTGAAGTCTTTAAATCATGATTTGGGGACTTCAACAGCTGAGTCAAGGGAGAGAATTAATCCAGGAGTGGGTGGGTCAGCTTTTGTGGCCTGCATCATGCGGGAGGTCAGACTAGATGATCATATTGGTCCCTTCTGACCTTAAAGTCTATGAGTCTATGAGTAAGTCTTGAGGTCTTTCTGAGTGTAGCTTTCTTTGATTTGAGATCTACCATACCATTCTCTCATTAGAAGGGAAAACCTATAATGGCAGCAGGCCATAAAAGAGACCCAGTTTGGGAATAAGAACCATTCAAGAAATATATGTTTGCTGATGATGTTTTAAAGAAAATCACACCAGTGAACTGGTGGAAGTCACGTAAGCACTTGGATTTGGAGATTGTTGAAGTGATCATCTCACTTTTAACAGCAGTAGCTTCTTCTGCCGGTGTAGAAAAGAATATTTTCTTCCTTTGGACTAATTCATTCCAAATTGAGAAATTGTTTGGGACCTGAAAAAGCAGGAAAGCTTGTTTTTCTTTTCCAGATTATGAACAAACAGCAAAATGAAGGTGAAGACGACTGAGTTAGCTGCAGAAGCCAATATTTTAAGTTTCTCATGTTGAACTGGCTGACATAGTCGATTACATTTTTTTTAAAAAATATTTCATTTAACTATTTTAGTTAAAAACCATTTTAACAAAAACAAACCTGATTTTAAAAAACTTGAATGTTTAACTAAATTCAAAAAATTATATGCTTGTTTTGTTACAATATTATCTAGTTGCTATTGAAGAAAAAAATCCAGAATACATAACGTTGTTTTAGTTACCATATATACTCGTTCATAAGCCAAATTTTCTTAGTAAAAAAGGGAAGCACCAGAGAAGGGGGTCGGCTTATGAATGGATCATAAAAAATTTCCATTTTAACTTATCCATCTTGGGTGAGGTTGGCTTATAAACGAACCGGCTTATGATTGAGTATATACGGTAAATAAAACAATTTAAATGTCTGTCTGGTGATGTTCTCCTCCTAATACAGCGTGGCAAGAAAATCCTCCAAATATTAATGATTAACCTGTTGAACTGGAGCTAGTTCACCTCCCAATGACTTCATAAATATCTGCTTCAATTACCTTTGGTAAATGAAATAACCAAACAATCATTCATTTTCCGATATAGCTGTAAAACTAATCTGACAAGTTTTCAAAATAAATCACTTAAAAAATGTATAGTGTGTACCTTCTAAAAATGAAACCTACATCTATCTCTGAGTTGTGAAGAATATTTATTAAGGTTCTAACAACCAACAAGAATGCACTTTTATGTAGAAATCCATGATTAAATCGAGTCTTCCTGACTAGTGATTTAAATCAAATCCACCCTGATTTAAACCCATGCAAAGTGAGCACAAAGTGAGTGTAAAATGCTACCAAATCAAACCAGTGGTTTTTCCACTCACTTTGCACAAGTATCAATGACTACACAAAGTATAAAGCAGGGGGGATTGGACCCTGAGAGCCAGATTCTGTAGTCTGCTCAATTCACTTTCTGCCACTTATGCCAACAGTGAGCATTAGAGCAGGCACCTTCGGGGAGCAGTGGCCAGGAATCAGGGAGTCCCAGCTGGCTCCCGTTGTCTGACACGCTACACTATGTGCATCACTTAGTCATAGCGGAGAACCGGGGTTAAACTTTTAAAAAAGGTCATAGCTAAAATCATTACTGAAGCATTGTGAGCTAGTACAAACTGACATAGATCCACTGAGGTCAATGGTGCAACATCAAGTTACACGAGCTGAGGATCTGAGCTATGGCATTTAAAGACTTCTTTACCATCCCACCAGTACTGAATAATAGCAATGAGAGAGGGGGAAAATGCATCATCTGCAAGGGCAGGTGATGGTCTCCCGACAAAAAAAGGAACAGATACAATACTGTATAATTAATAATTTTTGCATGATCCATTATTTATTACTGGAGGCATCTTCTTAAAAGACAGGATTATCAAACTAATGTCTTAACAGCAAATACATGTAGATGAATGAGGGCACTACACCACTAGCCTTTTTTCTGTATGCTTTTATTAATATAATATTGTCCAAGTAGAGTATTTAAAGCAATTAAACATATACTTAACTAACTTAACTAAATCAGTTACCGTACTACCTGTATTAAAGTAGCTAGTTAGCTACACTTAGTTTCATTTACATCACTTCAGGGCTTTCACTGCTACTTTAAAAATTCAATTATGTCCGCTATTCAGTTGTCTGCAATTTTAAACAGGTAAAGTTTCAGGTAGGATTTTCAAAAGGGCTCAGCATAGGCCCAACTAACTAGGAGTTTTACCATTGCTACACTGGGAGCAAAAAATTAGGTGAATATTGAGCACCTTTGAAAATTCCTTCCGTTTAGCTGACGCCCCCTTCCCCCCAATACTGTAGCATATGAGCACCTCACAATCTTTAAAGATTCTGAGGTGCTTCTGGTACATTAATCATAGCACTGGAAGGGACCTTGAGAGGTCATCTAGTCCAGTCTCATGGCAGGATTAACTATTATCTAGACCATCCCTGACAATTTATTCCAGTGCTTAACCACCCCGAGAGTTAGCAAGTTTTTCCTAATAATATAATAATATATGGAGATATACCTATCTCATAGAGCTGGAAGGGACCCCAAAGGGNTACTGGGAGCAAAAAATTAGGTGAATATTGAGCACCTTTGAAAATTCCTCCCCTTTAGCTGACGCCCCCCTCCCCCTAATACTGTAGCATATGAGCACCTCACAATCTTTAAAGATTCTGAGGTGCTTCTGGTACATTAATCATAGAATCATAGCACTGGAAGGGACCTTGAGAGGTCATCTAGTCCAGTCTCATGGCAGGATTAACTATTATCTAGACCGGTCTTCACAATTTATTCCAGTGCTTAACCACCTCGAGAGTTAGGAAGTTTTTCCTAATGTCCAACCTAAATCACCCTTGCTGCTATTGAAGCCCATTGCTTCTTCTCCTACCCTCAGAGGTTAAAGAGAACAATATTTCTCCCTTCTCCTTGTAACAACTTTTTATGTACTTGAAAAGTGTTATGTGCCCTCTCGGTCTTCTCTTCTCCAGACTAAACAAACCCAATTTTTTCAATCTTCCCTCATAGGTCATGCTTTCTAGACCTTTAATCATTTTTGTTGCTCTTCTCTGGACTTTCTTCAATTTTTCCACATCTTTCCTGAAATGTGGCTCCCAGAACTGGACACAATACTCCAGTTGAGGCTTAATCAGTGCAGAATAGAGCAGAATTACCGTATATACTCGTTCATTAGCCCGTTCGTTTATAAGCCGACCCCCCAACATGGTTAGGTAAAAATAGCAAAAACTGTATGACCCTTTCATAAGCCAACCCTATATTTCAGGGGTTGGCAAACTTTGGCTCCCAGCCGTCAGGGTAAGCTGCTGGCGGGTGGGGACGTTTCGTTTACTTGGAGCGTCTGCAGGCACGGAGCCCCTCATTGGCTGGGAACGGCAAACCGCGGCCACAGGGAGCTGAGGGGCTCCGTGCCTGCAGACGCTCCAGGTAAACAAAACGACAATGTATTAGATATTCAATTCAATGATTCCATAGAGTTTAAAATCATCAAATTTTGGTGTAGACCCGTTTATAAGCTGACCCCCGCTCCTTGATGCGTCACTTTTTAACCAAAAATATTCGGCTTATGAACGAGTATATACGGTACTTCTCGTGTCTTGCTTACAACATACCTGCTAATACATCCCAGAATGATGTTTGCTTTTTTTGCAACAGTGTTACACTGTTGACTCATGATTAGTTGTGATCTACTATGACCCCCAGACTCCTTTCTTCAGCAAAGCACATAAGCAAGTAACTTCAGGCAGGTTAGTAGTAGTTCCGTCAAGCATCGGGGGGCGGGGGGGGGGNGGCAGAACAGCAGCAATATCAACCTGCTCAGTCTGAGCCTGGGACATTGTTTCCATTTGTCCTCCTACATCCTCTGACAGCAGCCCTGCTGCCAATATGTCACAACTCTGCTCTAAAGGAATCCCCTTTAGTAGTTTATCTAATTAGTTTTTAGTAGTAAGAGTAATTAATCATTGGAAGAGACGACCAGGGGATGCGATAAATTATCTGTTACTTGGAGTTACTCCTTCCAGCGTGCATTGCTTTGCATTGGTCCAGATCTGAATTTAATTTGAAACTCCATGACCCCCAACACACACACACCCCCCAAACAGGTTATGGGTTTATATTCAGAGACATAACTACCAACAAACAATTATATCAAGCAATGTTTCTTGCACTAATAGACAGAGATTTCCAAAATTCATATTGTAATGTTTTTTGACACTGTAGATCCGGTGGAATAAAAAGAAAACCACCATTAGCAGTTGTTGAACTGATGCCATCAAGTCTCTATAACATTATTTATTCCCAGTGCCAACCTACAAGGTAACAGAAAAAAAAATCTAAATGTCCTAGTCACGAAATAGAAACTTTATGCTAATAAGTTAGAGTTCTTGGTGAATGATTCTTATCTTAAACCTAGCCTGTGTAGGGAATGAAGAGACAATAGTCACAACAAAAGCAGATACAGTGTATCTCAGTCACCTGGAATGATTCTGAGCAATGGGGATAGTCCAAGCTCATTCTGCTTACAGATGTAAAATAAATTGTCCAAATTGCCTTGGATTTCCAGGAGAAAGTCCTCAAAATCAAAATGAAACAACATGCTTTCGCACCAACCCCAATCTCTTGTTTACGATATTTAAACCAAATTTCATTCTTAATCCATTTACAAACAACAAGACAGTAAAGGCACAAACAAAATATACTGAAACATCACACTGTTGCTCAACTCAGTGAACTGTGGCATATTTTCTAAGGCAGGACACCAAAGACACAAATGTTACCTTTTCATGGGGTTCCTTAGGGTTCAAACTTTTTTGTGCGTGCACAAACAGCCATCTGCATCTAATTAGAGATGATGGTATCAGCTGGAGAACATACCTGTGTCATGGGGTGAAAGGCTGAAAACGATCCATAAACAATCCTAAAACTTAGCTCCAAAGCTCCATGGAATGCAGTCGGTGAAGGGTTTAAACTCCACAATGGATGGATATCAACACATTTTAACATGCCTCTTATTTTCTACACTAGAATCTCAAAGAATATTTTAGGGATTCAGCAATTGTCACTTGCAAACAATTCTTTAAAAATATAAACATACTAAGCTCATGTGTAATTTGGGATGAATAGTGCAGGTTTATTTTAACAAAAAGTATTAGTGAAATATTGAATAATGCATTAGAAGTGTACCAGTGGACGTTCTTTAAGAAATAAGCCCTAAGATATTATGGTGATGGACACTGTAGAAAACCTTGACATATACAGCTCAAGAATGCAAATCTTTCACATGGCAACAATACAAGTGAAGACAGTCAGAGTCTCTTCTCACACCAGTACAAATTGGGCATAACTCCATTGAAGTTCATGGAATATCAAATAATATCTGAATCAAGTCTGTAGCCTTTCAGTTCAAGTAAGTAAATAACTGCACACACAACATTGTAAGATCTGGCTTTATCATTAAAGTTACTAAATGTTTGGGTGGGATGCTAAGAAAATAAACAGGAAAATGTAGATACACATTTCCTTGATGCATGCTGCATAATTCCATTTTATTCATTTTGACCATGATTGAGCAAGATTCTTAAGCTCTTGCCTAGCTTTAAGCATCTAAGGGGTTCTGTGGAAGTCAATGGGAGTTTTGCCATTGACTTTAACTGGGTGCCAGGAATCACCATTAGGTCTACTCACATGATTATAGTTCAGCATGTGCTTAAGTATCTTGCTCAATCAGGGTCTTTATTAATAATTTACTGCATGCGGCTCAAAGGAAAAAAAAAGTCACAGTAAATAAAACATTGCAGCATCTCTAGGGCTATTTGCTTTTCACACATTTCAATTTAATACATTCCAGTGGCTTCATAAAATGAAATGTACATTTGTTTCCCTAAAATAAGCATCCAGTAATAAAACCATAAAGTGAAATATAAGTATTGCCAAGCAATGAAAAAAATGTCAACATTTATATCAATACTAATGATTCATGATGTACATTTAGGATTTAAACAGTCCTCAAAAGGCTGAGAAGTACAAGCTTTTTGAGCAACAGAGATTGCAGCATCAAGATAGGCAGCTGACTAGTCTGTGTTGAGGCAGTTCCTGCCCTGTCCTGAGAAAACAACCAGTTCCTCTGCACAGGCATTGATGTGGGATCGCTCACTGGTGACGAATCCCATGTGAGGGGCTCAAAGTGAATCATCACTTGCAGTAGCTAGCTACATAAACAGGAAGCTCAACGTCTACCTATATTTAAAATCCATGCTTACAAATGAAGCCTGCCTAACTCTGCCTGGATAACAGGTTCATGATTTGGTTTTCTTTAACACAGCCAAAAGATGCCATTATTCGAGAATTCGGTCCTGACTGCATTTCTTTGTACACAATGCTATCCACAATTCTAAGAATAAGCAGCTTTCATGATGACCAACATCAGAAAAGAAAAAACTGTCCTAATATAAACTTGGGGGACAAATTTTGGAGGCTAAATTGAGCGATACATTAAGTTGCAGATATATATCTTGGTGTAAGGGAGTCTATCTGGATCTCAACTGATGTAATTTGCATGCCTAGGGGGCAAAAGTTGTTGTAAACAGGCATAAATTAGGTATGTGTGTCTAGGCACTGTAGTTTAATTTAGGCCATGTCTACAGTACAGAGTTAAGTTGACTTAAGTTATGTTGACGATCATAAGTCGCTTTAGTAACATTGGTTGTGCACATCCACACAACGCTCCTTGTGTTGGTGGACAGCGTCCACAGTTGGTGCTCTAGCATCGAGAGAGTGTTGCATTGTGGGTAGCTACCCCTCTGTGCAACTCAACACCCTGCATCGCAGCACATCATAGGGATGTGCTCGCTTTTCCGTGATGCAGTTCTTCCCATCCCATCACTCCATGGGCTTCCTACTTCGTTTTGCGTCATTTTTCAACTGTCCTTGTGAACTGTGTGCCAACCATCTCTGCCTGACAGCACGGATCCTGAGCTGCTGACCGGTCTGGTGATGAGCGCTATGAACACAACATGGCTGGTCCTGCAGTACTTCATGAGCTGTGAAACAAGAGTGTGAATGGGTGATGCCTGCCCTGTTGTGTGCCATGGAAACAAAGAATTCAAGATTACTGCTGGCATTCATGAAGCAGCTTGCCACAGGGGACTGTCGGTACTAGGCTAGGGAAACAAGCACTGAATGGTGGGATTGCATCTCCTAAGGGTAACCCAGGATGCAAGGGGGCATCTCCTGCATGCGTGTGGCTCCAGACCGGCTCCGTATGCTGCTCGCCTGTGTGCTGCTCTGGTCCTTGCAGAAATAATTGCCGGGTGGTGCAGCAAAGTTTCCTACAGCAGGAGGGAGAAACAAGGCCGCTCTACCAATGAACCTTCTTCAGCAGAGGATTGTAGAATACCTACAGGAAAGTTTCCTAGAGATCCCTATGGAGGATTAAAGGGACATCCCTGTGTATATTATTAACAAACTTTTCCCCCATGGACCCACTGCATAGATGCACAGGCTCCATTGTTAATTTCTGTCCCTTATTCCTCTTCTACCATACAACAAAGTACAGGAGAGCTCAAACTCCTTTCACCATTCAGTATCAAAGCAAAATGAGCACTTACCGGAGCTCCCTGTCCTGCATCCTGCGTGCCAGAGTCAGAGTGCTGGGACTGGCTAAGCCCGTCTGGAGTGGAAAAGAGGTCCTGACTTGCCACGCCACCAGATGACCCTGCTGTTTGCTCCATATTGTCCTCCAGCTCCACTTCATCCACCACTTTGTCACTGGGTTTCAGTCTGCTGGCCACTACCCCCAATCCCCCCGAAGTATCCACGGGGCTCTTGGGGGTGAAGGTGGGGTCACTGCCGAGGATGGCATCCAGCTCTTATAGAAGCGGCATGTCTTCAGCGCTGCATCACAGTGACGGTTGGCCTCCCTTGCCTTCTGGTACACCTGCTTCAGATCCTTGATCTTAGCACGGCACTGCTGCGTGTCCCTCTCATGCCCCTTCTCCTGCATGGCACTAGCAATCAGCCTGTAGGTATCAAATCTCCTACAGCTGGAGCGAAGCTGTGACTGCACAGCCTCCTCTCCCCATAAACTGAGCAGATCCAACAGCTCCGGTATGCTCTACGCAGAAGAGCGTTTGCTGCAGAAAGCCAGCATGGTCGGCTGGAAAGATGCTATGTGAACTGTGCACGCCAAGCAAACAGGAAGATGAATTCCAGGGTCTTTAACCGGGTGAGGGGCAGATACTTGTGTACCTTCAGGGCAGTGGAGTTCAAACTGCTGACCAGAGCGGTCAGGATGGGCATTGTGGGACACCTCCTGGAGGCCAATTAGGATGACATAACCAAGCGCAATGTCTACACTGATGCTGCGTCATTCTAACTACGTCACAAAAAGCTCTATGCCGCTCGTCGAGGTGGTTTTATTATGTTGGCATAGCAGGGGAGTTAGATCGGTGGGAAGAACATTTCAGTGTGTACACCTCCACTGTTTTGTTGATGAAAGCTGACTTTTGTTGACAAAACTGTGTAGTGTACACAAGGCCTTACATTTTTACACTCTTTAGTTGCTTCTTCTGCTACTTCCCTGTCTTCTGCCCACTAAGTACCCAAATCACCCACCTAAAACTCTTTTATACCTACCTACCAATTGTGGACCTTGCACCACCTTATATTTAGCCTTTGAATCTGACCACATGTTTTTAATACTGCACCTGCTATCCAACATCTCAAATATACTCCTTGCTGAAGCACAGGAGGGGAGTCACTAAATTTTCAGGAGTTGTCTAGAAAAATGCCATAGACACAAACCTAGAGCTGACTTATTTCAACACTGGACCCACAATTTGTCAATAGTACCCAGTCACCCCAAAGAGATGGTATTTTTCAAAACAAGCAAGCATTAAAAACATTTGACATCCTTCCAAATAAGTTAAAAACCATAAGGTCGCCAATGTATTCCGACTTCATACCCTTTTCCATAAACTCCCTCCTTGTTGCTTATACAGAGACAATAATGAGAGCAAAGTTAGTTAGTCACTATTACAACTGATTTACCATTTAGATTTCCCTGTAATATGACATTTTCATTGGATTACTTCCCTTGACATTTGCCATTGTGCAGGCCACAATCCCATTAGCGGTGGCATGGTGACCGCCATGGTAATTGCTTACACACACAAAAATATTATTAGAAAAGTACTGCATGTATTCTTAGCTATCATTAATACATCTCAGCAAGTAGAAACAACTGTGAGAGCCAACACTGCCTGATCTACCAGCTCTCCACAGACCACCAGCAAGTGCCTGGGAACCACCAGTGGCCCACAGACCACAGTTTGGGAATCACTGTCCTAAAATAATATGCAACCCTCTTATTATAGCACACAGTGTTCCTTGTCTTCTTCAGACTACTATTTTAGCCATTTTCCTAGCAGAATAGTTAATCATAGGATTATACAAACGAATGGCCCTTCTCTGGCATTCATGCACACCCTCATATTGTGTCATCTGGCAGACAAACAATGATCCAACATATTACACAATAGGCCAGATTCTGCCCTGATTTACTCTAGTGTAAATCCAGAGTAACTCTGTTGACTTCATTTAGGGTTAAACTGGATTTATATCATTGTAACTGAAGGCAGAATCTGTCCCAATATTAGTTACACAGAGAGGATTTGCAAATGGAACCATAAACTCCATTTTGTCAGGTAGTAAATCCTAAAACAGAGCCAAGAGGCAATTAACCAAAGAAACAACATAGCACAGAGTTTCCAAATGTTCCCACGGGAGAGCGAGAGAGAACATACATAGCCATTTCACTGTCATTGTTTTACACTGATAAGAACGTTACCATTTTGGAGGATGTAACCTAAAGCTCTCCATATCTTCAGGTGCTGTTTGTCTGCTTCTCCCACTACCCTTTCCTGGGCCTTCTTCCATGCTGCCACTTAAGCATGCAACCTACTTTCTGAATGTGTTGGACTACCCTCTCCATATTAAGGGCCTGACCCAAAGCTCACTGAAATCAATGAAGAGATTTCTAGTAACCTTCAAGGGCTTTGGCTCAGCCCTTAACATGCTCATGAATACTCTCTTCCACCATGATGGCTAAATGAAATTAACTGACTGATCATCAATTCATAGATTGTAAGGCCAGAAGGAACCCCCATGATCATTTAGCTGTCTTCCTGCATAACAGAGGCCATAGAATTTCAGCCAGTAATTCCTGCATCAAGAATTTCACCTATAACATCTGGAAGAATTAGAGCATATCGTTTAGAAAATCAATCAATCTTGATTCATAGATATCTAGTGATAGATAATACAGCACATCTCAAGGTAAATTGTTCTAATGGTTAATTGCACTCTGTTAAAAAAAAGAAACATTATTTGTAGTCTGAATTTGCCTAGCTTCATCTTTCAATAGAATAGTTGACTGGAGATAACAATGGTTTTATATATAGACTATCACACATTGTTTTACCAATAACCACTTTGCCCATTTTACCTCTTTGGTGTACCACCTGTCCATCTGTCTACTTTATGTCTTAGATTATAAACTCGTTAAGGCAGGGATCATACCTTACTTTATAGTTCTATAGCACCTAACACATTATGGGTACTACCGTAAATTAATAAACCAATAATAAAAAAGCTAAATATTTAAAATTCAAATACAAGTTTTCTGACCTTATAATGCAACGTAGAAAAGTATCTGTAGAAGACAATTTCATTTGGGGTTTTGTGGGGAAGAAACACTGAATTTTTATTCATATTCTGGCCCGGGACATTGTATTCCTTATTGTTGATCAAGTCATCAAAAAACTTTGTGGAACGCAATTGTAATGCATGGCTGCTTATGTGGGTCTACTTTATTTATACAAATGTATCTGGAGATAAAGACAGGGTTAAAATCCAAGCAGAGTGGAGTGTTTCAAAAGAATGAACAAGCACTTAGTTTGAATGCTTTAGAAGAGACTTTTTCCCTACCAACCCTGATACTGTCTGCACCTTTTGTTATTATTTATGGAGCACTATGGGCACTTTGCATGCAGGAGAAAGGATCTACTGTGGCAGAGGCAATGGGCTGGGACTCTTGAGATCTGGTTCAATTCCCAGCTCTTCCACAGACGTCCAGCGTGACCTTGGGCAATACTCAGTGCCCCAGATCCTTGCCTGTAAAATGTGGATGATAATTATAACACAGTAAACAAAAGACCCCTGAACTACTTAAGATGGCGGATATTCAATTTCTAAATAAATGAATTCATCTCTCATTTTCCAAACAATATGAGTTCATTTTAAGAAAAATAACGGAGGAGGAATTTGACTGCAAAGATTATTTTAAGCCGGATTCTGATCCCAAATAGGTTTTACACTATGGAGATGCTCCTGAGTTACAATGTTGTGAGATCAGAATCAGGCTGTATTTCTTGGTAGCAGTATGGACATTTCAAGGTATAAACACAGAGCCAGTTTCTGCCACAATTTACTCATGTGGAGTGGTACCTCATTCCTCAAGCAATCCCCATTTGCATCTTTGGTGAATTTTTGTAATTTTTTTTAAAAGGAAGTTATTTGAAAATAATTACATGTCATTTACAAAGTTATGCTAAAGTATCTATACTATTCTCTTTCAGTAATTAACTGCTTCCTGGAGAACCATTTCCCTCCATTCTTTTCTTAATTACCCACTGTTCCTTTTCAGAGTAAACATTTTCCATATATCAAGCACTGCACATTTTTACTCCATTTGCTCCCTAAATGCCAGTTATACACCATCATTACTCGCATTTAGTCTTGCTAATAACTCAAAGGCCCACCTATTTAATCCCTATGAAAATACAAACTGACATCCATTCTCAGGCAGTAGCCTCTGTTTTGACAGCCAGGGCATTGAGCTGCAATGTATTTTAAAAAGCCTCTTATAGGAAAAGCACTAACTTGTAGTTTAAATAAACTTTCTAAATGCCTAACATGTTACTCTATGAGCTGTAGAAGATTACATTTCTCATCAAAATGTGACCGGAAATCTCAAAGAAAAGTAATGCAAATCCCTTTTAATAGTGACATGCTAAAAGAAGCCCTACAAACTTGGACAAATAAACTAATTATGGGTATACTTTCACTGTTTATTTTAAATTAAAGGCAGACATTGCTATATCTGAATTATGATCTGTTCGGGTTCATACTTTTTTCCCCTTTGTTTCTTACAAACCTGTATTTTAAATTGAAATTAACCAACTGATGTCCAAATACTCACAGCTCATAAAGGCAGTCACCAATAAAATCATAATACATTTCACGTAGCAGACAAAACTGCCAGGATAAATAAGTAGTCAGTGTTTATGACATTATAAAAGAAGCCGTTCATAGGTAGCATCTGTGTGACTGACTCAAGCACATTAACCATTAGGAAAACTATGAGTCAAAGTGTCAATATTAGGCACTGCAAAGGAAAAAGCAACACCTTTAAGATTCTGCAAACGTTTATACAGCATATATAGATTATGTTGATTTTTAAACAGTGTGTCCAAGAAAGTGCTCATGAGCTGCTCTCCTTTTTGCAATTTTAAACACTTCAGCATCAGGTGCTATATATAGTGAACAATCACAGCAGTGTTCAGCCTACAAGGATTTTTATAAAAGTTGAGCCGGAAGATGAGCCACTCTTTTTGACTACGGGGCAAGACTGATTTTTGGCTAAGTGAAAGTCAAAATTATGAATAATTTATGCACAACTGGTTGCTAAAAGTAGAATTAGAATACTAAATTACTGATTAAACTCAATGTTCAGAAGCATATAACTTAAATCAGTTAAAACTCAACATATCTACCTCCGAACAGGGAGCATCATGCAAATTGGTGAGTGCTAAGCCTCTTTGCTTCAATCCATATCAGGAGGCAAGGATGACAGGAGAAGATTTCTTTACCAGATGCCATATGATTACTGCTTTACACGAAGCCACAGCAGCAAATGGTGGGTTATTTAACATCCCATTCACAATCAAATTGCTAAGCAACATGCACTGCTAACAACAATTTTGTTACCATCGGTGTCTCTTATTTGAAAGTACAGAATACTGGAGCATCTGTCGGCTCTCCTTAGACTATTAGGAAAACAAACACAGAGAATTAAACTTACAAAAGGGAAGAGAAAGTTACTTACCTTATAGTAACCAGAGGTTCTTCGAGATTTGAGGCCCCATCTGTATTCCACTGGGCCTATGCAGGCGCTCCACATGCCAGGAGCATGTGGATTTTGAAAATAATTTTGAAATTTTAAAAGCATTGTCCATTGGGCCACATATGCGTCCTCACTCACCTCTTGCCCCCGACCTAGGAGATACAGGAAGGGGCAGACCAACAGCCTCTTCAGTTCCTTCTCTGTCACGATCCAAAAGATGGTCCAAAGCAGAGGGGAAGGAGGATAGGTAGCGGAACACAGACAAGAACCACAAGGTTCTTTGATCTCAAAGAACCTTCAGTTACTATAAGGTCTCTTCTTCTTCAAGTACTGGTCCCTATGGGTGACTGACAAGCAGTACTCAAGTAGGAGGAGAGTGTGAGGACACGAGCAGCAGAGCTGAATGAAGAACAACCATTCCAAAGGATACATCAGCAGAGGAATCTTACACCAAACAAAGTCTTACAAACATGTAAGATATCAAGTAGATGAACTTCTTGAAGCAATACCATAGATGTTGCTTGCACTCTTGTGGAATGGGGCCTTGCCCCATGAAGGGGAGAAAGATTAGACAGCTGACAGCAGAGCAAAATACAGCCTTAGATCCTTTCTGAGATTCTTTAAGAGAATACAGCCTGACCACAATCTCTTTCCACTAAGGCGACAAATACTCTGGTAGACTTTGTTCTCTACGTGTAAAAGGCCAATGCTCACTGAGCAACAAGGGGATGGAGCCTCCTTTCTTCTGAGGATGCATGAGGTTTTGAAAAGAACACATTTTTTAATGCTCTAAGGCTCAGATTTGAAATACTCTTGAATCACAGGTTTAATTACTAGCATAATCAGTTTATCCCTTCACCCTTCCCAAGTACAGACGCTCCCCGACTTACGCATGCGTTCCGTTGCAGAACGCCTTGCGTAAGTCGAATTTTGCATAAGTCGGGAATGTATCTCTGACAATTACGGGGAAAAAAAACAAAAACAAAAACAAAAAAAAAAAACTTACAGCACATACAGAACTTTTTCCATAAGTGCGGATTTCCGTAAGTTGGGTTTGCGTAACCCGGGAAGTGTCTGTATTGAAATTGGGTTTCCTGAAATTCTTTGTGTGGGTCTTTCAAATGACAACTTAAAACTAGAGGTTTTTGGTATTTATTGGGGATGTGAAAGAGTCCATGGAAAAAAGATCTGAGCTCTAGTATTCTTGGGCAAACTCTCCTTTTCCTCCATTGCTTTGTAGTGTGTCAGTTATCCACCTGGCTTCCATCTTCCTGCAGCATTTATATAGGCTTAAATTCTGTTTCTAGCACTTCACTCTCCAGAAACTCAGGGCCCAATAGGTAACAGCAGCAGAGAAAAGGATCCTTTTCTCCTGTGCCTATAGATTTGTGTTCCTCAGGAGTTTTATTATCCAGAATGCTGCAAGATGTATCTTGGGGGCTGACGTAGGAGGCATGAGAGGTGGAGGGTCATAGAAAATGGATCCATCACCTGTACCCACCAGCCAAACCCCTTTGTGAGGGGCAGAGAAGATTTAGATACCATATTGGAGACTGCAGCCATTTTGACCCACAGTCTACGGAGAGCCTTCCATTCCCCTTGGCCAAACAAGGCACCCTGCTACTTGAGCCTTACATAGGAAGTCAGTATTTGCCCCATAATTTGTAATGGACTTTTAGACCCCTTTGGAAAAGAGCAAACTTAATATAAAATATTGTTTTCTACAAACTGAATGAACACAATGAAGAAATAGCAGGGATGTTTAAGTCAAACTCAGTATCAACTGGAAAACTCACCCATACCCTAGTGTTGAGAGAGGAATGTGCTTGCAGATGTGTGTTACACAGCAATGGTGAGATACTTTTTTTTTTTTTTTTGCATCCTGACAAATGAATAGGAAACTTTCATTCTTCTGAGGTTTCCCACCTCCCTCAGTTTTCAACTGTGTATTGTGTAACATGAGTGTATTGTGTAATATGAGTATTTTATATTTTTGCACTGTACACTTGCAGGTGTGATCTGACTGCATTTTCCTTGTGCTGACTCTTTAAGGAACTTTGATGGGTTATTCACACTGCAGCACCTCATAGATACATTTCGCAAATGATTTTTTTTAGAGATTCATTCTGGCTTCCTCTTTTCTTAATCCATCATTTGAGGCTTTAGTTTTCAGATAAAGCAGTTGCAATTAATTCATGATTTAGTTCATTGCATTTGTTGCAATAAACAAATGCAGGAAAGGGGATCAGCTTCTAATAACTCAAAATTTACTTTTTTATTATTTCCTCTTCTCCTCCTTTCTCCCAACACTGACCAACATCTGTTTCCCCCAATTGCACTCAATTTATGATAATGAGATTAACTTGAGGACTTCTAGCTGTTTAGCATTTTCCCTCGAGTTAATAAGAAATTAACTGAATTTTTGTTGTTACATTCTTAATGTGTTATCACAGAGTGTAGCTTGCTGCCCTACTCAAGAAATCAGTTTAGTAATACACATTTTTTAAAAATTATTAACATTTTTGGATTTCCTAGAAGACTAGTTTGAAAAAGCTGCCTGAGGAATATTTTTAAATAAATTCTAAATTCACACTGACAGGATTTGAACTTCCTGCTCCTAATAAAATAAACAAGAAGTTACACTAAAACCTTGCATCGTTTCATTAATTTTTTTCTGTAGCTATCCCTCAGCAGTTTTCTATACTTTTATTAACTCCATGGTGCTGCAGGCTTACCAACAAGTGCAGACCCTAACATATATTATGGTATGGCTAGTAGTTGGAAGCATAGGGAATTCTCATCTCCCATTGCCAAAGTGCTAATGTTTGGCTTAGAGTTTGACATTTGACCAGAATGATTAGTAGCAATTTGACAAAAACACCATTAGGTTTCAGATTTCACTTTCAACGTTGAAATTACAGAAGCAAATACAAAGGCTCAAAAGCTCAGTTGCAAATGCTATGGTAAGGAAAGTGACCTTAAACATTTCTGCTGTTAAGCCCCTGATCCTGAAAACTGCTCCGTGCAGGTGTAAATGCAATGAGCAAATGCTCAGGTTTGTCTAAGAGTTAAGAAAGTAATTTAAGACCAGAGAAGTGCCATTTAGTGGTCAGGGTGTAGGCCTGGGAGCCAGGAACACTTGTCCTCGGTTTTGGATATGGCCATACTACTTCCATGGCCTTGGACTGTGTCACTGTGCTCCTTCTCCCTGGTCCCTCCCTCCATCTATAAGGCAGAGGTCTTGTCTACACACTGAAGTTGCACTGATCAATTTAAAACCAGTTTTAAGATAAATCTAGTGACACCGGTGCAAATCAACGTATAGACATTTTAATTTTGGTTTCTGACCAAAATATTTCCAATTACCTTAAATCCATCCCTAATTGATTTATGCTAAACCAAAATAAATCTGCTTTAAACTGAACTAAGAGTGTCCACATCCCTTGCGACAATAGAACTAAAATCAGTTAAAATCAGTTTCAGTGAACCCACAGCAACTCTCTCATGTAGAGGCGCCTACAGACGATAATGAGAACACTCACCGTACTTTCTCCCTCACAAGGCTGCTCTGAGGGAATGTCTGCAGGGCATTCCAAAGATGAATAGTGCCATGGAAGTGTTAAGTGATATTATTAATAAACATAGGTTTTGCAGGACAAATCATTGCTATGGTAAAATTTGTCTATGTTACAAATTACAGTACAGTACCTTCTGTCATTCCCATGCCATTAGGGGGCTTGCAGTGCCCAGCATGGCTCACAACCCAAACTGGATACTGCCGGTTTAGTCCATGGTATAATGCCCGTATGAAGGTCCTGTAATAGCCTGCCAGTCCTGGGTTACCTGACAAGAGAAACACACAAGCATGATCATGTTGATCTTACAACAACTGACAAACTACAATGCAGTTCTGTATAAAACAAACATTTGTTGCTGCATCTTATGTTCTTATGTCTCCTACCTCTGATATTTCTGTACACCTTATTTTACTACAGTACCAAACTGCTTCAATTCTACAGACTATGGGTACTGTATATTTTGACAAGCTGAGAGAGTAACCACAGTGAAAAGTGCATTGCTACCCACACTGAAAGCAATAACTCTTTTTCCATTGACAGTCAAGCTGCTTTCAATGTCCATCCTCTTGATTTCTCTTAACTGTGTCTGAAAACTCATATAAATTACATCTACCTTATATACTAACAAATATCAATGACAATATAAAGTTAGCTTTGGGGAAACCCACTGATGAGTGCAGAATGAAAATATCACAGTGATTTATCCATATCACACTGATGTAGATACTAGACGTTCTGCTACTCCATTCTCTGAAACTTCATAACATTCCTTTATCTCTTTAAAAGCTGATTTGTGTCACATCGGGAATGTGAAGGTATTTCTTGGTCCAGTAAAAGAATGAGACATTTTTCGATCATATCCACGCTGGCAGCTCATTAGATTGCATGAAATCTGTTGTGCATGCAAGCTCAACTTTGGTATTTCCTGCCTTTTCAGTGATTAATTTTGCAACCTTTGTGTTATATTAACAATCATTTCACACGAAGGGTTATGTTATTTGGATGAATGTAGCTGCATGGGGATGGCAATGCAGCACCTCAATGCCTATAAACTAGAAGCAGCTTTCAAGTATATTTCAAGATGAAGCACCGTAATATATATATTTTTAATGATCACCAATACTTATTTAAAAATACAGGCTGGTATTTTCAAATACTCCACGGGACTAACTCCCATTGAAACTGAATGTGATTTAGATGCCTAACTCCCTGAGGGGCCTTTGAAAATTCCATTCAAAATATTTATTGCTTTTAGGGACATATCGTGAAACCCATACTCAACATTCCCTAATTCCATTTCTCAGGCTAAACTTCCAGACTTTGGGGACTGAGAAATTCAGAATGCAGCCCATTAAAAATGCGCAGAGTGCACCATTGCATTAAGGGTATATCAGCAAGTCTTCCTTCAGTAGCACTTAAAGTGTGGGTGCTATCAGCAGGACACCACTTAGAGCTTCTCTGCACACAAAAATTGTACAGCAGTAACTATACCAGTACAGTTATATCAGTACAGCCCTATTTGCATAGATGCAGCTACGCTAGTATAAAGGCGCCAGAAGGGAAATAATCCTGGTATAAAGCTTCTTTATATCAGCATAACTGTGTCCACACTAAGGGTTGTGCCAGTACAATTATTCTGATAAAAATACCCACACCCCTAAGCAAAATAGTTATACAGGTACAAAAATTGTGTGTAGATCAGATCTAAGTTTATTCCACCTCCTTTTCTTTCTGTGCTGCATATTTTCATTTATTTTAAATCTCTCACTTTAGCCCTTTTATTCTTCAGGTATTATACAGTAAATACAGTGTACTGCAAAGAGGTGTTCCCTAGAAAATACCGTATGTTGAATGTGCACTTTCTTCTTCACTTAGCACAAGCAATTAGCTAGAGATAGGTCTGACAGTTTGAGGTTTAATAGAAGTACTATTCTCAAAATAAATGTATTGTTACTAAACTGTACAGATCTAAAAAGACTTCACTCAACACAATTTTATGTATTCAAGCCAATGATGTTCATTAGCAAAATTACAATGCAAACAGATAAAAATATTGTGTGTATAATCAAAGAAGCACTACAAGGTTTATATTAGCACCTGGAAAAAATAATTAGGAAAAGTTAAAAATATGTCCATTTCTAAATGTCTAGATTCTATACAACTGAGCTACATTGTACGTGTCAAGTAAAACAAAACAAAAAAAAGGATTTTTGATTAAACAATTATTTATGAGAAAATAAAAACAGATGCAAAAATATATACCACAGAAATGCTTCAATTATACAGCACTCCTTAAAAATGCTTCATGTAGAGAGGTAGAAAGATATTGAAAAGAACTCTAGGCACCACTTGACAAACATCTTGAACTCACGTTACAAAAAAGGAAGCCTGTCTTTCAGCAAGATGGAAGATGAAAGTAGCTACCCAAAGATATAGTGTATCTGGTCACTGAGAAATGTTCCTGCATTATACTTCAACTCTGAAATACAATGCATTAAAGTGTTTTATGGTCAAGGAATCCAGTTAACCTCAAAGCAGATATTTTCCTCTCTGAATGCTTCTAATATCCATTTTCAACCAGTTTCTATTTTCTTTATTAACTCAAAAACAACTAAAGAGAAAAAAACCAATCTTACAACGTCCAGAGCTTTTACACATTCTCTCCCATCATCAACTAGGGCAGCTAGTATGAAAGTATTCTCATGCTTCAGTCACCTGCTGAAGAATAGTGAAAGTTTGAAGTGTTTATAGGGTACTTGTCAGGCTTTGTGTAAAATCCTCTATATAGCTCATGGCACCTCTGACTAATGCCTTTCTGAGACAAAGGAGATTTCTATTCTCTGATAAATGGAGCTGCTACCTGAAGTTTATTTTAGACAGGGAAGAGAGATAAGACCCATAAAAAGCAGGCAACTGCGCCCCACCCCGAACCCTCATTATAAGCACCTGCTCAGGATAAAAGAAATACTGTGCAGTCAATTGTTAAAATAGCTACTGATACTTAAAAATGTCGTGAAAGGGTAGAAATGAGAACCATTGCCACAAAGTGAGCTTCTTAATAAGAGAAATCAATAGCATGTCAAGGTTTTAACCAACAAAAAGTGAACTGAGAATAGTTAGTAGCTAGTAGTTAAGTAGTAGAGAAATTCCATAGCGAATTGAAGAATAGTTATAAGCAAATTGCTTATTGAGCTTTCAGTTCCAATGGAGTTACTCCAGATTTGCAGCAGTGTAACTGACAGCAGAGTATAGCACCTCGCCCACGATCGAAAAGCCACAATGCCGAAGCCTTAGAAGTGGTGCAAAATGGAAGCCTCTCAGGGTATGTCTACAATGCAGCTGGGTAGACGGACACACACAGGGTATGTCTACAATCTGAGCACGGGTAGACAGACAGACACACACTAGTTCTACTCAAGCTAGCATGCTTGAGTATAGCAGTATAACTGGGGTAGCACAGACAGTAACTTGGGCTAGCTGCTCAAGTACATAACGAGGGGGTCCAGGTGGGCTTGTGCTCAGGTGGCTAGCCTGAGCTGCCACCTATGATACGCCAGCTACACGGTTATATTTAGCATGCTGGCTTAGGCAGAGCTAACATGTGTCTGTCTACCCACACGGGGAAGCACACTCCCAGCTGTACTGTAGACAAATTTAAGCATCCAGTTAAGGGTAACATTTGCAATCCCCAAGCCAGTGCAGTTTACTACCTATTGTATTTCAAACCTCTACACCCCAGCATAATGTTCAGCAGCTTTACCTGGTCAGTCTGAAAGACACAAAAGGTGTCTGTCAATAAAGGAGGGTTTTTTGGGGACTGGGTTGTTGTTTTTAGTGCAAAAGGAATCTAAGCAAAGCATTTCCATGCATCACAATTACAAGGTAACAAATGTTTCCTAGGCAGGCAGCAAAGAATCCTGTGGCACCTTATAGACTAACACGGCTACCCCTCTGATACTTGTTCCTAGGCAGGGGTATCCTTGAGGGGGCCACTTAGGGATCTGGGGCAAAAATCTGTCTGGGGATTGGTCCTGCTTTGAGCAGGGGGTTGGACTAGATGATCTCCTGAGGTCCCTTACAACCCAGATATTCTATGATATCAATGAAAGACAATGAGTTTTAGTCTGTGCATTGGTTTGTGACCAAAATATGTAGTTTTAGGAGCTCTTCTGTTGCAACCAAAATATTATCTAATTAAACAATTTAAATTTTATTTACCTTGTGGGATGAACTGCCAAGTTTATCACAATGATAAATGCTCCTGGAGCAATGTACTACTGCTCATTTGTCCATTCTACAGATTTCCCAATAGCATCAAAACAAAAACCATGCAGCATATCTCGATTTCTTTATCCCAGCAAGTAACTGTTGAAAAATGGAAACCCTGAGTGAATGCAATATGCTGTATCAACTTTCACCATTTGCAGGGTACTCAAGTTTATTTGAGCAACACATCATTTCTCAGCCACCTCAGGGCAACTGAATCATTCATGTATGGTAGCAGTTTCAAGTTCCAAAGATTAATCAATAGGAAGAAGTACATATTAAGCAGATGTCCCCAACTGTGCTTTCTTTGTTATGGTTTTTATATTTTCAAAAATATCAAATCAATTATTGATAAGGAGTGAACACAACAGAAACAAATCTTTTGATTTTGTTTTCTTGGATTAGATTACAAGTTTGATTGATAAAGGTACCACTGTTCACGGGAATACTTAGACTTCCGTAAGGTGTTTGACTGGGTACAGCACGGCATTTTGATTACTAAATAGAATGATATAAAATTGACACTAAATGAATAAAGAGCTGGCTAACTGATAGACCTCAGAATGTAATTGCAAATGGGGAATCATCATCTAATGGGTGTTTCTAGTGGAGTCCTTCAGGGATCAGTTCTTGGTCCTGCGCTAGTGAACATTTTTATTAGTGACCTGGAAGAAAACAAAACCACTGATAAAGTTTGCAGATGGCACAAAAACTGGGGGAGTGGTAATAAACTCTCAGTTTCATAGGATTTATGGCCAGAAGGAACTATCAGATCATCTAGTCTGACCACCTGTATAAGACGGGCCAGAGAATTCCACCCATTTACCCCTGCATTTAGCTCAATAAACTTTTGCATTGCTAAAGCGTATCATCCAGACACACATTCAGTCTTGATTTAAAGATCTCAAGAGATGGAGAATCCATCACCTCCCTTGGTAATTTGTTCCAATTGTTAATCGCTCACATTGTTAGAAAGGTGTGCTTTATTTTTAATTTAAATTTGTCTGGCTTTAACTTTCAGACATGAGTTCTTGTTATGCCATTCTCCGGTAGATTAAAGAGCCCTTTAGTATCTGGTATTTTCTCCCCATGAAGGTACTTAGCTGTGAGGTATGACAATTTACACCAGCTGGAGTTCTGGCCCAATGTTTCATTGATAAACAACAGCAATGCTGCCACACAACTTGACATTTCCTCTGGAAAGCTACACAGACGCAAACTGTAGGTTTGTTTAAACACACACATACGCGCACACACACACTTTCAAAAGAACCAAGCTATCTATATAGTAAGGAAGTATGGAATTGGATATAGTATCACCATCCAAGTTAATTATGTGGTTGAAGTTTTGTGCTCAAAATATAAGTAAATAATAATGTTCATTTTAAAATCACCATAACCCCTGCACACAGTGCAGCAAAGACAGGTAGCTTTTGGGTCTATAAGACTCAAGCATTTTGAATTTTTCTGCCTTTTTTTTTTTTTTTTTTTTTAATATGTAGCCTGAACCTTAGTCAGGAAAACAGGGGTAGCAGATAGCCCCGCATACTTTGAAATAATCCCCAGATTTACTGCAGAACACATAACATCCTCAAAACAATAGTACCAATAAAATATAAAAGTGAATTGTTTAGGTTTGTAAAAAAATTAGTGTACCATTAAATTTAGCAGTAGGCACATGACACAAAAACAACACACAGAGGGCTTGTTTTTGAAACAGGAATAGATTAAAGCGCACTGTGGAATTTTTAGTGCATGGCAGCAGGGTCCACACACACACTTAGTGTGTGACATGCTAGCGAGGGGTAGATTTACACCCATTTGCCAAGAACTAGGCACTCGTATAGACAAGCCCACATACTGCACAATCCAGTTCCTGCCAAAAAAGGGGTAACTCAGGAACACATCTGGCTTCACAGTCATGTTTCCCAACCTAGGGAAACCTGACTACTCCAGGGAAAGCACAGAGTAAAAAACAGAACAAAACAACTCAAAGAGTTTTGGAAGGGGTATAAATAGCTCTGCATCAAGGCATAAGCCACCCTCTAATTTATTGAAGTTAGGAAAGAAATTTTCACCACGTGTACATTTATTCTTCGGTTCCCAAGCAAAACAGAACATGACACAAATATACAGCAGGAGGCAACTTATACACAGCCCTCTCTCTCCTCCAGCAGCTCATCCTCTGAGCTCCCCATAACTTCCTGTTCCTCCCAAATTTTTATATATCTATATATCTATATATCTATATATATCTATATATATATATACACACACCCAGCTACTGAGCCAAATGTCTCATTAGCCCAGCAATTACCACCCAGGTGTCAGTTATCCCTCCCAACAGAAACTGGTTACTTGCTCCCAGCTGAACCTGCACCTTTCTTTGTGCTGCAGCATACTCAGTGCCGAGGGTGCTACCCTAGCACCCTGTCCCAGCAGGTTATTCCGTCACTGCCAGCTATAAGGTTTCTTGCATCTTCTTCTTAAGCAGCTGGTATTTGCCACTGTTGGAGACAGGATACTGAGGTAGCTAGACCACTGGTCCAATTTAGTTTGGATATTCCTATATACACACAAGGTCTAAATCTGACCCACAGGGTGTAAGGAAGTGTGAAGAGAGCATAGAGAATGAGAAAAGCTCTTTGAATAAATGAAGGGAGAAACACAGGCAGCAGTGGATTTACAAAGAGCTTTAGAACTGCTAGATATAATCAACAATTGCCAGAGATTTAATTTTAGAAGCATTCCAGTTTCAGAACTCAGAACTTTTGCAACAAGATTCACGTGATAATTTGTTTCGACAAAATCAAAATGCTGAATGGTGTTTTGAAATGAGCAACTATAAATAAAAGTTTAAATCCGAGGTGCACAGCAGGACCCCACAGATTTCATTTCTGTCGCATGGATTCCAGTTGCCCCCTTCCAGGGCTGCCATGGCTCCCAATTCTGCCTTGAGGAATCATGAAGACAAGTTTCTTGCTCACAGAAACTTAATCTGCCCTTGGCTGCAGTCCAGCAACCAAGGAAGGCAGAGATGTAACTCGCCTATGTTCATGCATGGAAAGCAGCCCACATAGATGTCAGACGGATTTAAATGGAGCATATACAGAATACAATGATGTTCTCACACATGGGAAAAGCTTAAGGAGGCTGACACACACACAAACCTCAAACAAACAGATCTGGCCTCTAAGGGAAACATACGTTTCCGTGACATGCTGGGCAAAGGATTTGCAAATAAGATATATCGAATGTATATTATATTTATACGAATATCATAATAATTAGCTCTTGTCAATTAACTTTCATTTCTTACCTGTGTGCACATACAAGGGCATGATGATCTCTCTCCTTTATTCTTTCCCTTAAACATAGCCAAAGTGCAGGCAACTGCAAGTATCTTAAGCAGAAACACATACAAGCGGGCTTCATTTTGACCCATCATAACTATGGTGCTACAAACTCGGTTGAAGAGCACCTTATAGTTTTTGCCTCCATTATGTAAACAGGGGACCTAATCTGCATTTTGCACTTACAGTCACTTGTCCACATTTACAGACTAGTGGAAAACTCAAAAGGATTCTGTCAAGCACCTGCTGTAAATACAGCTTATTATGTCCCTGAGATTCCCCAAGCCCCTGCTTCTTCCCCTCCTGAACTCTAAACATATTGAATTTTTGCCCAGATAGCTATAAGAATCAGGCTATTTTGTGTGTGAAGAGGCATGTGGAACCTACATGGCAAAGTAATCAAAGAACAGTGGACAGTCTTAGGGTTGCCAACTTTCTATTCACACAAACCCGAACATCCATGCCCCGCCCCCTGCCCCTCCTCTGGGACCCCTCCCATGCCCCGCCACTTCTCTGAGCCCCCCCCCCTCAGTCTATCCCTCCCCCCTCTATCGCTCACTCTCCCCACCCTTACTCACTTGCTCATTTTCACCAGGCTGGCTCAGAGGGCTGGGGTGAGGGCTCTGGCTGGGGGTGTGGGCTCCGGGGTGCGGTCAGAAATGAGGAGTTCAGAGTGCGAGAGGCGGCTCCAGGCTGAGGCAGTGGGTTGGGATGCAAGAGGGGATGAGGGCTCTGGCTGGGGGTGCCGGCTCTGGGGTGGGGGTGGGGATGAAGGGTTTGGGGTGCAGGAAGGTGCTCCGGGCTGGGACTGAGGGGTTCAGAGGGCGGGAGGGGGATCAGGACTGGGGCACAGGGTTGGGGCGCGGGGGGGAATGAGGGCTCCAGCTAGGGGTGCGGGCTCTGGGGAAACTGGGGATGAGGAGTTTGGGGTGTAGGAAGATGCTCCAGGCTGGGATTGAGGGATTCAGAGGGTGGGAGGGGGATCAGGACTGGGGCAGGGGTTGGGGCCCGGGAGGGAGTCAGGGGTGCAGGCTCCCGCCAGCGCTTACCTCAAGCAGCTCAGAGAAGCAGCGGCATGTCCCCCCTCCAGCTCCTACACAGAGGCGCAGCCAGGTGGCTCTGCGCGCTGCCCTGTCCACAGGTGCCACCCCCCACAGCTCCCATTGGCCACAGTTCCCGGCCAATGGGAGCTGCAGGGGTGGCACTTGGGGCGGGGGCAGCGTGAGGAGCCGCCTGGCTGCCCCTATGCGTAGGAGCTGGAGGAGGGACATGCCGGCAGCTGCGCGGCATGGAGGTTAGAAGGGAGCCTGCCAGCCCCGCTGTGCGGTGCCATCAACTGGACAGTCAACATCCTGGTCAGCGGTGCTGACCGGAATCGCCGTGATCCCTTTTCAAGTGGGTGGTCCAGTCAGTCAAAAACTGGACATCTGGTCACGCTAGGCAGCCTACATATTTAAATTCCATCTGTAGGATGAATCAGGTCTGTACCATCCTGAGAGAGATCTCATTGCCAGCCTAACTAACATGCTTGAATCTAACCAGCTAACCAATTGTGCCTGTGAATCAATTCCACAGACTGACGGCTAGAAATCACAACAGGACAGCGCATCCTGATTTTCCATATATGAGTAAGAGCATATGCCAGTGTAGGCTACAGATAATTAAAGTTTGAAATCCCAGATGTGCCTTTGCAAAACCTTTGGACATAGACATTAGTAAGCAGTACTGAAGAGGTGCATTACATTTATCAAGTGCAATGTCATAGTTCAATAATTACCTTCAACTCACCCAGATTTTAAATGTACATAAACATGGCAAGTCATGGGATGTAAATTTATTAATTGATTCCTTATGAAACTTTTGCAATATTCCAAATTCATATTTATTAGGAGTCAGAAAAAAGTTAAGAGGAAGCTATCAGATTGACAAACGGACAGCATAAAAGTTTAGCAGGATGCAGTAGTCTCTTAAGGTGGCCCCCACAACTTCCCATGGGTTAAGCTTTAATAACTTTTTTTCCTTTTCCCTGCAGAGCAAATAAACAATTTAGACCATTTAATTATGTTTCTTGGTACAGCAAAACGTTTGTTAAGCAAGACTGCAGAAATGACGATGTCCAAAAGGGCCACTGAATAACTTAATATGTAAACACTCAAAAGTCAGATGGTGACACTAAAATAGTACTATGTATCTTAAATAAAAAGATATAGGACCAGATCTTCATGAGGTATAAATGCAACATTCAATACGGAGCTACACTGATTTATACCAGCTGAAGACCTGGCCCAGGACGAATGCTCTTTTATGGACACAAGAATAAGGGGAAAATAGGTTTAATAAATCCTAGTATAAACTTTTTTTCCTTAAAATTAATGAACTTGTAATTTTTCTATTTGAAATCTAAAACAATGTCAAATTCAAGTCTTGTTTTCAAATAAGCAAGGCACCCTACTGAATGACCACGGTATTTTTAATATTAGTTTCTGTATTACTTTTTGAGTCAGATAATATACAAAGATAATGAAAGAGAAAAAAAACACATAACCCAAAAACCCAACAAAACAACCCAGATATTTGATAAAAAATATATATAAAATAAACATTAGTCAACCTGTATTGAGGTCTATTTAAGGTAATCCAATTACTTTTTATTTTATTCTCTGAAGGACAATGACCTTATGAAATCAATCTGTTTATACAGTAGAACTTTAGTTACAAACACTTGGGGAATGGAGGTTATTCGTAACTCTGAAATGTTTGTAATTCTGAACAAAACATTATGGTTGTTCTTTCAAAAGTTTACAACTGAACATTGACTTAATACAGCTTTGAAACTTTACTATGCAGAAGAAAAATACTGCTTTCCCTTCATTTTTAAGTAGTTTACGTTTAACACAGTGCTATTTGCCTTTTTTTGGGGGGGGGGAGGTCTCTGCTGCTGCCTGATTGCACTTCTGGTTCCAAATGATGTGTGTGGTTGACTGGTCAGTTCGTAACTCTGGTGTTCGTTACGCTCAGGTTCTACTGTAGCATTCTGGAAAAATATTCCAAATGACTAATTGTGAATGCCCTTTAAACATTTCCAAATAATCTTTTCTAGGTTTACTAGTCCCCGACCAAAAAGCACAGTAACTGACTTCAAAGCTAGAACTCAGTTTGATTTATCTGTTTGTTTTTTTAAATAATATCATCACACAAAAGATAAAATTAGGAGGCCAGTAAATGTGATGTACGGTGTTACTTAGGATGTGGCTAGATCCTACTCCTTTCAAATGGCCTGATCCAAAATCCACTGAGGCCAATGGGAGTCTTCCCAAACTTGGTTGGGTCGTAAGCCAATGGGAGCGTTGCCACTGGCTTTAATGAAGCCGAATCAGATCTAAGGGGAATCAATCTTCTTGGGAATGAAAGGTATGAAATGAGAAAAGAGACTCACGAATGGCACAAAAATTAATATTGGGCAGAATCTGGTTATGCGGATTATTAATAATTTTTAATAAAGTATATGGAGCAAGTTGGAAAAAAATAACCCAATGAAACAAAAGTGGCAGCAGCCAAAACAAGGAAAGAGGGAAAGATAAATCCAAATGGAGTTGGACAAACTACAAATGGGCAGACAAACTCTTATATTTCTCTCCACTGAATTGCATAAGGCAATGAAGTTATGGCTAAAAAACATTAAAAAACAAATGTACTCACAATATTATTTGACTACCATACGTTGCATAGCAAATGGTTCTATGATTTTATCCACCACTGGTGTAGAATTCATGCTTACGTGGAGGTGGGGGAGAAAGCAATTAATTTTTTTTGCATCTTTGAATGTTAAGTTTTCAAATGTAAACTGAAGGTCTCCCAACCTTGTACCAAGGGCCTGAATAACAAAAACTGGAAAGTGTGTGTGTTTTTGATAGTTTCAGTATAAACCAGTTTATAGACATAAAGTAAGCACATGCATAGAAGGACTAACATTAATAATGGAAGAAGATTAGAAAAACTATGTCTGCATTCCTTAAAAAAAGAGAAGATTCCTTTGGGATATTCAAAACTTTCAAGGGACCATCGCACTTTTACAGAGATGTTAAAAGGCAATTTGGTATCCTCTCTCACTCCTGAGTCCTAAAGAAAAGATAATACCTTAGGCTTTGCTCCCTAAAGTCTGATAACAGACTTAAACTTGTATTCTTTACTGACTCTCAACTCAGCCAAAACTCCCACTGACATTAGTGTTCAGGCAAAGGACTGGGGGAAAGATGGTTCCTATTAGTGGCTCTGCCACAGACTTCCTGAGTGATCTTTTTCATCTCAATCAACTTCTCTGTGCCTCGGTTTCTCCATCTGTAAAATGGGGGTGATAATACTGCCCTGCCATGCAAGAGTGTTGCAAAGCTAAACTCATTAGTGCTTGTGAAGTCCTTTGACCTGATGAAGCCTGGGTACTAGAAATGGGTATAAAACTTAAAACTGAGAGATGGAAAGACATGATGAAAATGCAAGTTATTGTTTATTTATTATGAGAGTTTTTACTTCTTTAGGAATGACTAAGGAGTGCTGTCCATTATATATACTAGTATACTCATTGGAGAGCACTGCAACACACAGGTACAGGAGAAGGAAAGAACAGATTGGCAGCTTTGACTTTGAATTTTTGGCTTGGTCAGTTTTTCACAATTTGAACATTAAAAAAAAAAAATCGGTCAGATTTATCCGAGGCATAACTCCATGACTCCTACAGGCTTATACCAGGGGATGAATGAGGCCTGGCCTATGCGCTAATTAGATTCAGAGAGTGGAAGATATGTTTACTTTCTGTGACTTAAAGAGATCAGCAGGTCAAAGTATTAAATGTCACTTCAGATCTGTATCAGCTCAGGCACTTCCAGCGGCAGTGACCAGGAAGGAAGAACTACATTATATACTGATACTAAAATTTTAAACTTCTTATGTATGCAAGATGTTGACTCCACCAAACTGAATTCCCACCACAGCCAGATCTAACAGCAGGTAGTTTCCTCTTTCCTTCTGCTTCACGGGCCAACTGATGAGAAACATTCCATTGTTTAAAAAACATCTCCCTGGCTAAGGATGGCTCGAAAATTCTTAAAGTTTTATATTATAATAAAGGGGCTTTTCCCTCTCCTGTCTCTGCTGTGTTGCCCAGCCAATCCTGCAGCAGCTATCCTTCCAAAAGGTTCCACAATCAAGGACCCACTCCATTGGCAGAGGCCATCCAAACTGCAGAGGGAGAAAATGCATTAAGTTTTCAATGCAAAATGTCAATCTCTCTGATTTGGTAGAGGGAGAACCTGGCAAAGCATAGATGTCACTCACCCTTCTGGTCACTGCCCTGCCCTCTCAAACTTGACAAAGCCCAATCTCTGCAGGGCCCCATCAGAAGGATTTCTGCAGCACTGGGGAAGGAAACAAAAGTAGCATCCCAAACTCAGATTTGACATAGGCCTCTTTCTGCCCGAGGAAGAAGGAAGCATGGAATATGCATAGCCTATTTTTAATGAAAGATATTTTTTCTTGTCTTGAAACGCAGTGGAAGCCGGTGTGATGACTCAGCTGAAACAAAGCACAGCAACAGTCAAATTATACAGTATTACTCAAATATTTAGCGCTCTTAGGACCTGATCCAAAAGCCAATGAACTCAATGGGAGTCTTTCCACTGAAGCCCATACAGTGCTTGTCAAGTGTAGCTCTCAAAGCACTTGATATAAGAGGATAAGTGTCATTATTCCCATTTTACTCATGAGGACAGATGTAAAGTGACTTGCCCAAGGCCTCATAACAAGTCATGGCATTAGTAGGAACATAGCCCAGGTCTCTCAATCCATTACCTGTCCACCACAGCACAAAGCTTATTAAAGTTCAGCAAAGTGAGTATTGTGTCATTATAATTATGCAAGTTAAGTTTACCAGCGGTTGTATCGTGGAAGTGCTGATCAAAGAAAGCACATTGTTTTGATTAAAAATAATATAAATTGGCAAAGAAAATAGGTACAAGATCATGAACTGCCCTCCTAATGACTGAGAAAAGTCTAGAAATTCATAGAACCCAAAGCCAGAAGGGACCATTGTTATAATCTAGTCTGATCTTCTGTATAACACAGATATGAGAACTTCCTCAAAATAATTTCTAGCGCAGATCCTTTAGAAAAACATCCAATCTTAATTTAAAAATTGTCACTGATTGGGAATCCACCATGACCTTCGGTAAATTGTTCCAATGGTTAGTTACTTTCACTGTTAAAAATTTACACCTTATTTCCAGTCTGAATTTGTCTAGCGTCAACTTCCAGCCCTTGGATCATGTTATAGCTTTTCTTTGCTAGATTGAAAAACCCATTATTATATATTAGTTCCAACGTAGGTACTTGGGGGCTGTGATCAGGACTCCCCTTAACCTTCTCTTTGTTAAACTACATAGATTCAGCTCCTCTCTGAACCCTCTCCAAGTTATCAACATCCTTCTTGAATTGTGGACACCAGAACTGGACACAGTATTCCTGCAGCAATTGCACTAGTGCCAAATACAGAGGTTAAATAACACCTCTAATTCTACTCGAGATTCCTCTGTTTATGCATCCTACAATTGCATTAGCTCTTTTGGCCACAGCATCAATCTGGGAGCTCACGTTCAGCTGATTATCCTCCATGACCCCCAAATCTTTTTCGGAGTCACTGCTTCCCAGGACAGAGTCCCCCATCCTGTAAGTAAGGCCTACATTCCTTTTTCCTAGAGGTATACATTTAACATTTAGCCATATTAAAATGCATATTATTTGCTTGAGCCCAGCTTACCAAGTGATCCAGATTGCTCTGAATTAGTGACCTGTACTCTTCATTATTTATCACCTCCCAAATGTTTGTGTCATCTGCAAACTTTATCAGTGATGATTTTATGTTTTCTTTTAGGAAAGTAATACAAATGTTAAATAGCACAGGACCAAAAACCACTGTGGGACCCCATTAGAAACACACCCGTTCAATGGTGATTCCTCGTCCACAATTACATTTCGAGAGCTATCAGTTAGCCAGCTTTAATATGCGCCATGTTAATGGTGTATCTTTATAAATGATGAAGCGCTGCTGCTTGGGGGCAGAAGGAAGAATTACACTGGCTTTTTGTTGTTGTCTGTTTCCCTTCATTTATAAGTTTGCAAAATTCAATCATTTGCAATACATCTCAGTTAGCATGGGAATCCGCAAGATGCTACCTGTACTGTATATGTCACAGTAGCAGAGAATTGTGTTCTTAATAACTTAACTATCTATTTCCCTCAACTGTAATTGTGGAAGGCGGGGGGGAGGGGGAGGAAGTTATTTTGCTCTCCAGGGGGTATTTGACCAGCATGAATACTCTGGTCATTAACTTGAAGCACTGAACTGTGCTGAGTCATCCGTTCCCTTTGGTTGTTTCATTTAAGTACAAATATCAAAATTGCCAGAGAACAGTAGGGGTTCTTTTCCCGTTGTCAATCAGTCCCTTCCTCTCGCTCCTCCGCAGTACTAGTAATGGCACGTTATGTTTAAAGTACACAAGAAGAGCCACATTCTGATATCAGCAAAACCACTAGAGCCAATGGACTAAATTTACCCCAACTTTCTTAAGGTCCACAAACATCAGGAAGCCTGCTAAGGGGCAATTGGGGCTGCATAATATGGTCTCAACCTCTCTGGTGCCCCACAGTGCGTCATGTACTAGGTTCAGCATCCACTAGCAAAACTGCCCTGGAGCCCTGGGTGGAAACCAAACCAAAGCTGACCTTCTCTGGCAGAAGCCATGAGGGATGGTGGAACTGGAGCAATCACTGCCCTCTTGTGGGATGCTGGAGTGCTATAGTGTCCCCCCTCCCCCATCCCTTCTAGATGTCTGATAGTGTGTCTATGCACCACAGGCTCCAAGGCAAATACTGTAGGTCAGTGGTCGCCAACCTTTTTCGTCTGGCAGGCGCCAAAAAAAAACCAAAAAAAACCCCCGAGCGCTGCCGGCGGGCGCCAAAAAAACAAAAAAAACCCCGAGCGCTACCGGCGGAGCAAAAAAACCAACCCCCGAGCGTTGCCGGCGGAGCAAAAAAAAAGACAACTGCTACGCGGGCGCACTTAGACCCCCCGGCGGGCGCAATGGCGCCCNGTCCCCCCACCCCCATCCCTTCTAGATGTCTGATAGTGTGTCTATGCACCACAGGGTCCAAGGCAAATACTGTAGGTCAGTGGTCCCCAACCTTTTTCGTCTGGCGGGCGCCAAAAAAAAAAAAACAAAAAAAAAAACCCGAGCGCTGCCGGCGGGCACCAAAAAAAACAAAAAAAACCCCGAGCACTGCCGGCGGAGCAAAAAAAAAAAAAAAGACAACTGCTACGCGGGCGCACTTAGACCCCCCGGCGGGCGCAATGGCGCCCGCGGGCACCGCATTGGGGACCCCTGCTGTAGGTGCTCCAAGAGCTAGGATCTCTAGGATCTAGCATCAGCTTGGCCCCACTATGCCAACTATTTCCAAATGCCACACTCCTCCCAGGGCCACCAGACCCTTTGTGACCCACTCCTCCCCACATGGCAAGGAACCTCCCTGCTTCTGGAGAGTCATCATCCATCCCCGCACGGCAGAAGAGATTAATTCTTGACAGATTCATCACACTGCCCTCAGCTGATCTATGACTGCTCAGCAGATTAATCACAGCAGAAATACTAACTGCCCTGAACTCTACTCTCTGGGAACACGGTAACCACCAAAAAAGTACCAGAAGGAAAGAACATAAGAACAGCCATTGGGTCAGACCAAAGGCCCATCTAACCCAGTATCCTGTCTTCCGACAGTGGCCAATGCCAGGTGCTTCAGAGGGATATTAAAAGAACTGAGGTTTAGGAGCTGAGTCAGCCATGTTTAACGATGGGATATCTATGTGGCGGTCTCAGCAGTATAGCCAGTCAGGAAGGATGAATCAGCAGTTAGGGTGCTAATCTGGGAGACCTGAGTTAAATTCCTTTCTCTGCCACAGACTTCCTGAGTAACATTCGGCAAGTCATTTAGCCTCTCTGTGCCTCAGTTCCCCCTGTGTAAAATGGGGATAATAACACTTCCCTTCCTCAGGGGGCTGTTGTGAGAATAAATATGTTAAAGATTGTGAGGCACTTGGATACCACAGTAAGAGGGGTCAGTACTTAGGGTAAATACAGCGAGCACAGTGCTGAGAGATCAGATAGCACATGTCCATATAAAAACAAGCTGGTTCCTTTGGCCTCACATTTTACTCAGCCAAAGATATAAAAATCTGAACAGAACAGGACATTATTTTTACCCTGTAAACACAAAGCATCCGTAAGTTATTTAAACATCAACTGCACTTATTTAGATTTCATCAGAGAATCTCAAAATCACTTTACAAACATTATTTAAACTTAGCCACACAGATGAATTATTATCCCTATTTTACAGATTGAGTAGTTGAAGCACAAAGGACTGTGATTACTGCTGTTTTTACTGAGTGCCTTTAGTGTATCTGGTGTTGTTCAAGGATCTAAGGATCTTCTGCTACTACTACAAAAAAAGTCAGACAATACACTACACAACAGCTTCATGAGAACATGGGTGATGGTCCAATCTCGGGATCAGCAGAGCAGATGCCTTTGGAGGAGGGGAGAGATGTGTTACTCTTATATTTTACTGGGGGAACTATGTTTTTATTTTTAAGTTGTTACTTAATTGTCACTGAACATTATTATTTACAACTTAGATACCACACGTGAGAATTGGGCAATAGATATGCTTTGCAAAGAAGCTTTTTTTAAGGCACAATATGAATAAAGGAAGGAGTCCGTTTGGCATGATAAAATAGCCTGAAGCCAATCAATCATTCTGTTACATTCAGCCTCCTTACACTCCACTGGTAATGTCTGAAAACAGACTTTCATGAAGTACAGCTATTACAAAAAGAGTTAGATTAAGTTTATATATATGCCTTCACTGACTGCTTGCACCCCATGTAGTGCATTCTAGAGATGATTTTCTCTTTGTTTGCAGCAAAAAAGTTTCCCAAAACGACAAAACATATTTATGCTAATCTTTCAAACAGCTCCATCTTCTGGCATATCCATTCAACACTACATTCAAAAATCATGACTCACTTATTATCAGTTGTTAATTTTGTTTGGTTTGTAATAAACGGTGTCTGCAAAACATATGGTGAGAACTGTGAACAATAAACATCTGACTGTGAGTGCTTCTGTAGCAATCTCTGAAGGGAAGGAAAGAGAAACTTCACTTTCATCGCTCAACACCGAGGGTTGATTGTACAGACAGTTGTCAGAACAACAAGCGCTCAAGAAAAAAATATTGATATAACTCCTGAATAGCATGAAGGGGCGATTCTGCCACCTTTACTTGCCCTGATTATTATTCATTTTTCTATGCCCTGACTGATGAAAATACTTAAGCACATGCTTAACTTTAATCACGTGAGAAAAAACATTTTAACTTCAATGGGACTCCTCATACGCTTAAGATTAGGCATGTGCTTAAGTGCCTTGCTGAATCAGGGACGACAGGGGCCTGATTCAAAGTGCACTAAAGACAACTGGAGTCTTTCTATTGACTACAATGGGCTCTGGATCACGCCCCAAGTGAGTTGTCCAAGTGAAATCCAGAGGACTAGCATAGAGAGGTACTACTCAGCAAGGAGTAATGGTGGTAGAACCTAACCCTAAACTATGAAAATTAGAAAAGATACAACAAAGAAGCTGCTACAAAGCTTTAAATACGAACTTAAAGATCTAAACTGCTGATTTACAATGCCACTTGCATGACTGTGAGGAAGAATAAACTGACATGGCAGACAGAATTCCCTTCTAAAGAGACTGTACAAAACACATAGCTAGAACAACAGATTCTTAACAGAGGAAGATTATAAAGGCCACATTCTGGCCTCCAGTTCTGACTTTAATAAGAGTATGACCATTCACATCCAAAGTTGTAGGATCAGAGGGATCTTACAAATACTTCCCTCTGGACTTCACTGTGACTATTCACAGCAGAAAGCACTATGTCCGATAGTAAACCTCGGTAGGATTCAGCCCACATGCTAGAGAGCCCAGCCCAGCTTGAGCAAAGCACTTAAGTATATGCTTAAAATTTAAGCACATCATTTAAACACATCTTTAAGGCCTACTGAAGAACAAAAAAAATTTAAACAGGTTTAAGTTCTTTGCTGAATGAGGAAATAGAACTTAATTCATTAACGGTCAGATTACAAAGCGCCTGCTCACACTGGTGAGTAGTTACTCAAAGAAGCAGCTCCTTCAGTAGACTTCAATTAAACTAATCATTCAGGTAACTGCTCATCAATGTCAGGTACTCACATTCCAGACCTAGCTTTCCCGTATCTTAATAGGAGTGAAAAATCAAGAAATCATGTTTCAGAGTCCATGGGTCCAACAAATTAATTTCTAATACAAAAATCTATTGATGTAGTCATTTCTTTAAAAAAAAAAAAAAAAAAAAATCACATTTCCCTTAAGACTGTAATAAGCCCTTCATATAATGAATAATTTGTGAAAGCAGCTGACTGGATTTTATCCAGCAATCTCTGATATTCCTTACCCTTTCCTCTTTGACAAGTTGAAATCCGGAGCAAGCGAAAATAAAAGGTTATTCAAATTGTATTGAAATATATTTCCATTTTTGTACATTATCAAATGGAAGTGAAGGCTTTAAAAAGTACTTCATTTTAAATGAGAATTTACTAAAATTAGAAACATTTTACTTTGAGGATGGACAAGTGACTAAAGCCCTCAATCCTGCAAACATCTACATTTACTCAGGTGAATATTCCCACTGACTACTCATACGAGTAGAATTACACACATCCCTAAGTGCTGGCAGAATGAGGATCTAAGCCCTCAAAACATCTTTGCAGTGCATGTCAATCTTTTGTTGCACAGAAAACCATAAGCAGCTGCCATGTGACAGTCTTAGATTAAGAAGAGCTCCCTAAAAGGCTAAATCTTACAACGAAAAAAGAAATTTAATACTACCAAATCACTGCATGTACTGGTGAAACAATATCATGATCCAATAACCTAGAAGCAATCCAACTGCAAACAAGCAGATCAGGAAACTTGGCAAGTAAGAGAGTATTCTACATGCACAGCAAAGAATAAAAATCTGAAAAGATTCTTGTATATTAATGCATTAAACTTGTGCAAGCACACCTTACCACAAAAAATGTTATGATTTACATTACGCGTTATCAACCATGAACTAAACTTCCTGGTATAAAACCACAAAGATGACAAAACTGCCCTATTTACATCAATGAAATCAAGAGTTAGGATGTTTGGAATGGAGCTATTACAAAGTACTCCTGCAATGAAATGTAAGGAAAACTTTGTGAAGACTGAGCTAAACAGCATAGAGGTTATGTAAGTTTGTACTCTATTTATTTACTAAGTTGCATGTTTTATAAATACACAGACATAAATAGACAGATTTTCTTAAAACAGAACAAGAAATTTCCATCAAACTCTGTGGGCCCCAGTTCAATGAAGCCAAATGATGTTAAATATTGCTATTGTAGATTGTACATGCCACTGCTAATTTTACACTAAACCAACTCCGCAAAACAAAAAATAAATTTTCATGACGTTGTCTGATGCTAACCCCTAGAATGAGCGATAGCAAATATACATAACTTTACTACTGTGAATCTCACAGATTTCAATGGGACAGGTATATGGTAGTAAAATTGAGCATATGCATAAGCATTTGCAGAATCTACGTCTAATTGTGCCTTTTTTCAGAAGAGTATACTGCAGTAAAAGTGTGCATACTAAAACAGTCCAGGCTTTGTCTACAGTGGGGGAAAGTACTTTGTTAGAGAATGCGTTAACTAACCTATGCTAACTAACATGACGTTAAACAAATTTTGCACCAAATGTGGATGAGGACAATCCTATTTAAAAATGCATCAGCTGGTCATGGTTACATTAGGATTAACTCCACTAAAGTCTATGCATTTTAACTGCTGTAAGACACTGTCCATGGGTTTAATCCTGCAACACTGAAGTCAATGAAACCTTTGCTATCAACCTCAATGAGTGCAGGATCAGGCAGTATTTTTGAATCACCTTCCATATTTACAAGTCAAAGCTGGGAGCAATTTGACCCTTTATGTATGGTTTTGATTAAACAATGAAAAGGAAATAAATATACAGGACATATTCCCAAATCCCCTGCAAAGCTTGGGCCTGTTGCCATTGACTCCAGTGGGAGCAGGAGCAGGTCCTTAGCATTTTAGTATCTTTCCTTTCTGTACTCTAAAAACAGTTTGATTTGATTACACATAAAACAAGTCATATGCTTGAAATTTATTAGACTGGAAAAGTATGCACCAGATCATTCTAATAAGCAGAACAATGAATCATCATCTACATTAGAACTAACTATATTCGGTTCAGACCAGCGAGTGCCTGGCTCCACATCCTCTGCTTCTGGGGCGAGACTCACCCTTCAGCTCTTGCCTGGATTTTCCTTTCATCAACCCACTACTCAGCCACCCTTTTGCCCTTTCTTGCACTGCCTCACCCTATAAAAGGAACCGAACAATAAATACAAACCTTTCAAGTGTGAAAATTCCAGTGCTGGGAAATAATTATTTATCATTTTGTGGCTCAAACAGTTTACAAAAGCTAGAGGGAGAACGGGGTGGAGGGGGGAAACTCACCTAATTCTGAATGTTTATGTCTGGGAATATATTGCAAGGTGATCAGAGATCCCAGATTTTCTCAAGGCCTGCTCCAGTGTCTTAGATGTTCCACAGTTAACAGAGATTCTGTTGAATTACACCTCTACCGCGATATAACGCGACTCGATATAACACGAATTCGGATATAACATGGTGCTCCGGGGGGGGGGGGGGGGGGGGGGCGGGGATGTGCGCACTCCCGTGGATCAAAGCAAGTTCAATATAACGCGGATTCACCTATAACGCAGTAAGATTTTTTGGCTCCCGAGGACAGCGTTATATCGAGGTAGAGGTGTATATACATAGGCCAACACCAAAGCAGAAAACTTACAGTGACAGAAAGGTTGAGTTATGAAAAATAAAATTGATATTACATTAAATCAGCTAAACTACATTAAACAGGTGGTCAAAGCAAGGGGTGTGTCTCCTGTTCTTGGTTTTGCCACTGACTTACTTCTCCATGTCTCAGTTTACCCATCTATGATACGGATATAAAACCATTTTATAAACTTCCCACAGGAATTTTGTGATGTTAATTTATGTTTTTAAAACCTTGGATGAAAGGCATTATAGAGAATTGTAAATTATTGCTATTAGATTATAAACTACAAAGTAAAGAAAATAATTCAGGGAGGAAAAGTTATAAGTAGAGCTGGTCAAAAAAAAATTTAGATTAAAAATGTTTTTCAATAAATTGGAAATGAAAAATGTACCCATTCCCTCACACGCACAATTTTTTCTTTCCTCCTGTCCCTTCTCCTCTCTGCCCTTCCCCCCCACACCCCCAGTTTTCCTGCTGAATTCAACAGAATGAATGATGTTGGGGAATTTTGTTTCATTTTCTTTCTTCCTTTTGCAGCTTTGCAGTTTTTTAAAGTTTCCTCAACTTTGGACAACTTGCAGCTTGTTAAAAAAGAAAAGAACCCCCCCCCCCGGACATCATTTATTCTATTGTATCCAACAATAAAATGAAAAAGAAGTAAAGAGGAAAAGCAGTGGGGAGTGGAAAAAAATAAAACAAAACAGAACTGAAAGATCAAAAGATCTAAACATTTTGAGAAAAATCTTCAAGAAAAGTTTCAGGAACCAAAACATCATTCCATTTCTAAATCCATGAAACAAAGATGACTTCAACATATACCGCCAAGTTTTTTCATTTTTTGACCTGCTCCAGTCTGTAGCTAATGTAAACGAAGAATGAAAACCATCCTAAAAATTAATCATAGATAGGACCACATGCTATATTTCAGATTCAAAGTAAAGCTTTCCCAACTTTAGGGGTATTTTCATCTCGTTCTCAGAGATGCATATGACCCCAATACTGTAGCATCTTAGCACTTCTCAGCCTTCAGTGTATCTTCACAGCAGCCCTGTGAGGCAGGGAAATGCCTTTATCCCCATTTTACAGGTGGTGAATGGAGGCTAATAACAATTACTATTATTAGCGTACTATGAACTATAAGAAAAAGTTATAAGTAAGACTAATGCCCAAATCCTCAAAGGTATTTAGGTGCCTAATGCCCATTGAAATCAATGGAAATTAGGCCCATAACTACCTTCTGAAGATCTCAATTTAAGTGACTTGGCCAAAATCACGCAGAAAGTCTGTGGTAGAGCAGGGAACTGAATCCAGGTCTCCCAAACCCCAGGTAAATGCCTTAAAAAGCAGACTACCCTTCCTGATCCAATTTGCATGTTTAGCAGGATAAGAGCTCTCCTTTGGAATAACAGTGTGGGCAAGTACCCCAAGCACTCCTTTCCTGGGGTTTTGCTTTATTAAACAAAAACAATAAATACTCTTCCCAGGGATCCTCTCAGGACTGCTCAGACCTAGATCAGAGGTGGGCAATAATGGAAAGATTTCTAGATATTTCAGATGATTATTTCTGCAGTGATGCCAATTCTCATGGTTTTACCATGTCAATCACAATGTTCAGCTCATTAAAAAACATAATCTTATGGTTGGAGAGAAATGCTTGACAGTGTGAAACCTCAAGGCCCAAGAATCAGAAGGCAAATCAAAAGAACCCATTTAAAAAAAAAAATTTTTTTTTTTAAGTTGATCTCATGATTTGGGGGCATGGGGTGGGAAAGGAGGGCTGACTCATGATTTTTGAATACTGGGGATTGGCAAGTCTGGTATTGCAGTAAATCATGGATCAAGGCCACTGTGCTAGCAGAGGTACAAACAAGAGTCAACAGGTAGACATTCAGAATGTAATAATCTACATCAGGGGTAGGCAACCTATGGCACGTGTGCCGAAGGCGGCACTTGAGCTGATTTTCAGTGCCACTCACACTGCCCGGGTCCTGCCCATCAGTCTGGGGGGCTCTGCATTTTAATTTAATTTTAAATGAAGCTTCTTAAACATTTTAAAAACCTTATTTACTTTACATACAACAATAGTTTAGTTATATATTTTAGACTTATAGAAAGAGACCTTCTAAAAACGTTAATCTATTACTGGCACACGAAACCTTAAATTAGAGTGAATAAATGAAGACTTGGCACACCACTTCTGAAAGGTTGCTGACCCCTGATCTACATAATACAAAGTCCTATTATAGGCACCTCATGCAGCAATATCTATAGTTAAAGTTGCCTGACACTTTCAATTGTAAGACTGTTTTCAGTTGCATACATATAAAACAGGGGTAGGCAACCTATGGCACGAGTGCCGAAGGCGGCACACGAGCTGATTTTCAGTGGCACTCTCACTGCCCAGGTCCTGGCCACTGGTCTGGGGGGCTCTGCATTTTAATTTAATTTTACATGGAGCATCTTAAACATTTTTAAAACCTTACTTACTTTACATACAACAATAGTTTAGTTATATGTTATAGACTTATAGAAAGAGACCTTCTAAAATGTTAAAATGTATGACTGGCACGCGAAACCTTAAATTAGAGTGAATAAATGAAGACTCGGCACATCACTTCTGAAAGGTTGCCGACCCCTGATATAAAATTTTGCCAAACTGTTTGGGCTGAAATGCTTTATGTCGGTCATCGGCCTAAGGCACTTTCCACACTTTTTGGAAAGTTTCACCTAAAACAGTTCAGCTGCTTCCGAGAACGAGGTGAGGGAAAAATGCATTGTTTTGCCCGTGTTAAAACTACCTTACAATTGTTAGGCAAGAAACTCTAGAGCCTCCGAGCTTTGCAGCAGGGACTTGAAATTTGGCAAGAGGGTCATGCTGGTGTTGGCGATGTGCCTTTTTCTGTCCCTTAAAAAAAAAAAAAAGAAAAGAAAAGGAGCCCAAATCATTCCTAGTTATAAATCTCTGGAAAAAAAAAATGCACTTTGTATATGCTCAGTATTAAGAATCTGGAGGACAGTTTCTCTAAAGATTCTGTCCACACCAAGCATGCGCCCTCCCCCTCACAGCCTCTATATGCTAACCAGATGGTGCATGCACGATCCCCAGAGACCAAATGAACATGTCCCATCCCAGGACTGAGCAGGGCTTCTCCTGCAATTGCTCCTCTCCGCTGCTGGGTGCCAGAGTGGGGCTAGGTGCCAGAACTGAGAGCAGGCTGATTGTCTCCTCTGTGCACTCAGTGCTCCCCCTGCCAGTGCCCAGGCAGAGAAGAGGAAACACCTTGACTCGTATGCAGAGGGGTGAGAGAACGGCACAGGAGGAGAATTGGAGCTGGTGGAGAAAGGGGTCAAGGATAGAGCTGGTTGGAAATTTTCAGACAAAACTTTTTTTGGGGGTGGGGGGTTATAAAATGCTAATTTGTCAAAACCCCGAACTCTTCATCGGAATGTACCGGAAAAACTTCCATTGGGAAAGGCTTTTCAGGTCCAGGATGTAATTGCTGGTTAAAACCCACCCCAGAATAGCCTGGGATGGAGGAGAGCAGCACAGCCTGAGTGTCCCACATCCCAGGTGAGTGCCCTAACCACTGGCTATCGGCTATTTTAGGGCAGATCTCTCTCTGTTTTTTCATGAAAAACATTGAAAGGTCTTGGTTTCATTCTGATGTGGAATGGGAACATTTTTGAAAAATCTAAAAATTTCATGGGAGGGGAAAACTTTTTCCTGATCTAGCTAGGAGCTAGGAAAGGGCAAGGAACACGGAGGGGAACAAGGGGTGCATGAGACGGGCTAAGGCTAGTGCTGAAGGGGAAGGGAGTAGCAGGGGTGAAAAGGGGCTTGGAAAAAATAGTATGTAATCACATAATTAAAGACTGTCATAATACTACTCACAAGAGGGCAAAAAGAAGGTTGCACAGGAAACCTTAGTTCCGGCATTTCCTAACTTTTGAGTGCTTGGAGGAAAAACTTGACATCTGCTTTGCTTCAGTCAATATTTAACATCTCAGGTCAAAAAAATATTAGCAATCACCTGAAGAGAAATTAATACATATATACTTAATCAGAATCAAATCTTGGTTGGTTACTCTATAGCTGCTAACTGCTAGAGCAAAGATTAGCCCTGTAAACAGATCACTGTATCCATGGTAAAGTGTCATTCAATTTTTAACTTTTTAACACATAAGAAGGTACTTTGTTAACTGCTAGGAACCAGGAGGTCATTATTGCTACTATAAACTGTGAAAACGGAAAAAACAATTATCTGGTTATGGGACTGGGGGAGAGCCAAGGGCTCTCAGCTCCTCCAGCTGGTTACTGACTGCCAGGAAATGCCCTCACCATCATTCATTATTCCTTAGTCCAAAATTTTGTTTAGCAACCTGTTTCTTTTTAAAAAAATTGTTTTTACAGTCAGGGGAACTTCCAATTTGTACTGAAAATAAATGGCAAAAACGTGAATCAGCTGTTAGTAAAGCCTCCCAGACCGCAAGGACAAATGTTGCTATGAACATTTCACTTCTGCTCCTTTGGCCAAAAGACGTTTACTAAAGTTTTTGCAGAATGGTTCTCTCGGAAACTATATCAATGTAGTGCTGCCACTCCACTGCCTGACACATAACAATTCTTTTCCCGTCTTCACCACTTGAACGCAGGAGCAATGTTCAGGAAGGTCTTGGTTTCATTGTGTTGCCAAGAAGGCTAACGGCATTTTGGGCTGTATAAGTAGGGGCATTGCCAGCATATCGAGGGACGTGATCGTTCCCCTCTATTCAACATTGCTGAGGCCTCACCTGGAGTACTGTGTCCAGTTTTGGGCCCCACACTACAAGAAGGATGTGGAAAAATTTGAAAGAGTCCAGCGGAGGGCAACAAAAATGATTAGGGGGCTGGAACACATGAGTTATGAGGAGAGGCTGAGGGAACTGGGATTGTTTAGTTGGCAGAAGAGAAGAATGAGGGGGGATTTGATAGCTGCTTTCAACTACCTGAAAGGGGGTTCCAAAGAGGATGGATCTAGACTGTTCACAGTGGTACCAGATGACAGAACAAGGAGTAATGGTCTCAAGTTGCAGTGGGGGAGGTTTAGATTGGATATTAGGAAAAACTTTTTCACTAGGAGGGTGGTGAAGCACTGGAATGGGTTACCTAGGGAGGTGGTGGAATCTCCTTCCTTAGAGGTTTTTAAGGTCAGGCTTGACAAAGCCCTGGCTGGGATGATTTAGTTGGGATTAGGTCCTGCTTTGAGCAGGGGGTTGGACTAGATGACCTCCTGAGGTCCCTTCCAACCCTGATATTCTATGATTCTATGAAAGCATCTACAACATGGGACAACACTTATTTAATTCGGCAGATCTGTTTTGGCCTTCCAAAAGTACATCCACTGAAAGCAGACTGCATGCTACAGACTTTGGTCCCAATCCTGCTCCTTTGAAGAGCTCTGCTGACTTCAGTGGGGGTCTGCCCATACAGAGGTCATTGCAGGAACAGATTCTGCCACCCTTACTTGTGTTAGCTGGTGCTTACTTCACCCTTAAAAAGGTGGCAACATCTGATTTTTATTTATTAGGAGCATTATTTCTCAACTATCGGTTAAATAGTGATAGTTTTAACATTAGCTGATGTGTTAAAATGACATGATTATCCAACTCCAGTAGGTACCACACAAAATGTAGTGCCCAAGTCCCAAAGAGATATACCCAGAAATATCAAATACACACAACTTTGGGGAGGCTTCCAAAACCTTGCATAAGAATCCAACAATGGAAACAGCATGCTTTTTTGCTATAGAAATGGACACAAAGTTTTTAAGGCATTGGGTGTTTTTTTTAATACACAATATGATTTTCGCCAATCACAGTCCAGAAATAATACATATTTAATGTATTTTCACACAATTAACATTTACAGGCCTGATGCTAAGAGGTCAACTACCACTGAAGTAAGATCAGAGCATCTATTTTTAATGATGCAACTTGTTTCCAAATACACCATACCCCAAACAATTATTAATTTTTTGGACCCGCCCCCCCTGAGTAGTTATTTATAGCACCAGAGTATACTTACAAATAAAGAGGTTTTTTAGTCAAACACATGAAAAGGAACTGGAAAACCAGAAGGGTCATTCATTGCTTCATTGTTTCTCAGGCAATTAACATTATCTCTAAAGTACAGTACTGTGATGGAGAGAAGAGAGTTAAAAGTACCAAAATATTTGCCCCCCAAGCCCAATATAAGCAAACACTATTGAAGTCACTCAACATCATTATAATTGTTGTACTATACTGGATCACTGGAGGACAACTCTTGCTTCCACTGAAATCAATGGCAAAACTCCCGTTGATTTCAATGAAGCTAGATTTTGGCTCTTAAATCTTAACTCTATTTAATCTGGCAAGTGTTAACAGTTTTGTACGTACAAAATTTAATAATGTAATTTAAGTAATAATCTTGGATATTTGTTATATCAGTTGATTTAAAGGGTAGTTTAGGCTCAAAATCTAGGATTTTTTAAAGAAAAATATTACAAAGCTCACATAAGAAGAAATTATTTTAATCAATTATTTTCTTTTAAATTGCAATTGAAACTCTTCCCTGTGAATTTAATCATCCACTGGACATGTGTGCAAGGCTGAGGAGGCAGCATTACCCTAAAGGACAAGAGCTGCAAAGTGAAACTGACCAGGAAGAGAAGCAAAACTGGCCTGCCTCCTTCAACTGTTCAAGATAAATATGATTCAGAAAGCGAGTGAACAGCATAAGGAGCACATCAGACTTTGTAAATTTTCACTTTTATTCATGTAAAGCACTACTTGTAATACAGATCATAAGAAACCAGATGAAGGATGATTTTGTGATTAAAGCATCAGGAGTTTGGGTTCTATTCCTGCCTCTACCTCAAACTCCCTGTGTGACGAATTGGGTAATTTTGTCATATTTAATTTTAACCTGCCAGTGTCCTTTTAATTAGAGCTTTGCATTTTTTCTAAACTTACCTGGAATAATCAGAAATAAGAGCCTGGGGAGAGTTTTACTTTCAGTTTCCAAGAGGTCTTTCCAGGGCCCACACTTTAAGACCTGAGTAGCAGCTCCACAACAGTAAATAAATTCTTCATACAGAGGGACCTGCTCTTCTGATCCTGGTCTTGTGCTCTCTGCTAAACAGAACAAGAGGCTGTTATAACATATCAGTAATTATCTATGTATAATTAGCACCACAGCACTACACACCCCATAATTAAACCATAAATAACTAAAGAAACCCAGTTCCCATGTCCAGTGTTCAACTAAACAACAACCTGATTCAGTGACAGCTGCTTTAGTATATTGTAGACATTTGTATAAAGATACCGAGGCCACTAAATTGGGGGTGCATGACTCTGACATATACATTGATCAATCAGGCCATAACACAGTACAACTGTTACACCTGCTACCCCTCTGGGTCCATCCATCTTGCAATACATCTCATATTGCAAAGCTGCTAGTGCAAAGACTGACGGGGGTTTTCTGGACAAGGAGAAATCACCCCCAAAGCTATATATTTACAGTTTTTACTTTTGGTCCAATAGCAGGAAACATAACAGAGAAGGATTACTTTATATTTACTGAAACAGGACAAGGAGGTCCTCATTCAACAAGATAAACTTTCAACAATGTGAGTAACCCCACTGACTCAGATGCTTAAAGCCAGGCATGTGCTTAAGTACCTTGCTGAACTGTGGCCATAGTAAGACAACTGGGTTCTATGCTAATGCACAAAAGATGCTTTGCTCCAAACTCCCTGTGTGACTTCTTGGACAAATCATTCAATAACTTCTCTGTGCCTCAGTTTCTCACACCATAAAATGGTGATAAGGAGAATTAAGCAGAGCTGTGGCAAATGACAATGTTTATAAAGTGCTTTGAGAGCCACAAGTGGAAGACTCTAATACTGAAGATGCGACATGTTGTATAACAAGACAAGACATGACTGCAAGTGGACACTACTGACCAAGTAACAGACGTGACACAGCATCACTGTTAAAGTGAAGCTGTCAGCATCAAATCTGGTCTTAAGTACTTTAAGTTACTGCTTCTGTCTCCGAGTTCCCTTTGTCAGTTATTATGGATTTTACATATTCCTAACTTTTTAAAGAATGTTTTCCTCTCCCCTGAAACTGAGTACAAAGACCCAAAACAAAACTAACAGTGGAAAACTGACTAGCTAAGAACCAGATCCTGCATTCAGATCCAAGCAAGCAGGCCATGGAACTCCAGGGAGCTCAGTGTGGGAGCAAGGTTCTACCCAGGTATAATGGGCAGATCCTTGTCTAAAAGGAAAGAAACAGTGTATTGATTAGGCACAACTGCCCACTAAAAACGAACTGGGGGGGGAGAGAGAATATTTTCTCCCTTAGGCATTACAGTACATGCAACAATGGTAAGGTAGTAAAAATTATGTTCCCCCTTTAATCTCAATATGAATAACAATGACTCTCTGCAGCTCTGAGATGGGGTGCTCACCCCACACTTACCCTGATGGGGCTAATAGAAGCCAGTTAGGCCAATTAACCTATTAGGCTACAAACTGGAAGAATTTAGGCCAACAGAAAAGCCCTAATTAGGGGAAGCTCACCTGTGCAGCAACAGTCAGGGCTTCTATAAAGCCAGGGAGCTGATAGCAGAGAGGGACTGCAGGGAAGTATTCTGCAATCACTCCATGGCAGAAGGGAGGTCTGTTTAGTGCTACAGGGAGGAGGGAGTTCTGGGTCTGGCAAACCCAGGAAAGGAGGGAAGCCAGAAGGTTAGAAAAGGCTCAGGTGAAAGGCAGTAAGGTCCAGAATGAGACAGACCTCAGTTGCTCAGAGGGTCTTTGAGCTGGAACCCGGAATAGAGGGTGGGCCTGGGTTCCCCTACCAGCCGCTGGGGAAGCGGTACCATGGGGCAGTGAATGGGAAGACTGCCTAAGACTGCTGGTAAGGAAAGCCTTTGTTACCCCAGAAGGGGGAAACATGCACAGTGAGGTGACTAGAGGGCCAAGTCACAAAGAGGGAGCACACTGAGCCTCAGAGAGTGAGAGAGAAAGCAGCAGCCAGGCGTGCAGTGAGCAGCAGAAGGGGGCCTCACATCTGGAAAGAGCTAATCCCCAGCGCTCCACCTGCAGTGAGTGGACCCCATGACAGGCTCAACAAGAACATACCAGTTTCACTAAACACGGAATGGGAGGTGATATCAGCATGACATACTGATGTGTGTTACCATCATCATCTATCATTTGTATTCAGGTAAGGCCCAACTGAGATCAGAGCCCTCATTGTGGTAGGTGCTGTCCAAACAGATAGTAAAAGACACTCCCTACCCTGAAGACCTTATGATCTAAATAAACAAGTCAGATAAAGGGTGGCAGAGGAAAGCATCGGAGAAATTACTTGCCCAACATCACAGCCAGTCAATGGTCAAACTGGAAATAGAATCCACATTTCTTAGGCCACAGTCCAGTACCCTGCCTCCCAGCCTTGTGTGTACCCTCAACCTCACTTCCACTATAATGTCGTTTTTGTCTGGGAATATTTATAGGATGCAAGAAAAGGTCTTCATCGTCTAAAGCTACGTTGGCTTGTTCAAATTATATATCTGTGTCAAAATTTAATTTCAATGTGTTTTCTTAATTCTTTAATTGTCTGAATACAGCAATGGAAAAGAAAACAATGCACTATAATATGAAAATATAAGGGCCACACAAACATAACAACCAATACGTATATTCATCATTTAGACACTTTCTAGTATCCAAGTGGCTGTCACCTGGGAACTGGATAATTTTGTTAACCAGGAGCTTTTGTTCACCGCTAGACACAGCTGTAATATTAGTCAAAAAGGTGTGTGTGTTCATCAACTCACTAGTTATGAATAAAAATGTCATCAACGTGAACTATGACACGCACGTGAATGTTTGCCAGAAGGATCATTTATCAAGAAGTGGCAGGTGCATTTGTCAAACCAAAAGACTTGTAAAGTCATAAGCCTGGCCCTGTTTCAATGTTATTTTATACATATATCATCACTTGGGGATGTTACCCAAGAAACCCTTAACGCCAACTGGAAAAGAGGTTACAGCAATGTCCTAGTTCTGGTATGTACGGTATATTCTGATTCATCAAAGAATGCCACGTGACGTCTTAAATGTATCAAGGTATGAGCCACCACAAGAATTAACAAACAAACAGGTTTTCTGTCAGACAAGAGATCTTTATTCACCTCTCTCTGTGTCAGATGTAAATCAAACACTGAAAACTAACATAATGGATACCCATTTACAGATGAAGTCAACAGAGAAGGAGCACTCAGGAAAAAGAAGCCCTGGGTGGTTATACTGTCTCTATGTACAGACAAACTTTGGGGAGTATAAGGAGATGGCAAAGAAGACACACTCTTTTCCTACACTTATGAAGTAAATGGGTAATGCGTTTACATTGATGAAAATGGGATGTCAGCCAACCTTGGTCGAAATGCTGGAGAGGACTTTTGGGGGTGAGATAAATTTCTTGAGATAGGAGGTTAACCTAACATAAGAACAGCCCTACTGGGTCAGACCAAAGGTCCATCTAGCCCAGTATCCTGTCTTCCAACAGTGGCCAGTGCCAGTGCCCCAGAGGGAATGAACAGAACAGGTAACCAGCAAGTGATCCATCCCCTGTCGCCCATTCCCAGCTTCTGGCAAACAGAGGCTAGGGACACCATCCCTGCCCATCCTGGCTAATAGCCACTGATGGACCTATCCTCCATGAATTTATCTAGTTCTTTTTTGAACACTTTTATGGTCTTGGCCTTCACAACATCCTCTGGCAAGGAGTTGCACAGGTTGACTGTGCGTTGTGTGAAGAAATACTTCCTTTTAAACCTGTTAAAGTTTGTCTCTAGAAAGCATGTTATGATTTTCTTTTATATGCAACCTTTTGTTGCCAATATTCTGACTCACTAACATTTAAATCTTTGATAATAAACCTATTCTTGTTTTCACTATTCATATATCTATATACTGTAACATTAAGCAAGGTGATGATCCTGAGTTGAATTCTACAAGCTGGTGTGTATAGTGGTCCATTGGGGACAGCAGACCTGGTATTTGTGTTCAGTGGAGAAAGGGCTGAACACTACAGGGAAACACTTCAAAAGAACTCAGGGACTGGAGTGCACCCACTGTTAATCCAAAAGGCAAAGAAAGAGCTGGCATAGCCCAGAAGAGTGTGCTTGGGTGATTAACAAGCTGGTGGTGTCAAGGAGCCAACACCCAGGTAAGCACAAGCAAGACCCTCTCATACTATAGGCAGAGGGGTAACAAGGTGACTCTCAGTCTTGGGTTCCCTGAGAACCATCACAGGGTGATAAATGGGCCTACAAGTTTACCCTAAACGTAAGCTCAACTGTGAAAAACAAGTGAAAGTTCATAAAGTTCATAAAGTGTCACAATTACTTATAACAATGAATGTTGATGGGAAAAGGTGCAAAAGCGAGACAAAGACTGAATTAATTCAAATGAAAAGGCCTATTGAGATAACTCAAGGACTGTGTGAAGATGATGTCTGGTAAACAAAAGAAGTGTGGAACTAGAAATCCGGGAACCAAATGGTGAGTCGGAAATGAGGCCTAACTGGTGAACAAAATAATGAAGGGATGGGCAATTCCAGCCATCGCTCCCTTTTGGGGTCCTTTAAAAAAGAGAGACTTTGGGAGGCGAATGCAACTATTATCAACTGAAAGAATAGAAAGGAGGGAGCTTTCCATTATGACGGCCCACCTCATCCCCCAACATTTCCTGGGACCACAGGATCCAGCATAACATCACTGGGCCTTCATCATCCTAATCCCAGGAGATGTCTTGACCAGATCGGGATAAAGAGAGAACTCAATTGACATCACCAGCTCTGGCTAAATCCCAAACACCATCTCACATGGGAGGTTTAGTCGCTCCCCTCACCCTCCCACTTTGTGTCCTTTTCCTTACCCACCTTATTTCTTCTCTTTCCTATCTCTCTCCTTTTGCCTCCTGTTTAACAGAAGTCCAGTTTAGCCAAAACAGCCTGTATATTTTGCAACATTGCTGTAAGCCTATGACCAAAGAGGCAGTTAAAAGCAATGTCTTAAATAGCTCGATAATGGTACAAGTTTGCCAGGTCTCAGAATGGCTGATAAAACCATGCACTGTGCCTGTATTTTACTACACCTTCGCTGCTACAAAGAGTCAACACCAGAGGTAGAAGCTGCATTTTCTATCTTTGCTGTTCTGCTCTTTTCTCTCCCCTCTTATGCGTGTTTGCCTTGTTCTATCTTCTAGGAAACGGAATCAGACTTTAAACAACAACCGTGATAACAACAGTTTCAGCCCATCTCAACTAACTTTTTCTCTTTTTCCCCAAAAAAGGACAGTTATTACCAGCTAAGGGTTTTTTCCCATCTGAAGCCTCTCTCCAACTAAAGAGAAAGGAAACAAGGGATGTTGTTAAAATAAAAGCCTTACTTTTAATACTCTACATTTCAAATGCTTTAACCTTTTCTCTCCCCTCCCTCTTTTTTTCTGTATCCTTAATAAAGGGTTTTAAATATTTTTAATGGTGTATTTGCCATGACACTGAGCAGGCTGAGGTTTCTGTATACCAAATGCTGAACCTTGGTTAAAACTGTTTAATGTTGGACAGTTACAGAGTCATGTTAATACCTTTAATGCTGGTCCTATACATTCCATTGAAATACAACAGAGCCAGTCGAGGGCTCACTGAAATCAATGAGCAAACTATCATTAGCTTCAATGGGCATTAGTTTAGGCCTTACATTCTTCCAATCTAAGATCCAGATCTCAGGCCTTTCTTAAAACATTAAGGATGGGTCTAAACACAGTTGGAGCACTAAATCAATTTATGTGAAATTGGTGCAGTCACCCTTTGTGTGGACACTTTTAATTTGAAATAAGAATATCTATACCAAGGGGCATTGCACCAATTTAACTACATCAATTTCTAAATTGGATTTTAATTAAATCACAGTTCAAACTGTGTGTAGAGAAGGCCAAGATCTGGATGGAGGAAAAAAATACTTTTTTTCTACTTTCAGGTGTAAGTGATACAGAAATGTAAACTTACTGAAATGTTCATGAAGTGCTGTTTCAGAGTACCTAAGTACTGTATATAAAGCATAATATCAAAAGAAAATGAGGGTAATAAGTAGAAAAACAGATTGTAGGCTCCAATTTAAATTGAAACAATGAGTCAGCAATACAGATTATATGAGGTCCAGAGTTCCACCAGAACTAGACTGTAAGCAAATTAAATTTTCATTGCAATGAATGGGGGGGGGGAAGAGCGATGTTTTCTTTTAAATGGCATTAATGAAGAATTTCTGATAGCTCAAGGGATATGGGTGGCCTGCATACTTTTTCAGCAATAGCATCTGAGCTCTGTTCCCCACTGCTGTCCTGAATTTCTGTGGGTGTGTGTTAAGCAGCACAGCGATAAGCATGAAGTCCCAAAGGGTTACAGATTCATTGTACATTTTACTCTCATACAGCATCTTCTATATTAGGATCTCAAAGCATTCTACAAATATGAATGAATGAAGCCTCATAGCAACCATAGGAGGGGAGTGGTGTTAGTTTCTCTCTCTGTAAAATAGAAGGCAGACATGACTTTCTAAAGGGCAGAAGAATCCTATATTAAAAGACAAATAGAACCCAGAGTTCCCAACACCTGGCCCTGATTTACTCACAAAAGATAATGAAGTTGATTTTAAGTATCCAAGGTGCAGTGAAAGGCACAGTCAACACTTTTTGTTTTTTGTTTCAGTTTACTTTAAGGAACCCTAACAGATTTGGTAGGACCAAAACCTGATTTCCCAGTCATTTTCTTACATCTCCTCTATAGTGTGAGTTAATGCAATGCTTTGCACGTACCTATTTTAAAATGAACAACTGTGTCAATATACATTTTTCTAAAATAAAGTTGCAAGACGCAATAAGCAACTGCATAAGACCAAAAGAGCTTGAGTGAAGAAAAACAATTTGTTTTAAAAAACGGTTCAGTTTAAAACTTTTTCTGGGTTTGACTTAATCATTAAGAAATAAAACAGATCTTACAAATTCATAGTAATGATTGGAAGTCCCTTTGCAAATGATTGAATTTTGCAAAATCTGTGAAAAAATGGGAGAAGTGGAACAAGGATATTGCACTATAACTTTGCTCATTTATTTTGACAAATATACTTATGTTTTAATTACAGCAGACCCTTGCTAATCAACATTTGGCAAATATGCAAATAGAAATAGTAATTCCTCCCCATTCCTCAAAGATTCTTCAGTAGCACAGTAACTCAAGGAAGGGCTCATTCTTCTGCATTATTTTCAAATATTGTGCAACCGAGTGACCAGTACATAAATAATTAAACCTAATGATTGTCAAAATAAAGGATGCATTACCCTTGCTTTATTAAATTGCTCAATACTCACAAATCTACAAACTAAAGTAAATTGTAGTTGCTTTGTTAGAAAGTCAGTGGTATTAGCTGGGCTTTACACTTGGGCAACAGAGTTCAAAATCTGGTCTAACTGAAGAGTTTACATATAATCCGATCCTACAATATCTTATTCACAGAAGCAAGTCTCATAGGAGCAGTGAAATTCTGGACCCAGTGAAGTCAGTTGCAATACTCCTTTTGACTTCACTGGGGCCAGAATTTCACTTGAGAACTCCAATGGGACATGAATGAGGACCACTGACATGAATAGGATTTGAGGGATCAGTTCATAAATCAGACCAAAAATGAAAGAATGCAACAAATTTAGTTTGGATTGTTAGGCCAGAAACATTTATTGTTGCTTTCGGTGCTTTTTTTTTGCTACAGTTTTAATACAGCAGGACTTTGATTTTATAGCACGTGCATGCTGTAGTATCAGCTTGGAAGCAAAAATGGATGCTAGAAGGAAAGACAATTAAGCAGATAAGAACTTATATCAAACACTTGTAATTAGTATCTAATAAAAACTGCCTGTGAAACAATCCTCAGTAATAATATTGCACGAGCCCAGGGTTTTAGCTCCAGGCTGCTGAATATTGTCAGCGAAGAAATGTGGGTGTTTTTTTTAACCTGGTCCTGTAAAAACAAAACAAAAACAAAAAATCAGGGCTACATGTAAAGCTGACATAAATCAGGATTGCTCCATTGACTCCACTGTCTCTAGATGACAGATTATAGTATTTAGGGGAATCAGTGCATCCAGTTACCCACCAGGAGGAGATTGTCATTTCTACTATCTACCCAGTTTTCCTCCCATTTACACTGATGTACCTTTAATCTAGTCGAAATTACAATAGTGTAAGTGAAATAAGAATTATGCCCTAACAATCTCCCTTTCCACGTATAGTAACTGCCCCTCTATCTGGCGATATTTCTGATATTACAGTCAAGCTGCTATGTGATGCCATTACTTGGCTGCAGGCTTAACTTGCAAGAATCACTCAGAGGATTTTCAAACAAATACAAATTCTTCACCTTTCAATTATTGGTTCACATCCAACCAAGATCAGTGATGAATGAAATAAAGCTATTACTATCAGGGCCATAATGAGTAGCTGGTCTCACTCCAGTTCTTGTGAACAAATGTCCATGTGAAAAAAACTACCAGTGGTTCTCTTTGGGCAGTCTCAGCAGAGGCCAATGTTTGAATGGGCACAAAAGCACTTTGGCAAAGCAGAGCAGGGAAGCTCACATTGTTGCTGCCTGTGGACAAATAGGGGATTTCTTTCTGCACATCTTTCAGTCCCGCAACTACAACAAGAGGAGCTGTACTTATGAAGAAAGACTTAAAAGTTAACCATTTTTATTTTATTTTTGTTTGTGTGTGGTGTCAAATTATGTTGTATCTCACATATCAACCAAATACACCATAAAAAGCAAGGAAATAAGCAATAAATACATCCAACACCCCTCTCATAAACCTCAAATAACTCCCCTTCCACTACCAACAGCCCACATATTTCCACTCTCATCCCAAACATGGGCATATTCTTGCTGCTTACCATGCCCCTCCTACTTCCCTCCCAGACTCAGTACGTACCAGAGTCGATTGGTTTAAACGTTTAAGAGCTAAACATGGGAGAGGAGTGTGACTGGGCAGCGCCATCTGGAGCACCCTTCTGTGGCAGAACACAGCCTGACAGGCACCCATGCCTCAGTTTCCCCTCTCAGATAACCCAATAACTCCATGCAAGCTTATCCTCTAGTCCATCAGCACGGTTTATTACCAGACACAGTTCATTTAATCCTGAATGAAGCCTCAACACATATAGTTCATTTCTCACCCCAGTGCAAACAGTCATTAAGGTCACCCAACATCTCATCCAGTATCACCCCATACATCACACACTGGCATCTTCAAACATGCTCACACTCTCTGTCAATCCTCCCCTGTCCTTGTACCAGAACAGCCACCCTCACCCTTCCAACTGGAGTGCAACTCCACTTTTCCCAATGAGAACCCTCACAGCCTCTCTGCTGGGGAGCCTCCTTGCCAGAGGAGCATCCCTTACCCCTCCTGCCCTCTCATAGTTCCTCTGGATTCAGCTCTCTGCCCCTGGAGAGGTCAGCAGGTGAACTTTTCTGCTGCTGCCCCGCATTCAGCCCTCTCTGGCCCTTGGTTCCAGCTCTCTGGCTTAGAACCAGCAGGCACCTCCCTCGGCTACTGGTCCTCCTGCCTTCATCCCTCTATCTCTAGTTCTCTGACTTGGGGACCACCACTCAGCAAACCCCTCTTGCTGCTCTCCTACCTTCAGCCTTCTCTTAGGTCCCAAACATACGGTCTCTGGAAGCTCTCAGCTGCCCTTTCCTCACTGATTCTATTCACTAGCTGTGTCTCTGATACTCCATAGACCCCAGGTGCTAGCCCGCCCTCTTAGCTGGCCAAATGGGAGAACTGTTCTGGTACAGGGATGCTGGACCTACTTCATAGAGAGGGGCCAGCCACCCTGTGACAGGGAGCATGATGAGTAGCAGGGATCATGTGGGGTTGCTGTGGGCCCTGAGAGAAGCATGGGGGACATCTGCGTTGGAATTATGGGAAGAGGAAGCATGATGTGCAAGTGAAGCTGTAAGGGCGCACAGCACCTAGCACAATGGGGTCTTGGTCCTTGACCGCAGCTTTTAGGTACTACCACTATACACATAACAAATAGGGCTATGTATGACAGAGATGGGAGAAAAATGGGATATGAGTTGAAGAGGGCAGTGTATATGAGAGGTGGAGGAGAGAAGTTATCTGCTTTGATGATCCATGGGTGGGGGTAAAGGGAGACTGTATGTGGAAATTCTGCGGCTGAGCAGGTGGCCTGAAGTAGAGAGTAGTTCAGTGCTTCTGTACTAAGGTACTGTTGCTTGAAGGGTTTCCTTCGCACTTCAAGGCAGTAATGTCACTGGGAGTCGTTGACATGCCACTACCTTGGCAACGAGACTCTCAACTCCTATGACTTTGCTCCTGGGTGCGATATATTCAAGCCCAGGCATCCATGCTTGAAGCTGATGACTCAGCTTCCCAGCACACCAAGCCAGCTGTACTGATGGAGAGCCCTTTACGTACCAATATCTTGGCACAACCACTGGGCTCCTCCCGTTACAGGGACCCTACAAAGCTCTGGCCACTCCAGTTCAGTCCCCAGCGCACACACACCTCTACCTCTTCACCCTTGGCCCAAATAATGCCCCAATCACCGTCATACGATGGCCACATTTCAAGACAGTGCATGTTTTTAATTTAAGATAACACTTTTTCTACAGGGAAATAGAAATGAAAGTTTCTATCAGAGAAAAGTGTATTTGATGGAGAGATCTGAGTGAAAGAGTGGTCAATGGTTTGAGAGAGGAAGTTCGGAGCACAAAGGACAGAAGACAATTCTTCTCTCACTCTGTCTTAAGAGGGGATGGTGATTTACAAGGAGTAGCAGGAGGGGAAGCAATTATCATACTGAAGAGTTATAGACACTTCAATTTAACTCTTACTTTGGGCCTAACTTCCATCCCTCTTCATTAGCAATTATTTTCCTGGTGGCAAATCAATCTCTCCTATCTCAGGAAAAGAGAATGTGGCCCTCATTCTCAACCTTAGTTTTCATTCCTCCTCTCCCAATTATCCTCTATCTGAAGCCTTCTTCCCTCTCTCTTTTTTACTACATGTTCTACTCCCTGCCCTTCTCTTTAAGCACAAACTCGCCTCCGCTTCAAGACTCATGCACTAATTCAGGGATTGGCAACTTTTGGCATGCGGCCCATCAGGGAAATCCGCTGGCGGGCCGGGATGGTTTGTTTACCTGCAGCATCTGCAGGTTTGGCCGATCGCAGCTCCCACTGGCCGCGGTTCGCCGTTCCAAGCCAATGGGGGCTGCGGGAAGCGGCATGGGCCAAGGGATATCATCTTAGCTATGCTTTTTATGTAGCCTGTTGTAAAACTAGGCAAATATCTAGGTAAGTTGATACCCCCTGGAAGACCTCTGAGTAGCCCCAGGGGAACACATACCCCTGGTTGAGAACTACTGGCTTAGGACACATTGGTGTCTCCCATTGGCTAGTTTAGGGAGCTCCACACCTAGTGAGCAAGCTTTTGTGCATTGCATTCTAAGCTGCCTCTCTCTCCCTGAGCACGTATAGGGAGCCTAGGCTCCTGACTTGGCTTAGTGCAGGGATCTCAAACTCAAATCACCACGAGGGCCACATGAGGACTACTACATCGGCCCGAGGGCCACATCACTAAAAGCTTTTCATACAATGATACAAAAAGTATAGTCAAAAATGAAGAGTAATATAGTATGCTATTAAAAGTCAATGTATTAACTTTTTTAAAACTGTAATGCGAAGAGGGGTTTTAATAAAATATAAACACTCAGTAATGCACCTCACTCAAATGACAAAACATGCATTTTCTTTTAGAATTACTTCGGTTAAAGGCCCCCACTCTACCCCTTCCATGAGGCTCTGCCCCAACTCCACCCCATCTCTGCCCCTATTCCAACCCCTTCCCCAAATCCCCGCCCCATCCCCATCTCTTCTCCACTTCCTCCCCTGAATGCACAGCATCCCCATTCCTCCCCCCTCCCTCCTGGAAAGTCCTAAGCACCGCCAAACAGCTGTTAATAATATATGGAGCTATACCTATCTCATAGAGCTGGAAGGGACCCCGAAAGGTCATTGAGTCCAGCCCCCTGCCTTCACTAGCAGGACCAATTTTGCCCCAGATCCCTAAGTGGCCCCCTCAAGGATTGAACTCACAACCCTGGGTTTAGCAGGCCAATGCTCAAACCACTGAGCTATCCCTCCCACCAATATATTGTTTGGTGGCAGGAATGCTGGGAGGTAGGCGGAGGAGCGGGGAGGCAGCGCGCTAGGGGGAGAGAGGAGCTTGGCTCCTGGTGGAGTCAGCGCCTATGGCGGGCCACAGGAAATAATGCGGCCCGTGTGTTTGAGACCCCTGGCTTAGTGGATCTCAGTGCTGATCCTGTGATTTTCTAGCCATCTAAAAGTAAAATGCTGTATGATGCTCAGCATTGCAACACCTAAGTCCCTTTGTCAGTCCCACCTTTTGTTTATAAGGACTTGGGCCATGGAGTTTTTCTTCTTGTTTTATAGAGGCATCATGTACATTTAAGAGAATTCTTACATAACAAATATTCTGAGAGATTTTACCTTTAGAATTAGTAATATCACAGAAAAAATATTACGACTAGTAACATTATTATGACATCGAATTTACTAAATGCCTAACTGCATAAAATTAATTCTTGCACTATAGTTATAACATGAGAAATTTAATGCAGTATTATTCTACAATTAGTATATCTGCATCATCATTGTGTAAGAATTACTGTATACAATATTACTCTATAATGTATTATTCTAGCACTATTATTGTAGGCAATACTGTGCTACAATTAGTATTTTTTCTTGTACTATTGTTGTATGAGAATACACTGCATGCAACATCCTTCGGTAAGGCAGTGTTGTTTCTTCCGCTATGATAATCGTCTACACGCAGCACCAGCCTGCAAAGAAGCGTTGCTCTTTGCACGAGCAGTTCTTTGCGTGCGCCGTTCTTTGGATATTATCTTGAACTGGAATTGATCTGATATCAGGAGACCAGCAGCAGCGTTATCCCTTGCACAGCTACGGAGCCCTGCACTGACCACCCTGCAGGCAGCAGGGTCCCCTGCACGGCAGCTCCCATTGCATTATCCCCACGCATGGCACGGGAGGCCGGGGTCAGGGCCCCGCCCTAGTAGGAAAGCGCTGGGCAGCAGCCGAGCGGGCCGCCCCGCTCGGGGGCAGGGATGGAAAGCCCCGGGCCGGACCCCCCCGGCACGTACCTTCCCCGGCGCCCAGCATGTCCGCGGTCATTGGTCTGCACGCGCCGGCTGCCGAGCAGCGTCTGCCAGGCCGGGCGGAAGGAGGGTGCGTCCCGGCTTCTTCCGCCCGGCAGCGGAAGCTCAGAGGGCGGGGCGGGGAAGCCTGGCGCGCGTCTCTCCAGAGGCTCTGGGCGGGATCGGCGCCCAGGGACGTGATGGCGCCAGCGCATCCCCCTCCCCCCACCAGGGCGCCCTGGTGACAGCTGGAATTAGGTCCCTGGGATGGGGTCCCCATGGTGGCAGCAGGCTGCCCTCAGGATGGCTGGTGTAGCCCTCGGGGACAGCAGCAGGCACCTGGCACCCTGCTGCATACCCCACACAGGGGCACAGGCACCCCAACGCATGACCCTACTGCCCCCCTGCGAGGAGCCCTTGGCCTGACTGCCTGCATATCCTCACAGGGGAAAAGGAACCCCACTGGTGCAACCTGCATGCCCCTTTCCAGTGACTAAGCAGTGCCCGAAGGTGTCCTGTCTGGGACATGCCCCAGGGTGACTGGCAGTACTTTTTAACCCGTCAAGGCCCAAAAACACTATGTGACAGACTCAAAAAGAGGAACACAAAAATTATTCATGCAGAGAACTTAAAATGCTGTGGGATTCCTTCCTTTAATATGAGGACCTCTTTCTATATCCTCAGTTTCATAATTTTTTATTCATTGTTAATTCTTTTTAGCAATAAAAGGGAGTGGACACAAAATTTGTAGTAATCTTGGGATTATAATGAATAACATTCCTTCAAATGAGGGACATTTGAGAATTATGAGCAGCATTGACTAAAGTTTCCCTTTCTGGAATCCATAGTGTGATGACTGGCATTACCTTGCTTCCTTTTTTGAGAGCTCAGTTTATCAAAAAGTTCAAAGGGCAACCTGGGCCCTAGTCTACTGCTGATCAAAGTACTATCTTGTAGTCCCCGGGTTACAAATCTTGACTGTCAGCAGAAAGCTAGATGCAGTGATATACATTGAAAACACTATCAGTTAAAAGCCTGTGCTATTGCATGGGTGTAATTTGTAAAGTAAATATGGTACAGGACTTAAAAATTACATGACATTGTTACCCTAAAACGTAGATGCCAATTAAGTTAACCTATGATAGCGCTTTTAATTTCACAAAATCTCTGGCCACCCCAGTTGAGTCCCCAGCGCACACACACCTCTACCTCTTCGCCCTCGGCCCCAAAAATGCCCCAATCGCAGTCATACAATGGCCACATTTCAAGACAGTGCATGTTTTTCATTTAAGATAACACTTTTTCTACAGGGAATTAGAAATGAAAGTTTCTGTCACAGAAACATACGTTGTTGGAACCTTCTGGAATTTTCCACTCTAAATTTAAACTACATCATCCCTGTCTCTGCTAATTTGACATAGTGAATGCTAGTGAAAATGAGGTAGGATCAGAGGCTAAAATAGGAAAAGAACAAATTAAAAATTACTTAGACAAGTTAGATATCTTCAAGTCACTAAGGCCTGATGAAATGCATCCTAGAGTACTCAAGGAGCTGACTGAGGAGATATCTGAGCCATTGGCGATTATCTTTGAAAAGTTATGGAAGACGGGAGAGATTCCAGAAGACTGGAAAAGGACAAATATAGTGCCAATCTATAAAAAGGGAAATAAGGACAACCCGGGGAATTACAGACCAGTCATCTTAACTTCTGTAGCCGGAAAGATAATGGAGCAAATAATTAAGCAATCAATTTGCAAACATCTAGAAGATACTAAGGTGATAAGTAACAGTCAGCATGGATTTGTCAAGAACAAATTGTGTCAAACCAACCTGATAGCTTTCTTTGACAGAATAAAAAGCCTTGTGGATAGTGGGGGAAGTTGTAGACTTGGTATATCTTGACTTTAGTAAAGCTTTTGATACTGTCTCACATGACCTTTTCATAAACAAACTAGGGAAATGCAACCTAGATGGAACTTCTAGAAGGTGGGTGAAAACCTGGTTGGAAAACAGTTCCCAGAGAGTACTTATCAGTGGTTCACAGTCATGCTGGAAGGGCATAATGAGTGGGGTCCCGCAGGGATCAGGTCTGGGTCTGGTTCTGTTCAATATCTTCATCAATGATTTAGATAATATCATAGAGAGTACACTTATAAAGTTTTTAGATGATACCAAGCTGGGAGGAGTTGCAAGTGCTTTGGAGGATAGGATTATAATTCAAAATGCTCTGGACAAACTGGAGAAATGGTCTGAAGTAAATAGGATGAAATTCAATACGGACAAATGCAAAGTACTCCATTTAGGAAGGAACAATCAGTTACACACATACAAAATGGAAAATGACTGCTTAGGAAGAAGCACTGTGGAAAGGGATCTGGGGGGTCATAGTGGACCACAAGCTAAATATGAATCAGTGTAAGACCGTTGCAAAAAAAGCGAACATCATTCTGGGATGTATTAGCAGAAATGGTGTAAGCAAGAAGTGAGAAGTAATTCTTCTGCTCTACTCCACACTGATTAGTCCTCAACTGGAGTATTGTGTCCAGTTCTGGGTGCCACATTTCAGGAAAGATGTGGACAAATTGGAGAAAGTCCAGAGAAATGCAACAAAAATGATTAGAGGTCTAGAAAACATGACCCATGAGGGAAGATTGAAAAAATTGGGTTTGTTTAGTCTGGAGAGGAGAAGACTGAGAGGGGACATGATAACAGTTTTCAAGCACATAAAAGGTTGTTGCAAGGAGGAGGGAGAAGAATTGTTCTTCTTAACCTTGAGAATAGGAGAAGAAGCAATGGGCTTAAATAGCAGCAAAGGAGCTTTAGGTTGGACATTAGGAAAAACTTCCTAACTGTCAGAGTGGTTAAGCACTGGAATAAATTGACTAGAGAGGTTGTGGAATCTCCATCACTGGAGATTTTTAAGAGCAGGTTAGACAAACACCTGTCAGTAATGGTCTGGATAATACTTAGTCCTCCCATGAGTGCAGGGGACTGGACTAGATGACCTCTCGCGGTCCCTTGCAGTCCTATGAATCTATGCTCTGAAAAACCGTACATCACCTTACAGAGAAAAGTGGAGAAAAAGGGTTTAAAAATCATAAAATACATTTCTCTCAATTTGAAATAATTAAGGTGATGACAGTATCAGGACACTTTGGTTTGCATAGAACAGTAATTAGTTGTAAAATTGAGGCTTTGGTTAGATAGAAATTAATGATAGTTTAAATTTAGAAAATCCAATATAGCGGATCAAAATGGCATATATAGGGATGACATAGTAGTGGGGAAGGATCTTCTAGAACTTTCTAGGACCTTCTAGAAAATCCTAGAAGCCAAGATGACATCATAACAGGTGAAGGCACATGTAGGTATGTGTGACCAAGCACATTTAGGTACATGTGAGCTAGGTAGCTGGTAGCTGATTGGCTCAGAGAATATCACCCCATTGAAAGAGCAACTAATCAGAGGCTGAAAGAAAGTCACATCACTGAAAGGTGACCAATCAGAGACAAGCTGGGTAGGCTGGAAATTGTATATAAGGGTGACAGCCAGCAGGCTGCACTTGTAGTGGGTTTGGGATCCTTAAAAAGAACAGAAGCTGCGAGACTCCTCTGAAGAAAAGGAGCCATCTGAAGAACATCTACCTGGAAAGAAAAGGGTTTTAGCCAGGTTTTGGGTGGACTCTTGTGAGACTTTGGGTGGGAGTTGCTGAGGGATTCTGAAGCACCACGGCCTGCAAGAAGCCTCAAGCAGCAGCAAGAGAACCCTGAAGTTGCCCTGGCAAAGGCTGCCATAACAACCAAGCCAGCGGCCTCTGCCAGCAGCAGCTCTATAACTGCTGCTGGAGGGCAACCATAGTTCCCTCGGCTGCCTGCCAGAACCAGCTTTGGCAGCAGCCGGAGAAAGAAATAGCGCCCCTGACACTGACCTCGATTGTAGCAGAAGGACCTTAAGGATTTAAGAGGTACTCGAGACCGGTAGAAGTAAATGTAATTCTCCATCTATTATTAAGGAATGTGTGGATTTTGCCTATCAATAAAGCTGGATGCCTGTGTTTGAGTGAGATCTCCCCTACCCATTCTGTGACAGCCTGATCAGCCCTCACAGGATGTTAATGTAAATAGTTAATGTTAGATATTAAGTATTAATGATTGTATTAATGTTAAATGTTAAGTGGTGAGTGTTAGTGTTAAGATTCCTTTAAATCTGTAACAATGTAATAGTGTTGTGTATGTGTATACAGAGGTTAGGTATACTACGTTCCTTTTGCCTATGCCAGATCTCTATATGCCTACTGCATTGTAATTGTCATATGGTCTATGTATGATTTATATGCTATATAGTCTGTTTCTTTATTTTGGTGCGCTGTTTCACTCTATATAATTCTATTGTGTTTTATTGTGCTATATAAATTCTTTCCTACCTTCGATATATTCTTTCTTTACTAAACCTAGTGTAACTTCCTATTTCTTTTAAATAAATAATTATTTTGTTTTCGAAGCTTTTCTGCTTCTGTGTGTCTACCCTTGAGCAGAAGGCTGGATCCGTGTCCTTTCAGGGGTTAGCAAGACTAGCTTGCTCTGGGAGCCCTCTGTGGGTCAGAGACAAGCCCCCTGGTAATACTCTGGCAATTCCTTGAGGGCGGGCCACAACCTTGTTACCTCTTTCTAAATTGAAGGTGTTATTGTAGCCTCATTTAATTGGCATCTTAAATTTTAGGGTAACACTGCTTCAATAACAATGCTTAAATTTTAGGGTAACACTGCTTTTAAAGAATCCTTATTGAGGTTGCAGGAACAAACCATCCCGATGTGTAGAAAGAATAGTAAATATGGCAGGCAACCAGCTTGGCTAAACAGTGAAATCCTTGCTGATCTTAAACGCAAAAAAGAAGCTTACAAGAAGTGGAAGCTTGGACAAATGACCAGGGAGGAGTATAAAAATATTGCTCAGGCATGCAGGAGTGAAATCAGGAAGGCCAAATCACACTTGGAGTTGCAGCTAGCAAGAGATGTTAAGAGTAACAAGAAGGGTTTCTTCAGGTATGTTAGCAACAAGAAGAAAGTCAAGGAAAGTGTGGGCCCCTTACTGAATGAGGGAGGCAACCTAGTGACCGAGGATGTGGAAAAAGCTAATGTACTCAATGCTTTTTTTGCCTCTGTCTTCACGAACAAGGTCAGCTCCCAGACTGCTGCACTGGGCAGCACAGTATGGGGAGAAGGTGACCAGCCCTCTGTGGAGAAAGAAGTGGTTCGGGACTATTTAGAAAAACTGGACGAGCACAAGTCCATGGGGCCGGATGCGCTGCATCCGAGGGTGCTAAAGGAGTTGGCGGATGTGATTGCAGAGCCATTGGCCATTATCTTTGAAAACTCATGGCGATCGGGGGAGGTCCCGGATGACTGGAAAAAGGCTAATGTAGTGCCCATCTTTAAAAAAGGGAAGAAGGAGGATCCGGGGAACTACAGGCCAGTCAGCCTCACCTCAGTCCCTGGAAAAATCATGGAGCAGGTCCTCAAGGAATCAATTCTGAAGCACTTAGAGGAGAGGAAAGTGATCAGGAACAGTCAGCATGGATTCACCAAGGGCAAGTCATGCCTGACTAACCTAATTGCCTTCTATGAGGAGATAACTGGGTCTGTGGATGAGGGGAAAGCAGTGGATGTGTTATTCCTTGACTTTAGCAAAGCTTTTGATACGGTCTCCCACAGTATTCTTGCCGGCAAGTTAAAGAAGTATGGGCTGGATGAATGGACTATAAGGTGGATAGAAAGCTGGCTAGATCGTCGGGCTCAACGGGTAGTGATCAACGGCTCCATGTCTAGTTGGCAGCCGGTTTCAAGTGGAGTGCCCCAAGGGTCGGTCCTGGGGCCGGTTTTGTTCAATATCTTCATTAATGATCTGGAGGATGGCGTGGACTGCACTCTCAGCAAATTTGCAGATGACACTAAACTGGGAGGAGTGGTAGATACGCTGGAGGGTAGGGATAGGATACAGAGGGACCTAGACAAATTAGAGGATTGGGCCAAAAGAAACCTGATGAGGTTCAACAAGGACAAGTGCAGAGTCCTGCACTTAGGACGGAAGAATCCCATGCACTGTTACAGACTAGGGACCGAGTGGCTAGGCAGCAGTTCTGCAGAAAAGGACCTAGGGGTTACGGTGGACGAGAAGCTGGATATGAGTCAACAGTGTGCCCTTGTTGCCAAGAAGGCTAACGGCATTTTGGGCTGTATAAGTAGGGGCATTGCCAGCAGATCGAGGGACGTGATCGTTCCCCTCTATTCGACATTGGTGAGGCCTCACCTGGAGTACTGTGTCCAGTTTTGGGCCCCACACTACAAGAAGGATGTGGAAAAATTGGAAAGAGTCCAGCGGAGGGCAACAAAAATGATTAGGGGGCTGGAGCACATGAGTTATGAGGAGAGGCTGAGGGAACTGGGATTGTTTAGTCTGCAGAAGAGAAGAATGAGGGGGGATTTGATAGCTGCTTTCAACTACCTGGAAAGGGGGTTCCAAAGAGGATGGATCTAGACTGTTCACAGTGGTACCAGATGACAGAACAAGGAGTAATGGTCTCAAGTTGCAGTGGGGGAGGTTTAGATTGGATATTAGGAAAAACTTTGTCACTAGGAGGTGGTGAAGCACTGGAATGGGTTACCTAGGGAGGTGGTGGAATCTCCTTCCTTGGAGGTTTTTAAGGTCAGGCTTGACAAAGCCCTGGCTGGGATGATTTAGTTGGGATTAGGTCCTGCTTTGAGCAGGGGGTTGGACTAGATGACCTCCTGAGGTCCCTTCCAACCCTAATCTTCTATGATTCTATGATTCTATGAATACAGAAATAAACCCCCCTCTGACTGCATACCCCTAGCTGTCATCTACCACAGTGGAACCCATATAGTGTACAACTACACTGTACAACACACAACTACAACCCATATTCAGTGGAGACCCCATCCTGAAAGAAATCTTTCCTGAACCCCCTTTGGGTTCAAATGGGCATCTTCAAACAATTCCACAGCCTCTCCAAGCTCCTCATCAGAAGCAAGCTCCCGACAGACCACAACACACCAACTCAAAGTGGCCAGAACAAAAGATGCAAAACCTGCAGACAACCTGCAGGGATAGCTCAGTGGTTTGAGCATTGGCCTGCTAAACCCAGGGTTGTGAGTTCAATCCTTGAGGGGGCCACTTAGGGATCTGGGGCAAAATTGGTCCTGCTAGTGAAGGCAGGGGGCTGGACTCGATGACCCTTCGGGGTCCCTTCCAGCTCTATGAGATAGGTATATCTCCATATATTATTATATTACAATGATCAACACCCCCCACAACACACCTTTCAAGATTCATGGGTCCTACACATGCCTATCACAACATGTGGTGTACCTCATCCAGTCCACTAAATGCCCCATAACAACTATGTGGGTTAAATTAGACAATCACTACATTCTCGAATGAACTCAAAAAAGGAAAATGATCAAAGACAAAAACACCACGTCACCTGTGGGTGAAAACCTTTCACAAAGTGCTCACTTTATATCTGACCTATCAGTTCTCATTGTCAAAGGAAACCTGCTCAACACTTTCAAAAGATGATCCTGGAAGCTTAAATTCATGGCTTTGCTAGACATTAAAAATCATGGTCTTAATGAAGACACTGGATTTATGGTTTATTACAACAATCCATAATCCGTAACCCGCAAACCCTCCTTTTTGTCCTATGACTACAGTGGTGTTAATGGGCCACTTCACCTTGAATGGTCCCTTACTTATGCTAAACTATCTATTCAATCTTGTATGTAGGTGTGGCACTCTGAGTACTTTTCCGAGACCTGAAGAAGAGTTCCTTGTAGCTCAAAAGCTTGTCTCTCTCAACAACAGAAGTTGGTCCAATAAAAGATATTACCTCACCCCATCTTGTCTCTCTACTGATAATGAATGGCATTTGTTACAGAACACAAATCTGTTTGAAAAAGTCCACCTGTGCATACCGTTGCTCAAAATTTAACCTGCAGCGTCTGCAGGTTCAGCTGATCGCAGCTCCCACTGGCCGCGGTTTGCTGTTCCAGGCCAATGGGGGCTGCGGGAAGTGGTGGCCAGCACATCCTTCGGCCCACGCCGCTTCTTGCAGCCCCCATTGGCCTGGAACAGCGAACTGCAGCCAGTGGGAACTGCGATCGGCTGAACCTGCGGACACTGCACGTAAACAGACCAGCCCAGCCCGCCAGCAGATTTCCCTGACGGGCTGCGTGCCAAAGGTTGCCAATCCCTGTCCTAGAGGCAGCGGAAAGATTCAAAAATGTATTGCCTCATAATTTCCCAACACAAGTCTGACAGTCCCAGTGATGGAATGCGCAGGAATTATATAAGGCCAAAACTCTTCACAGGACAAAAATTCAGAAATTTAAAATAAGAAAAGGAAACATTAAGTGGGAATGACCTCTTATTCCACATCATTGTGGAGAAAACAGAATTTGATGCAGTGACAATTAGCTTTCTCTACACAGTATCAATACGTGAGTACACCACAAGTATGCATTCAAATGAGTATTTCATGTTATACAAATTATGGCACTAACAATATTTTAGTGTGTTTTTCAACATTAACATGAAGTTAAAGTTAGCTCCAGGGATTTTGAAATGAAAGTTAGGGGATTTTGAACTTTAATATATGTAATATCACTTTCATTTGCTTGTCATTTTTAAATATTTAAAGCTCTGATCCAAAGCACTTAAGTACTTGCATAACTTTAGAGTACATGAGTAGTCCCATTGAAATCAATGGCTCCAATCCTGCAAACACGTACATGCTTAACTGTGCTCATGTTATTAATTTTTTTTGTATTACTGTAGTTACTTGGAGCTCTAGTCATGAATCAGGACCCTATTGTGTTAGGGGCTTCACAAATAAAGAACAAAAAGATGGTCCTTGCCAAAACAGCTTACATCTAAGTGTGAGTAGTTCCATTGAAATCAGTAATACTAGTCACATGCTTAAAGTTAATCACATGCTTAAGTGCTTTGTTGGATTGGTTCCAAAATGAACACATTTATTTAGCACAATGATAGAACAAAATTTCTGTTATGAAAACAGTGTAGTTATTTAAGGGTTCAATCCTGTTTGCTAAGTGTTTTGCATGACTTCACTGGGACCAGGCCCTAAATATGTACGTTTTATGTGCTCCGATACCAAGGAAGGTTTGAGAAATATTAGCGTCCAAACAAATAGGCCTTGAATATTTTTCCTGGCAATGAACCACAGGCACAGTGGCATACAGAAAAGTTTTAGAAGTTTGTTGGTAGTATCTCAAAGCACCAAATAAATCTATGGGAGATGGGTTCTTCTGGCCAGGGCCCTGGGAGCCATAGGCCGTGTGTTTGTAGTTTAGTAATGTAAATAATGCAATAATTGCTGTGACCTATATATTTAACTCTATTTTCATAGTTCAGTTTAAAATATTTAATCCAAAGAAAGCACAATTAGTGTCCAAATAAAATATAAAATACTCTTTATATGTCAACAGTTGTATGACAGAAAACTCTGTCTAGGAACAGATGGCAGTGTCTTTGTTAATCTTGCCCCATAGATGAGTGGAAATAAGTTTTAAAACAGCATAGACAGGGGGAAAAAAGTGCACATACATGGAGAGCAACAGACAGAATTAGCTAGAACTGGCTAAGCACATGAGAAAATAGCTGGTAAAACTTACTGGAGAGACATTTGGTTCTTCAAAGCACCCAGCAGCATAAAACATATCTGGAGATGACTGTTCATGCAGCTGCATGCACTGGAATAACTCACACTTTAACTGCTCTGTATTTAATAACGGAGAACTACAGAATGAAATAGGACATTGAATTACTGCATGTCTTGAAAACAACTCTACTTTTAAACAGGTTTGAGAACTATCCAAATAGTGATCTATTTTCTTCCCTGCCCCAACACATTGTTATCTAAAACTGAACAATGAGGATCATACTGTGAGATTGAAACCATAAATCATGTTCGGGTGTGGGCAGAAGTGCTCCCCACAATCAGGAGTTCTCATCAGAGATGTTCTGATTAAGTGCAGGTTTGAGCTCAGGTGCTGACATGACCTCTACGTGGAGGGCCAGCACAAAACCCAAGCATTGCTTAAGTCACACTTTGAATGCTTAAGTGTTGAATAAGCTTTATGTTGAACCTCTGCACAATGGTGAATTTCACCCATGAAGTTCATCCTGAGAACATGTGCTGCTTAACTTTGCTCATGTTATAAATTTTTGTATTCACGGACTGTTATTGTGGTGACTGTGCATGGACGCAGGAAGGTAAAGCGCCTGGCAACCATGCTGGCTCTAATCCTGATCCCTGCCTGTGTGACAGTGAAATTCTATACTACTGAAAAAACTAGATCTGTTCCAAACACTTTTATTCACCCAATCAGTCATGTGATTGACTAGGACAATATTTTTTCCCTTAAGATCAATATTGTAAAACCCCCACAGGACTAGAACCTAGGGCTATGAGGAGGGGAGGAGAAGTGGACACTTCTGCATTACCACTGAAAGTCTAGACTGGATTTCTGCTGGAGGACCCTGTGAAACTAGGCTCTGCAGGAAGTACCACCCAGCAGGGCCTTAGTGGTGGCCCTTGCACGGCCCACTGATTCGCTTATGCTGGTATATAAACCAGGAAGCCAGAGAGGGGTCATGTCTGAGCAATAATGCAGACTGCCTGCTTGCTTCTACTCCAGATTTTGCTTTGCAGTAGACCTTAGACTCTGGCTTCTGATCCTGGTTTGTCCCTGACTCTATTTGCCTGCTGCCTGCAACTTGGTGCTTGACTCTGACTTCCTGGTAGCCTGATCCTGCTTGATTCTGACCCTGCTACTCCTCTCCTGAGGCCAAAAACTCAGTGTACACAGGCAGCCTATGTCCTGGTCCTGACAAATATGCAGCAAAGGCCTCCTGTAATAAAACTTTGGTTCAAGTTTCCCAGTAGACTTAAAGTCAAAATAACCTCTCTCTCTTCCATTCATGTCTTAAACATATGAATGTATTCTCTATATTTTTTTATTTGTATGATGGGATGTATTAACCCCACTTGGGTCCAGAAGGGGTTAAAAGGAGTTGGAGTGTTCTGGTAACCTCACCTGGTACTCCTGAAGGGCTTAACTGACCTTACCAGCTACACCTGGGGAGAATGTGGTATGTGAAAGGGGAGTTAAAATGGAGAAGACCAGGCCTGGGATCCTCTCCCAAGAAGGGAACTCTGACAAGCTGCAGGGGAGCACTAGCTCCAGTGATGAGCCTTAAAGGACCTCAACAGAAGCAGTCCTGTAAGTCAGTGTCTACATAACATGGACAGAGACCTCATGTCTGCCAGAGTGGATGCACCTCCCCACAGCCAGGGCTGAAGACATGAGTTAAATATTGGTGCTTTAGTCTTATGAAGGACTTTATTTGGAACTTCAAGGACACGAATGCCCTAGAAGCAGCGGAACTCCAGAGGGCCAAGCATCCCACCGCAGAAGATAAACATGACCACGAATGGGTGCTCTGGGATAGTGAGACTGTTACACTTAGCCTAGGTTAGGGCTCTGAAGAGGCCATATGTTGTGTGTGTCATTTGGTAACAATGCAATAATTACATTGACTTGAATATTTAAACTCTAATTTCATAAATAAGGCTACGATTTAGTCATGGGTATTTTTAGTAAGTCATGGAGAGGTCAGGGGCAATAACCAAAAAGTCATGGCCCATGACCTGTCCGTGACTTTTACTAAAAATACCTGTGACTAAATCTTAGGTGCTGGGTGGGAGGGGTGCTCCCACAGATGCTGCTGCTCTGTGTGTGGGGGGGGGCGTTTTCTAGGGGACACTGCTGTTGTTGCTCCTGCTCCGGGAGGCCTGGGCCCCACTGTTGCTCCTGCTCCGGGAGGCCTGGGCCCCACTGCTGCTGCTGCTCCGGGCAGCCTGGGGCCCCACCGCCACTGCTGCTCTGGGCAGGGGGCAGCCCAGGACCCCACTGCAGCTGCTGGGGAGGGGTGGCTCGGGGTGCCACCGCCACAGCTGCTTCAGGTGGAGGGCAGCGAGGGGCCCCACCACTGCTGCTGGGGGTGGAGGGGACAGGGCACCGCTGCTGCTCCTGGACCGTGCCCGGGAGCAGCTGCCTGGGGCCATCCAAGCAGCAGCCGGTGCAGCTGGCCCTGCAGCCATCCCAGCTGCTGGGGCAGCCCTGGGGTCAGCCGCTCCAGAAGTCCCAGAAAATCACGGAATCCGTGACCTCTGTGAAAGACTTGCAGCCTTAGTCGTAAAGTATGAAGCAGGCACAATGATCACAACAGCATTTTTCTAATAAAGGGGTTTCCACTGGCTTCTTCAGCCAAACCCCCTTCTATCCCATGATGTACCCTACTTAATCTTTTCTCACCCCAAGGATGGCTGCATTTCAATGGTGATGAAGAGATAAGGTCTGAGCCAATGGGAGTTCTGCTAGAACAAGGTCTGTAGGTTTAGTCCTACAATTTTCAGTTCAAGCATTTGATAATTAAAGGGGCTGTATGAATAAGATATAGCATAATTGGTTTTTCTGGTTATATTAATGTTAGTTTGTTACAATAAAGTTGTTTATCAGTGCTGAATTGGTAGCTTTGATTTTTATTTTATTTTTTTGCTTGTCTTTTCTAATTTAGGGAAATGATGCTATTTTAGTGAGTTTTGGCCAAAACAAATGCAAAGATTAGGCATACATAAGAAAAAATAGGTCAAGTTGAACCGAACATCCATTTACCTTATGCAGAGATATAGGACATAAGCATTGACCGTAACAGCTTAAATGTGGAGGAAGCAAGTCTTTATTTTGGTCTTTTGTAAACTGTACCTTTCAGCATTTAATGCGACATTGACAGCAGATTGACTTCTCTTATGTGAATAAACCTATTAATTAGGGTGACCAGATGAGGGGAAGAAAATATCGGGACACCGGGGTGGAGGGGGGCAAAAAAAAAAAAAAAAAAAGCCGAGTGCTGCCGGCTGAGCAAAAAAAAAAAGCCGAGTGCTGCCGGCTGTGCAAAAAAAAAACCAACAAAAACTGCCGGTGGAGCAAAATATCAGGACAAATTGCGTCCCGACCAGAGATCGGTCGGGACGCGGGACAAACAGCTAAAAATCGGGACGGTCCCGATTTTATCGGGACGTCTGGTCACCCTACTATTAATATTCCTACTGGGACCCAAATCTCATCCCTTTAAATGTATTTTTAGCTCTTGCCACTCCCGTCCATCAGAAATAGACTAGAGGCTTGGCTGTAGGCAGCAAGGTCAGCCTCTGCAGCACCCCATTGTAGTTCAATATGTCACTATACCCCCACCTCAGGGTCTCTGATAATTAGCCACCACCTTTCACAAGGACCAGTGCCTTAGCCCTCCAGCTAAGACACGCTCCACTTCCACTCCTTCCAGGGTATCAAAGTCCTAAAATAGGAGAGAATATGGACCGCAAGACGGTCATTCAGCAGATCTTCTCTAAGAGCTCGCTCTTATGTGGAATTTCTGGTTCTCATATAGGGTCAATTAGGACATGTAGACTGACTGGTTCACTATGTCTAGCTCTGTCCAGCTGATTTCTACTGTTTTTCTTCTATTTGTCTTCTGACTTCACAGGACTTTTGTCTTTCCCTCTGGATTGCAGTACTGCCTTCACATTTTGACAGGAGCAGTAAGATATTCTAATTTCATAGGGGTTCTTGTAATACCTCCAGGTTAGCAATGCTGACTGGCTTTTGCTACATGGCTTTCTTCAGAATTCTCTCTGTGCAGGTATTTTTCAGAGGAGCATAAGTTCCCCATCTTTCTTATTATAACATTATCCTTCTTTGTCCTTCACAAACTTCAGAAGATGGTAGGCTTTCCCTCTGGCTTTCTCCAGTCATTTCCTTGAAGCTGGGCTATGGCCCCTCCAGCACAACGAGCTCTCTTTTTAAGGTAAACTGATCCTACTGGTCTACTCAGTGGCAGGTGCAATTTTCAGTTTTGGAACTCTGCTTGCATACTCCCTCGCTAGAGATATGTTTCAGTTTTAAGAATTAAGAAAATAGCCTAACAGCTCTGTACTTGTTATGGTCCACATCAGTCTCACTCTAAATAGGGTCCTAGTGTATTGGGAATCACCCTGAGACAGATGCAGACAAAATCTATTTCAGCAATACTATTCTACCTTATGGAGTTTTTGATCTTCACTTCAGAATCCCTTTATGAGAACCCTTCTTCCATAAACATTTTGAAAAGCTTCTTCATTTAAGATCCACAGTGATTTTTTTTTAAAAACAACAACAGTGTTTACAATATGACATGGCCATATTGGGTCAGACCAGTGGTCCATCTAGCCCAGTATCTTGTCTCTGACAGTGGCCAGCTAAGTTCCCTGTAAGCTGCGCACCTGTAAGCCATGCAGCAGCCTATTTAGCGCCACAGAGGTGCTCAGGGACCTGCTGTGGCTGGGGGAGAGGCACCCCTCCCCCAGCCCCAACCTAGCCCAGCCCCCAATCTGCTGCAGCTGAGGTGGGGGTGCCCCTTCCCCCTGCCTGAACCCAGGCCCGGCCCAGACCTGCTGCAGCTGTGGGAGGAGCACCTATCCCGCGGCTCCAGCCCTGGAGCTGCCGCGGCAGGGAGAGGCGCCTCTCCCCCCAAGCCCAGGTGCTGCTGCGGGGAGAGAGAGCTGGGGGGAGTTCTCTCTCCCCGCTGTAGCCCCGGAGCACCCTTCTGCACCCCAAACCTCTCATCCCCGGCCTCACCTCAGAGCCCACACTCCCAGCCATGCACCCCAACCCTCTGCCCCAGCCATAAGCCCCCTCCCACACTCCGAATCCCTTGGCCCCACCTCCACCACATGAATTTTGTTATGTGCACAATATGAAGGTGATGTGTTACACATCCCCTCCATATTGGTGCACATAACAAAATTTATTCCGCCCACGTGTGGGAAAAATTAGAGGGAACACTGGTGGCCAGTGCCAGATACTTTAGAAGGAGTGAACAGAACAGGGCTATTTTGAGTGACCCATTCTCTGTCATCCAGTCCCAGCTTCTGGCAGCTGGAGGTTTAGGGACACCCATAGAATGGGGTTGCATCCCTGACCGCATTGACCAATAGCCCATGATGGACCTATCCTCCATGTCTGAAGGCCTTTTATTTGCAAGGTTGCTGGCTGTCTGAGCTTCTAGTATGTAGTAGAACATCAGCGAACCCCTTAGGTGAGATTGTGGCTGCTGCATGTGGAAATCTAAAAAAAAATAATCACTTTCTATTTTTAACCCTAATTTTACCATTTGGATTCAGGATACAATGGGTTTTCTGGCAGGGAAATAATCCTAAAAATACAGCTTGTTTGAATAAGGGCTATGCAACTTGAATAAGAAGTTTATGTAAGTATGCAACAGAAGAGAATGTCCTTGTTTAAAAATGAATTTAATTCAATTTACAAATTAGAGTGTGTCTGATAGATAAAGTTGATTATTATATGTAATATATGTATGTATTGTAGAACTGGAAGGCCTGTATTTGATGTGTTGAGCCTACTTAGGGTGCCATACAAATGAATGTCTGAAGATGACCCTGTATATATAACCTGAGGTGCGATTACAGGTCTTGTGCAAGTACAAGCCCAGAAGTTTCTCAAATCCACTGATACAGAGTTCCTGCCCATGAAATCCTGTGGGAGGATATTTTGACAAATCATTCCATTGCTGACAACTCTGCTGAAAGGAATTTCCTGCTAGCAGATCTCCTGGAATTGCTCACTTCATTGGGGAGACTCGTTCAACAGACATGAGGGAGATGGCTAAAGAAACGCAGGGTCGGTTCTATGAAATTCTGCCCTGCTGAAGCTTCCAAGAAAAAGAATGGAAACTGAGCACTCCTGACTTCAGACTCAGAAATCAGCGGCTTGGTATTGGAGAACCTCGCATTGGACACTCCTCCCCCACCATTTTTGATATGCAACTTGTATATTAATAAAATGTGGGTATTCAAGAATTTTATCAGATTTCCCAGTCCTTCATTGGTATCAAACTATATATTGCCTGAAGTTTAATGCACTTACAGTGAGGTCCCAACACATGGCTGGAAGAGGCCCAGGTCGTGCTTAATTTGTAATGAAAGAGGTGCCCGGGCTCAAGCTGGGCAGCTGGAGAGCAGCAGCTGCTGGCCAGGCACCCAGCTTTGAAGGCAGCGCCGCCACCACCAGCAGCGCAACAGTAAAGGTGGCATCATGGTGGCGGCGCTGCCTGCAGAGCTGGGCGACTGGAGACTGGTGGCTGCTGGTCAGGAGCCAGGGCTGTGAACTGCCAAGCTTAGAGGTGCCGTGGCACAAATTAAGCACTGGGTCCAGGGGTATGCAAGGTGTAAATAATCAGCATGTTTTCTGCTTGTGCTCTTTGCTGGAGGCATTTCCTTTTGCTGCAACCAATTCTTCACTGAAGATTTGAAATATGATGTGCCCTTCTTTTGACTATCCAATTCCCCACCCACCACAACCTCCTCATTTTGTCATCTGAGAGAGGAAAATTGCTTTACTCAAAACATAGTACTACGATTTAGAGTTTATCCGTACATTATATAAACTGAACTGGCAATCTTTGTGTTTAACATTGTGCAGTGGTGAAAAATGGCAAGAAAGGTAGGATCAATTAATATTAAACTTTTTTATTTGGACCATGCATTTACATACAAAACTCAAATAACAAATTCCAAGAGGCTTGGGTTATTCGGCTGTTTCCCCCCCACCCCCGTTGAGTTCCCACCCACCTAATTCCATGAAGCCATTTAAAACGCTGGAACTAATACAGTAGCNCGATTTAGAGTTTATCCGTACAACATTATATAAACTGAACTGGCAATCTTTGTGTTTAACATTGTGCAGTGGTGAAAAATGGCAAGAAAGGTAGGATCAATTAATATTAAACTTTTTTATTTGGACCATGCATTTACATACAAAACTCAACTAACAAATTCCAAGAGGCTTGGGTTATTTGGCTGTTTCCCCCCCCCCCCCTTTGAGTTCCCACCCACCTAATTCCATGAAGCCATTTAAAACGCTGGAACTAATACAGTAGCAAGTCTCTTCCATACTATTTCAGCTTGTGGAAAGTGAAAGTACTAATGAGCACACCACCCCATTTTGCTTGATTCCAGTTCAATGAATCTACCTGCTTATTTTAAGTACTTATATGGCTCCCATCACCATAGTCTCTGAATGCCTCCTATTCTTTAATGTAGTTATCCCTGCTACAGTCCTGTGAAGTAGTATTTCCTTTTTCACGATAGAAAGTGGAGACACAGAGACACTAAGGGTCAGATTTTTAAATGTATTTTAAGCACCTAAAGATGCAGATAGGTGCCTGGTGGGACTTTCAAAAGAGCAGGGAAATGAACCTGGATCTCTCAAATCCCAAACTAGGGCCCTAATCACTGGCTCCCAAGGGCATTAACATTATCTTGGAAAACACTGAACACCAGTACTAAACTTAAGCACACCCCTTGCTTGACACAGAATGACCTACAATCTGACAGCCAATCCCTTTTGGCTCGTTCAGCACCGGCACTAAAGATTTTGCATTCAAGCAGTTGACAACAGTTCTTCTGATGAACAAGACAGGAAATAATTTCTCCCTTTCGCACAGCTGTGTTGCCTCTCTTGCACACTACATCATTGCCAACCCCAAGCATTTGAAAATGAGTCAGGGCCCCCCAAATCATGAGATTATAAATAACTATGGGTTTGTATTTTCCTTCTAGTTTTCAAGTCTTTTAGCATTCACAGTTTTAAATATTTCTCTCCAACCACGAGAGCTAGAAACTCTGATTTTTCAAAGAAAGCTGAGGTTCTCATATAGTCACACAGTTCCAGCAGCTTGAAGACTACCACCAAACATCACAAGAATTAGCAACACTAATACTAATAGGAGAGGGCAGTAAACAAAATACATATGACCCAGCATGTATGGAGAAGATCAGAGTAGAAAGGTGCTGGTTTAGTGTAAGCACTTTTCTGATCATAGCAAGTGGTACTAGTCTTCATATAACAGGGGTCAGCAACCTTCGGCATGCGGCCCATCAGGGTAATCCGCTGGCAGGCCGTGAGACATTTTGTTTACATTGACCGTCCGCAGGCACGGCCCCCACAGCTCCCAGTGGCCACGGTTCATCATTCCCGGCCAATGGGAGCTGCAGGAAGTGGCGCGGACTGCAGGGACATGCTGGCTGCTGCTTCCTGCAGCTCTCATTGGCCAGGAATGGCGAACTGTAGCCACTGGGAGCTGTGAGGGGCCGTGCCTGTGGACGGTCAATGTAAACAAAATGTCTCATGGCCCGCCAGCGGATTACCATGATGGGCCACGTGCCGAAGGTTGCCGACCCCTGTGATATAACAATGCCTTAATGTAAGGGGTAATTTTTCAGAAGGGTTGTCTCCCTTTTACAGGAAAAATGTGCAGCTGTAGTTCATTCTTAATGCACATAAATGCAAGTGCAGTTTGTGTGAACAATGTCAGAGTTTTATTTTCTGATAGGTAAGTTTGCTCATTGCTGAGACAAGATTTTTTAAAATGGGGAGCATCAGAGATCCATGAGAACTGTTTGGTGCTAAGCAGTTTTGAAAATCAAGTCACATTATCAGATGGATTTGGGAGACTAGCTTTATAACTAATTTTTGAAAATATTGGCTATCATATTTAGCAGTTATGCAAATTTTTCANATAGCTCAGTGGTTTGAGCATTGGCTTGCTGGACCCAGGGTTGTGAGTTCAATCCTGGGGGGCCATTTAGGGATCTGGGGCAAAAATTGGGGATTGGTCCTGCTTTGAGCAGGGGGTTGGACTAGATGATCTCCTGAGGTCCCTTCCAACCTTGATATTCAAAAAAAAAAAAAAAAAAAAAAAAAAGGAGATTCCACTACCTCCCTAGGTAACCCATTCCAGTTCTTCACCACCCTACTAGTGAAAAAGTTTTTCCTAATGTCCAACCTAAACCTCCCCCTCTGCAACTTGAGACCATTACTCCTTGTTCTGTCATCTTCTATCACTGAGAACAGTCTAGATCCATCCTCTTTGGAACCCCCTTTCAGGTAGTTGAAAGCAGCTATCAAATCGCCCCTCATTCTTCTCTTCTGCAGACTAAACAATCCCAGTTCCCTCAGCCTCTCCTCGTAAGTCATGTGCTCCAGCCCCCTAATCATTTTTGTTGCCCTCCGCTGGACTCTCTCCAATTTATCCACATCCTTCTTGTAGTGTGGGGCCCAAAACTGGACACAGTACTCCAAATGAGGCCTCACCAGTGCTGAGTAGAGGGGAATGATCACATCCCTCGATCTGCTGGAAATGCCCCTACTTATACAACCCAAAATGCCATTAGCCTTCTTGGCAACAAGGGCACACTGTTGACTCATATTCAGCTTTTCGTCCACCGTAACCCCTAGGTCCTTTTCTGCAGAACTGCTGCCCAGCCATTCGGTCCCTAGTCTATAGCAGTGCATGGGATTCTTTCGTCCTAAATGCAGGACTCTGCACTTGTCCTTGTTGAACCTCATCATATTTCTTTTGGCCCAATCCTCTAATTTGTCTAGGTCCCTCTGTATCCTATCCCTACCCTCCAGCGTATCAACCACTCCTCCCAGTTTAGTGTCATCTGCAAACTTGCTAAGGGTGCAGTCCACACCATCTTCCAGATCGTTAATGAAGATATTGAATAAAACCGGCCCCAGCACCGACCCTTGGGGCACTCCACTTGATACCGGCTGCCAACTAGACAAGGAACCATTGATCACTACCCGTTGAGCCCGACCATCTAGCCAGTTTTCTATCCACCTTACCGTCCATTCATCCAGCCCATACTTCTTTAACTTGCTGGCAAGAATACTGTGGGAGACTGTATCAAAAGCTTTGCTAAAGTCCAGAAATAGCACATCCACTGCTTTCCCCTCATCCACAGAGCCGGTTATCTTATCATAGAAGGCAATTAGGTTAGTCAGGCATGACTTGCCCTTGGTGAATCCATGCTGACTGTTCCTGATCACTTTCCCCTCCTTTAAGTGGTTCAGGATTGATTCCTTGAGGACCTGTTCCATGATTTTTCCAGGGACTGAGGTGAGACTAACTGGCCTGTAGTTCCCTGGATCTTCCTTCTTCCCTTTCTTAAAGATGGGCACTACATTAGCTTTTTTCCAGTC